>BLYF01000032.1:704063-832317 GCA_014905255.1 Herpotrichia juniperi | reverse complement strand
AATCTATATATGCTTCTACGCATAGATAACTAACGTTAGCCTCTGGTGGTTATAGGCAGTAAGTGCATCCCCTGAGTCTCCTCATATTTCTTTGCATCGATAGCTAATTAAATTCCTTTTGGGACTGCAGTTATTTCCTGAAAATCATAAGTATTCCTTGTCATCGGATGTTCCTAGCAGTCATGATACATACGCTCAAAGGCCCACGGCCAGCGCACCTATTCCTTTTAATGGGGCCTCCTCTCAAATATCCCCTGGTCTAGCAACACATCTACAGGAAACCGAAAATCTTGAGGAATCCATGGATGACCGTCAGAGTCTGCAGCACGTTCTACAGAGTAGATTTACATCCTTGCTGCGAGAAAACAATGCTTTAAAAAGGTCCCATGAACAAATCGGCAGAGAAGCAGGCCAGCTGCACAGAGTTCTGCGTCATATTGCCAGTCTAGTTGCCAAAACGAGCCACGGGGCCGAGACAAATGACACATTCCTGCCTGTTCATCTCTCCACAATGGAAACCTCATATGAGAGTGATCAATTGTTGCTGTCTGTTCGAGATGATTGGTCCGGAAGAGGCTCACACGCAACGTTTATGCCTAAGGAAACTATCCCACTGGAGATAGGCCGAACGCTTGGCTATGGCGCGAACGGGGAAGTTGTGGAAACCACTTGCAAGGGCGTTAAACTGGCTTTAAAGAAGATATATCATCGGCACCGAATCCAAACCGGGCAAATGAAGGAAATCGACGTCTTGAAAAATATGAGACACCATCATGTGGTTAGGCTCGTCGGAACCTATATTCAGAAACCTTACCTTGGTTTGCTGATATGGCCAGTAGCACGTTGTGATTTATCGATGATCTTGGAGGTCTTGGATATGAGGGGTTCATACAATCCGGAATCAGCCGAAGCTCACGGGTTCTCAGAGAAACTAGCTGAACACCATCTCAGTGTCAACGAACTTTGGGATATTGTGGGACAAGAAGACGAGCGAATTTGGTCTATTTTCGGCTGTTTGACTGCAGCCATCGCATATCTCCACCAGAACAATATCCGCCACAAGGACATCAAGCCACCCAACATCCTCCTCTCGCAGGGCGGATTATGGCTTACAGACTTCGGCGCAGCAAAAGACTTCGCATCCGACCTTACAAGCACCAGTGAAAGCCTGGAACGGGGTACATTAAGATACTGTGCCCCAGAGGTATTCAATTACCAGGAAAGCGGTCGTTCAGCGGATATTTTCTCCTTAGGATGTGTTTTCCTTGAGATATTAGTTGTTCTCACCAACAACCACACTCTGGCAGATCTGGCAGAGCTCCGTCCTTCTAAAAATAAGTCCTACGAAGCAAACCTTGACCATATCAACCAGTGGCTAGCTTTAGTTGAGTCTACTGAGACAAAAGTGCAGCATTTGCTCTACGAGATAAAGCAGATGCTGAACCATGATCGAACAAGGCGTCCTACAGCCAAAGCACTTGCCTTACGTATCTCCAGCATTGATCACTACAACGTTGTACAACTGCCAAAGCGGCTCCACGGCTCCTGTTGTGATATGTGGTTTGAGCGAGAACTCAATGTGAATACCGAACGGATTGGGAGGTTAGAACGTCAAAACTTTGAGTATCAAAAGTAAGTTAACCCGTAACTCATGGTGAGCTTAATCTGAACATTGTGGCTGTTTAGGTTACACTCCAAGATCCAAGAACTTTTAGAAAGCGAATCCTAGAGCGAATATCGTATCCAACACGGTGTTGTCATCAAGCCCGTTGTAAAAGCGACAAAGAATATGTAGATATAATACGGCTAGTGGGTATAGCGGTGGCTTAAGAATGTGGTCTTAGGGATTTTATAACAGCGGATGTTCATATTGGAAAGGATGGTTCTGGTCGAGAATTTGACGGCTTTTGACTAATTGTTGCGAGTGTTTGGTGGTCACAGCATCCAAACTTCTCAGTACAATAATAGGAGTTCGAGTACTTTACTAGACACTAATCACCTTAATGTGCAGTGATCCTATGTAGCTGTTGCTAGCAACAATAGATGGGCGCTCCTCAACTTAGCGTCAGAGACTGGACACCTCGAAGTCGTCAAGCTTCTCCTCAAGAGGAACGCCGATGTTAACTGCCTTGGTGATCCGCACGGCTTTCCTTTGCACCTTTTTGCCTATAAAGTAATATATAGATTTGTTACGTTTAGCCTATAAAATGATATGCGAATCAACGCCCCTAAGCAGTCCTTAAGGCATGATTAGCCGATGACGTATGCGCTATGGCTCAAGACAGCATAGCTTTTTGATTAGCGCACCTATCTCAAGATCAATCAAGTGGGTGACAGACAACGACAGACAACACAACAATAAGAATCAAATTGCGGCCACCATGAGCTCCCATACATACAACAAGCCTACTTGCCGATTAAATTATGACCTGCCAAATGAGATTCTTTTGAATATAGCGTCGTTCATCGCCGGAAACACAACACCAAGATTTGATGGTATCGTCGAATGCATCACGCCCGAAGATGCAGAAGACGAGATAGACTACGAGCTTGAGCAAATCCGACGGGATTTCTGTGGTGTGTCGTACGCTTTGAGGAGTCTAGCATTAACGAGCCGGAGACTCCGCCCGATCGCGCAAGAGATTCTTTTCCATGCGCCCTTTCTTTACGACCTGAAGCTGGATTACAAGACTTCATCAATTGTCAATTTAACGAGGACACTATTTGAACGACCAGATTTGGCGAAACATATCCGAACATTGCGCATCAATGTGCCTTCAGATTATGCCACGCCGAACATTAAAAGCCCTCCTATCGCTTCTGCCATATCTAAGGGGTCCATAGGATTTATTGATAAGCTGAAGCTCAGCATACAAACGAAAATATGCTGGAAGAAAGAGCTTGATAATTTCTACCCAAGAGCTTATTGTGGGGTGATTCTTGCGCTCATACCCAAGCTCCAGAAACTCCACCTCGCTCCATCTATAAAGCATGATAGCGGCCGCGAGCTGCTGCCTATGTTGTTTGGGCTAGAGGAATTTGTTTACGATATCGAACTAACTCAGATCCCTGGTTTGCGCAATCTCTCCCATCTGAAAATTGTGACGGAAGCTCCATTCGAATTACCGAGACTCCAGCTGCTATCGAATCTGAGAAGTCTCGATCTTTCCATCGAACCCATCTACCTCGAAAATTCCTGGATGGATTCACCAGGAACGTACCTGCCGTCAATTAGATACCTGCGCCTTGACTGCCGAATCCGGAAGATTGGCTTGGCCCACAAGTTCTTCGACGACTTACAGATAGTCGTTCGTATGTTCGAGAGCCTTGAAACTCTACAGTTTTACGGAGAACCGCCTTTCTACGACCATGCGATGGATCTGTACAATGCTGGATGGCAGTCTTGGTACGAAGCGCAGTTATGCGAAAAGTCATATTCAGCGTTACTTGCGAACCTTGCATCTGTTGCCCCACAAATACATACTCTCGAGCTCCCGCGAGGCTTCTGGACGCTACCGAATATTATGCGGTCAGGTGATACGGGTAGTACGGTTCCAGTAGACCCGGAGGACATTCATAGAGGCGAAGTAACGGATTTCCGGGCTTTTAGCACGCTGAAACATCTCATCCTTCCAAAGACTGCGATTGCCCATAAACGCCTATGGAAGACAACCTTGGCCGATCCTCTCCATACACTACCATCTTCCCTCAAGTGTATCACGGTATATGGAGCAGATGATGAGTTATGGCCTTGGGTGGACGCTCTTATTGATTCTCAATATCCTTACTTTTCCATTCTAAATGAGATAAGATTAATTCATGGAGAGCCTCTTTATCCGAAGCCCGCTCCGGAGAAGCTGAGCGAGTTGAAGATCGAAAATGAAAAGCTTTGGAATAAGTTTGTGGCATCTGGCATTTCAATAACGTGCAGTCGTTGACACGTTTGTAAATAGTAGAAAGGTTAAAAACGAAAGTTTCGAATAACTTCGGAGTATTCAAGGGTAGCAATTATGAATCATTTCGGGGAGTTTACTGTTTAGCTATGATACCTATCATATTTCGTTCAGGAACTATTTGGTTAAGGCTACCCATTAGTCATGTGACTTATTTAACAGTACCGATAGTTGGTAAATCTCTGCCCGGAGAATTGCATTCAGCCAAAGTAGTCTAATAATGCGTCTGCAAATTCAAATCTTCAAGGTAAAACTTCCTAAAATATCGCACAGCTAAATAAGGTACTAAGTTGACATTATAGCAGATATATGCCTTTCTTTATATAATGAACAAGGATAAGGGAATAGTTCATAGGTGGCAGTGAAATCGCAGTACTTTTACAATCACTAAATCTATACGACGGTAGCTCCACAGTCGTTAGAGTTAGTCCACTTCGCGCAGGATCTTATTATTCATAATAAATGAAATCGAAATAGCGGACTCAATAATGCTAAAAAGAATTCCGGAAGAAAAGCTGATACGAAACTTGATATCAAGAATTAAGCCTCGGGAAAGTCCTACGATGAAAAATGAAGTTTACTACACGAGATTATGAGGAACCACAGTGCCATATCTGAATTCGATGGACTATAGCACAATACCAGGTTGAGAAGTAAGATATTGCAGATTCAACGTTTGCTTTTCATCCATTCTTTTGATTTGTTTCTTGACCAACACCAATTCTGTTTCCGAACGAAGCGAAGTGAATATCCTCACGACTTTCAAGCAAACTTGCTGGACTGTTACATGGATTAGAATTGCCCGATACTAAGGAGGAGCAGATAGTGTAACTGACGTTATTACACTTCTTGATAATTGCTTTATCGACTTTCTATTTAAACGAAACTGTTTTGTTCATGGGTTCATCTTACTATATTTCGTACAGCACAGTAATACCAAGGCTACATTTGTGTCACCACTAGTATCTGTCACATGTATCGCTTAATTACCTAATACCACTATGCACTATTGCAGTTGGAATCTACTACGCACTATATATAGTAGTGCCTACGGAGCTACGAGCTCCGCACAGCTTTCCCACCCCCTCAATACACTCAGTATTTTAGCATGTTTGACCCTCTCTCACAACACTTGGCGGTATTATCAAGACTTGTTCCAGGGAAACCCTAGCATCTGCATGCAAAGACTGGTTGGTATATGCACTGATAAACTTTTTTTTGTTGATAGCGCTAGAATTTTATTTCTACATGTCAGCACCTGTCACAGCCAACAATCGGGGTATCTCAACCTTATTCTTGAGTAAACGACTTCCCACACAGGTTGTTTCAAGCGCGGTATTCTCACCTGTTTCTGCACAGGTCAAATTGTATGCAGAAATAGGGAAATTCCTTTCTGTAAACGTTTCTCTATTTTATAAAAGCAGCAACAGAAGTAGTAATAAGATTTCAATACAACTAGAAAGCTGCATCTATCAAGATATATGTAGCAAGTTCTCAGGCAGTTATCTGCCTTTTGTGTAGAGGTATTATAAATAGAAGTAAACTCACAAGATCTGACCAAGATGCGCCAAGCCTTTCTCCGATTTCTGCACATGATAGATGCTGTTGCGACTTACCTAATAGCTATCATGTCACTGAAGGTTCAGATCTTCCCCGCTACGCGCGACTTAAACTCAAAATTTCCTTACAAAAGTTAGGGTACTACTGGTAGATGCCGCAAACAGAGTGCGTGCAGCTGCGGTGAATGTCTAATTAGGATGCGAGCAAATAATCGAGGCTGCGTTAGGTATCTCAAGTTCCCTAGCTAAAGCCACAATACGAAGGAGCTCGTTTTAAGTGTTGCACCGATCTTGCTGGTTTGTGCCCTAAGTGCAGTGCATCACTAAAAACGAGCTCCTTCGTATCTTAACCCCGCAGTGGAAGAAATGTGGCGGACTCAAGCTGAATTAAGTTGCCGGCCCTTCCGTATTTTCTAGATCACGATCGAGGCGATACGCGATGCATGTAGGACACTAGGCCAGAGCCACCCAATCATCATCAGATCACATGCTATGCATTTATATTAACTGCTTGAAGGGATGAAGTTTATAAGAGGGCTTTGAAATATCTTGAAATCTGTTCACCAGAACGAGGACTCCATCCACGACCACTCTCCTGACTACGAAGTCCAGCTTCACTTCGGTCAACGATCGAGATTTGAAACACCAACCGCAACTATGGGTACCGCATCCAAAGTCATATCAGTTGGTTTCCGTCTGGGCGAACTCGTCTGCTCTGTCATTGTAACCGCTCTGCTTGGCCGCTTCCTCTATTTCCTGAATCTTGGCAATGGGAGCGCAAACGGCCGCCTTGTCTATGCCCAGGTGGTCTCTTGCCTTGGAATTATCTTCTCGATCTTTCTATTACCTCCATTTAAGTATTCTTTCTATGCCTTTCCAGTTGATGCTATCCTCTTTATTTGTTGGATCGTAGCATTCGGGCTACTTGCTGATGTAAGTTGTCCCTAGAGTAGGAAAGACTCACTAATGTTCTTAATAGCTTACTGGGACCCACACCTGCTCTGCCCACTGGTATTGGAATTACTGGGGCTATTACTGGGGTAGGATATGGCGTACAGGCCCTCGCACGACTATAAATGTCCTTGATGTCAACTCCGCTGGTTGTTGGAGCTGGAAATGTATTCTCGCATTCACTTATATGGGCGCAATAGCCTGGCTCCTAAGTGCATTCCTTGTGAGTGTCCAGAAATTCCAATGCATATAGTTGAGACCATGCCGCAACTAATTGTAGAGGTTAGGGATTGTATGTTTTCTCCGGATTGCGCAAAGGGCGTGAGACCCACAAAGCAAGGTGAGAAGACCGGTGTTACTAGTACCGGTGTTCTATTACTGACGAAAAAAGGGCCATGAAGGAGAAGATTATGAGAAAGAAGCAGCATACAGATGTAGAAAACCACTAGCGGAGAGCGGAGAGAGTAGAGAGCGGAAAACTGATCCTCTAACGGCACCTATAGGATCTGGCAGATTCCTACTTTAAGCAACTTTTTAGCTGAACAATCTCACTTGACTTCTAAGCTAGCTCTCTATCTACGGGTAACGCGGGGAAGTTGTGCAGCACCACTATTGGATGAGTAATATTTGGTGTTTTTTTCAGACCCCTTAAGAAAACCGCAAGAAGCCTATACACCCTGCGATAAAGAGAGCATGTGAAAATATGTGCATCTAGCCCCACAATGCATACAAGGAGCTTCCCATGATCGACAGTGGATCTATAATAAGAAGCGGATTGACATATAAAATAAGACTCGACCATGAGCTTTGGTTACATCAAGCTTGAAACTCTGATCCTCTTCGAGATGATGGGTGGTGGTCACGACTTCCTCCTGCATGAAGCACATAGCGCTCATGCGTCTGGCGATTCCTACCGCAAGACTCAGTATCAACCACATTATCTACGGGCAGTGGTTGATATGGGAAGGTATACCAATGCCATTCTCAGATTATTTTCTCGTGAGGAGTCCTTAGGCACAAGCAGCTAACATTTTACCTGCGCTACCAGCAATGGCATCAGGTTCTCTATTTCAGACCTCGCCCCACCTACAACCCGCATTCTTCCTACCCTCCACGTCCACCGCCTCGACATAAGCTTGTATGATGCCCAGTTTGACAATTCGACGGGCGATCGTGTCCCAATTCCCAATTCCGTCATTGAGAAGGTAGTTGCCGGACTTCTTCGTTTCCAAATCATTTGCGCAGACTTCGGTGTCCCAAGCTACTACACTCGCGTCATAGCCACCGAAGCCACGCGAACTGCTATAAACTGCGCCGAATTTATTGAGGAGATCCGGAAAGCAACTGGGCTATCTGTAGAACTCCTGCCAAAGGAAGAAGAAGGGACAATTGGTGCGTTCGGCATTGCAAGCAGTTTTTCAGAAATGGAAGGGATTGTCATGGATCTTGGCGGAGGGAGCACGCAGATTACATGGCTGGCGGCGCATAAAGGGGCTGTCAATATAAGTCCCAAGGGCGCACTCAGCTTCCCGTATGGGGCGGCAGCGTTGACGAAGATGCTAGAGGAGTTGACGAAGGGGAAGAGCCACGATGAGGCACGGAAGGCAAAGGAGAGGTTAAGCGAGGAGATGAAGGAAAACTTCCGTAATGCGTACATCAATCTCCAGGTTCCAAGAGACATTGTCGAAAGAGCAGAGCAACAAGGAGGCTTTAAGTTGTATCTATCCGGTGGTGGTTTCCGCGGATGGGGTTATCTCCTTTTGTACCAGGGCCAAACGGCGGATCACTACTACCCAATCTCCATTATCAATGGCTTCACGGCCCCAAGCTCCGAGTTTACCGATACGGAAAAGCTGAAAGAAGTCGCACGCACCGCACACAAGATCTTCAGGGTTTCAGATCGTCGGCGTAACCAAGTTCCCGCTGTAGCCTTCTTAGTCAGCGTTCTTGCCAACTCACTGCCGCATGGAATCAAAGAAGCTCACTTCTGTCAAGGAGGTGTGAGAGAGGGTGTTCTATTCCAGGCCCTACCACAGACAATTCGCCAGCAGCATCCACTTACTGTGGCTACTACCCCGTACGCGAAGGATTCCGCAACTGGAATTGCTGGGATCCTCCTCGATGCTATTCCAAAGTATATTGAAGCATATTCCAGCCAGTTCCCAAATTCAATTAGCGTGGATATCATTGAAGCGCTCGCCAATATTCTCTACGTCCACTCCGTCATGTCGAAAGAATCTTCATCCTCATCTGCTCTATACAGCACAAGCACCGGACTGCTATCTTCCACACATGGCGCGTCCCACTCTAGCCGCGCCCTGCTTGCGCTAATGCTCGAGGAAAGCTATGAGGGCGAGCTTCCTCCGCGAGAAGCTAGGTTCAAGTCCCATCTTCGCGACATCCTTGAGGCCAAGGAAGTATGGTGGACATGCTACATTGGCAAAGTGGCGCTATTGCTTCGCCAGCTCTACCCGGCTGGCTTTATAGATGAAGCAAAGCCAAGACTTCAACTATCAGCTCGGTGGATTACGGAATTAGGGGATGGGAGTAGTGCCAAGAAGATTAAGTTGATAATTCTTGTTCAAAAGAAGAAAAATGATCCGATGAAGTTGAAAGAGACCATTCAGGATCATATAGGTGTGATTGAGAAGATCGGGAAAAGAAAAAATTGGATTGGAGGGAGAGAAGGGTGGGGAGTTGTAGTGGAGGTATCAGTGGAGGAGGGGGAAATTACTAAGTAGCTGTTATAAAGGGTTATTGGGAGTTAGGTTTGTAGTACGGGAAAGTGTTGCGTTAAGTCCTGTCCATTATTACATGTACTCCACTCACTCCTTTCAGCTTAGCTTTCTCTGCAGAGAGATAATCCTGAGAGTTCTCATCTGAGCACTCTAACATAATACACATCATCTCATTCATTACATCTCCGTTCATTCATCTAAAATATGGATCACCTCACACCAGCGATATGAGATATTAGTGATCTAAGCAATCATTTCCTGCCACTGACATGGAGTCCCTTCTCCGCTCATTTGCAGTGCTTGGGTCGATGAGGCACCTGCAATCTTAAAACTAGACTGGCAACCTCCATATTCGATTTGTTTGTGCCCTCGTAGCCTTCAATGCCATAAGAGGTTGAATTCTGACCTTTCCCAGTCTCGGCAAGTTTAGATGAATTATGCGAGAGCTTCAAGGCTTTTTATACGGTGGGGAGAAAAGAAGAAAGATTAAGATGTATGAAGACACTCTGTGCTTCAACCCGACCCTTTTGGGCGCTTCAACCGTTGTGTGCTTGTGGCTAGCTAATGATATAGCCTAACTACTTATGGAAGTTGTCATGATCTAACTACTTATGGAAATTGTCATGGTCTAACCATCCTTGGAAATTGTCAGATCATCCTAGCCTTGCGCTCTTGTCCTCAAAGCGTTTCGCCTGTGATAACTCACCGGTACGAATGCTCTGACCTTCAATTCTTCACCGGTATGAATACTATATCTTTCGTTGGTCCCAACGTGAGGGCTTTGCACCGATCTGGACGTATCGCGGAAGAAACATGGGAGCAGCATAAGGCAGACATTGTTAGAGAGTTTTGCTCTAGCGGCAATACTGGATATGCTCAGGCATTGCGTTGGATCAGAAATCAAAATATTCCTGGCTTCAATCCTAGGTTAGTACTGCAGCCCTAATGCAGCGCACCTTTCCATCTTCTTCAAGAACTTGCCAACTAAGTTAGCACCAGCCCCAAACAGCTTCGTTATCGAATTAAAGAAGTCTGGAGCGATCATGTATCCATCAGTGGCAGTTCAAGTAGTGACCTGGCCGTTGTTGACGAGAATGAGTCGGATTACGACATCAGATCGAGCATACAACCGAAAAGAACGGAGGAAGTAGTGAAACTGGAAGCCGAACGGCCTCCAGCATCAAGATGTGCAGCAAGAAGTGCAACCGAAAAAGTCGAAGAATGGACAGAAACCACAATGAAGACCAGCCACGAAAAGACTTCGCCTCTTGAATCTGTCAAAAGTCCCGCCGAGGCGACACCACAGTGCATTCCTAAGTTGCGACTAGCAAGTCCCGAGCTTCTTCTATCAAACGCATTAAATATAGCGACAGTGTATCCAACTTCAAACCGCAGTCCGGCAGCTAATTTATCTCAAGCCCGCAAAAGGCAAATGGAAAGCCCCGATCGATTGATCAAAAGAGACCAGAAACGCCAGAACCCCGGTCTGGAACCTGAGAAGACAGTTGTATATCAAGATTTTAACAAAGGATCGCTGCCTGTTGATTTCGTTCCTAAAACTGATGGAAAAATTCAAGATCAGGAATTCCTATTTAATAGGACTATACGTACAGAGTTCCCCTTGCCTACCGAGCTAATTGTCAACTCCCGCTCTATTGGACGACACAATGAGATGGTCTTGGAACCTAAGCGAGTCCAAAAACTTCTTCTCAATATCAATATCGCGTGGGATCTGGATGTTATTTCTCGGATACTACACATGGATTACGTCTTCCCGCATTTGAACCTCCTGAGGGTATGGCTACCATTGAGAGACAATATCAAAATGATCAAAGCATCGGCAGACATTCTGTTCCTATCTTCACTGCTCGAAGACGCATTTCCACTTTTCCTTCTCGTCTGGGTAGCACACCGATATGAACCGGGATGCAAAGGAACCACGGCTTTGATTCAGTGCGCTCGATCCGCGATACAATCAGATGACAGAGTCTTAGTCGGGTCAATACTCAGAGAAAAATTGTCGACATTGAATTTGAGGCTGCCAGAACTAGAACTGACTTACAGTTTGGTGAGCCTGGAAATTTCTCAGTTATGCCACACGCATGGATACCAAGAGAGTGGCAATACCTTCCTCACCGAAGCAAGGACAATGTGCCCGTCAAAAGGCTCTTTCCGGAAAATATTCAGCGACGCACATCAACAGATGAACGGCTATCTAGCATCAGACAGTATGAGTCAAGAGATTGTAGAGCAGGCGTTTGAATTGGCAGAACTGTCCAAAAGCGATAGATTACGTTACCGGCAGGAGGAAATCAGATCGGACAGATACACCTTGAGAGACATTATGTTAGCTGTAATCTCCCTCGCTCACTACCAACCTCAGGTTGTGGTTAACTCTGCTACCAATCATCTACGGGCTATTCTCAGACATGCCGTATGCCTTCTGGAAAGACCGGGGTGGAGAGATTCCAGTCTCATTTGGCAAAATCGACTCAACAAGCACTGGCCAGGATCGTCGAAAAATACAGAACGTGCAGTATTCTTTGATATGCTAGTCAATTGGCGGACGATTCAAGACTGCCTAAGCGAAGATTTGAGTATCCAGACGGAAAATCCTTTAATTGGCATGTCAACTTTAGAGGTCCTTTCAGTACTTTCCGCTCTGATCTGGGAAAAAAACGACACCCGAGATGGCCGCGAGCCTTGTCTCGATTTGGGGATCGGCCTTCGAGCGGCGGCTCTTATGACACTTCCAAATGACAAACTCCTTTTCCAATTCCTCTGGCGTTCAGTACAACAAGGCAGAAGGATGGCATACGAGGAACTCAATCCTGCAACATCAAGGTATCCTTATCAATCGCTGGTGAATGAGGTCTTCAAAAAATGCAGTGGAGAAGAAAAGGTAGAATTGGTCAAAACAGAGTATGATCCAACCATAGCGGAATTCGATGATCCAACCATGGCTGAATCGCTTTATACATCTTCTACACTTTCCTCGATGCGCGCACACGCCAAAATGGCCCATCTTTCTTCCAGAGCCCCACCGTCAGATGCGGAATTAGACGACGAATTAGAAGATATTCCCATTCGCGTGGCGCACGCCGACGAGTTCGAGTTCTGCTCCAGTGTGGTTTGTCCAATACTGAAGTGCGAGATGCATCACAATGAGGAGATCGAGATGGAACGCATGACAATTTATTCATGGGATATAGTGGAAAAGGAACTGAATGATCATGAGCATCAGACAAAAGCCAATAACGAACACATGCCAGCACCGCCAGAAACAGACGACGCGACTTCCCTTACGAAAGCCCAGGAAATACCACAGGCTGAACGACAACCACGGGATGGTGGGTAGACAGTACTATTCCACTACCTAAATTGTAGAATAGACTCTGGCTGCCACCACGATAGAGAACGATGTTGGACTTAGAGGCTAGAGTGGATTCGTGTCTCATATATATTTATGCTCTTTATTTTGGATTCCCAACTTTAAGTAATATTTTGCCACGCGTTCCGCTTCTTAGTTGTTATTCGTGCAACTCAATCCTTAGCCAATATCTTACTCCTCTGTTGATAGAAGCGAAATATCTGCCTTGATTTGATGGTGTGCTTACGGTTACCTGGTTAAACCCCTTAACCTGCTTTCTAACTTGGCTTCAGACCTTTGAATGTCTTAGTGACATTTGCAATAGCCTCCTCCACTGGCAGTCTCTCCATCGAACTAGCCCCATAGAAACCATGTATCCCCTTTGTCCTTTTCAATACATACTCAGCATCCTCTGGTTTTGCTATCGGTCCACCATGGCACAGCACAATAATCTCAGAATTCACCTTTGCAGCCTCGTCTCTTATTTCCTGGATCAACTTGACGCATTCATCCAAGCTCTTCCCACTCGTCGCTCCAATGCTTCCCGAAGTTGTCAACCCCATATGTGCAACAACAATGTCCGCGCCAGCCTCGGTCATCATCTTGGCTTCTTCTACGTTGAAAGCATAGGGCGTGGTAAGTAGGTCTAATTGTCGCGCTTTGCGGATAAGCTCGACTTCCAGACCATAACCCATACCCGTTTCCTCAAGATTTTGCCGGAACTGCCCGTCGATCAGGCCGACGGTGGGGAAGTTTTGGACGCCTGCAAAGCCCAGATCTTTAAGCTGGACGAGGAAGCGATCTATAGAGCGAAAGGGGTCGGATGCACAAACTCCGGCGAGTACGGGAGTGTTTTTTACCACGGGGAGAACCTCGTTCGCCTAATATGGTTAATAATTATCTGGTAGTTACGGATGAGAGGAGGGGATGGTCAGCAGTTACCATTTCAAGCACAACATCATTTGCGTTTCCATACGGCATGAGTCCTGCTAGCGAGCCTCTTCCTGCCATCCGGTACCTTCCACTATTGTAGATGACAATCAAGTCACCACCACCCTGCTCGATAGATTTGGCTGACAGCCCGATGCCCGCTCCGGCCCCCACGATGACATTGCCGCTGGATATTGTCGATCGCAAATTTTGTAGGATTTCTTTGCGATTCTTCGGAGGAGCCATGCTGAGAGTTTATGCTGTATATCCCAAGTCGTGATAGTTGCAGGGTGAGCATCGTCAAAGAGCATGCCATATGACGTCATACTTAGTGCACGAAGCACTGCGGGGTCCATGCATAGCAATAGTGTATGAACAGCTTTCAAGGTCCCTCGCTATCTCTTCATATCCCAGTCGTGCACCATGCCCACCGTAGCTATTCTTGGTACGTGCGATACGAAGCTCGAAGAACTCCTTTTCCTCCATAATAAAATCTCGGAAGCCCACGCCACCAATGCTCTCCTCATCGACGTGGGCCGCAGCGGAACAGACCATGACACCATCGCTATTTCACAAAAAGAGCTGCTGCTAAAATACGGCAACAATCAAAAAGTCGATGAACTGCCCCGGGGCGAAGTGATACGCGTCATGGCCGATTGCGCGACAAAAGCAGTGAGTGCGCTCCATGAGCGTCGCTCTATTCATGGTATTGTTGCGGCAGGCGGCTCGTGTGGTACCGCCCTCGCTTCAGCAGTCATGAGAGACGCAGTTCCAATCGGCTTCCCCAAGTTGATTGTATCGACAGTCGCGAGTGGTGATACCGGTCCCATCGTCGGGGAGACGGACATCACGATGATGTATTCTGTGGTCGATATCGCTGGACTAAACCAAGTCTTGCAGAACGTTCTCTCCAACGCCGCAGCAGCGATCGCTGGCATGGCGGCATCGTACGCGCATAGAGGTGTCACTGATTCTTCGGCTTCCAAGAAAAGAGTCGGAATCACCATGTTTGGCGTGACCACTCCTGCTGTAGATGTCATTCGCAGGCATTTAGAAGCAAGATGCGGCTGCGAAACATACATATTCCATGCTACAGGGCACGGAGGACAAGCTATGGAGCGTTTAGTTCGAGAAGGTGCTCTTGATGCGGTGCTCGATCTCACCACAACTGAAGTGTGCGACTTTCTGACGGGCGGTGTTATGAGTGCTGGACCTAGGCGACTAGATGCAGCAGCTGAGGCTGGTATTCCATATATCGTATCGGTGGGGGCCACCGACATGACGAACTTCGGCCCGAAGAGCACAGTGCCTGAGCGATACAAGCAGCGCAAGCTCTACGAGCACAATTCAGTGGTCACGCTGATGCGAACGTCTGAAGAGGAGGCGCGACAGGTTGGTGATTTCATTGCGGGTAAACTAAAGAAGCACGCGAAGCGAGCAGATCTCGTGCAGGTGTGGCTACCTAGCGGAGGTATCAGTTCAATTTCGACGCCTGAAGGGCCATTTGCAGACGTTAAAGCAGATGCCGCGCTCTTCCATTCGCTGAAGGCAGGACTAGATGGGAGTGGAATTGAAGTAGTCGAAGATATACGCGCTATCAACGACCCAGGTTTTGCCACTGATATTGCAGAAGCTTTGGTAGCAAAGATGCAATGGAGGGGGAAACCTTAATTCAATGATAGCCGAAAACTCCCTCTGAACCTTTAGATGAGCTTCAGTGTTTCATTGAACTTCAGCTTGAAGTTAAGCGTCATCCCTTCTTGGAAACGGAACTTGCTCAAAAAAAGTACGACAAGTATTAATAATGCATCTACGAAGCCGTATTGTCGGAACGGTTGGAGAATGGATAATATTACCGGTGCGCCCTTCTAATTGAGCAGGAGCGCAAGATACTAACACACTGCCAATAAAAATATAATAAGGTACACTGAGAATAAAGAGAAGAGAATATGGTGTGTTCCTAAATCATGGCTCCGTTCTTTCTTGTAAGCGTTTGAATCTCTCGGATGCGAACATTGTTTAAGCTCCAGTGAAAAATTCGACAGTAGCGTTCTTGATGGTGGAACTTCTTCTTTCAGGTAGTGATAGGAATAATATCACTCCGTTTTGAGTTTGCTGTATCAGAAAACGTAAAATTCAACCAAGTCAAGCCGCTGACGATGTGCATTAGTCGTTGAAGTGCTACCCTAACAAACGGCATAAGAATATCACTATACACTAATGATCATGGCTCAAATATATCTTCCACGTCATCTATCTCGCTCGCATCAAAAATTAGAACGACGCAACGTTATATGCAGAACGAGCAAAACATGAACTTCGTGCCGCTATTGCCAGAACCGGTAAGTACATGACCGTTGCCTCCAAGATAATACCGCGTGGCTCGTTTTTGCTAATAGAACCATACTCGCATTTCATCCCTTTCATGCTGAATCAGAGGTGTATACACCACAATACCTAAGCCCGCCAGAATCGCGCAGACGGAGTACGACATGAGTTTTGTTGGAAATTTCGATGTAGAGTCATGTTTTCTATGGTTGAAAGCCACATGGTGTTTTTGATGTACCCTGAGAAACCTCAACGCTGACTACGACAACTATGTTCAATTTTCGGTGCAGCTATTTGGTCCTTAGCATACCTTTTTACTATAGGTTTTTTTCAAGTCGAGTCAGCCGTCGAGGAAAATACTGTCTTGTATTCTGCAATTTAGAATAATATGCTTTTTCAGCATTTCTGCACTCCTTCTTAGTTACTAATACTTGTTGCAAGTATTCATCACAGAAAGCTAAGCAACAAGGTAAGTTTTAAGTGTTGTATAGCAATCTATAAGCAACTTGAGTAGAGATTAGGAATTGCGCAGTGTTGCTGCAAGTTAGCTTTAGAACCCTAGTACAGCAGCTTATACTAATTATTAACTATCTCTAACTGCACTACTTGCCATCTCGGCCACGCAACGCATCAAGATCTTAAGACAACAACCAAAGTAGAGAAGGTGTAAGTTACGTCGGATAAGGTTTGCAACAAAGTAAAAAGGGGACTCTGTTAAGTCTACAACAAACACAAGTATGGACGAGTTCTTATTACAGCTGTGCACAGACTTTATTGACTAGACGGACATTGAAATTTAGAAACTTCCTATATGAAACGCTATTTGCTAAAATTTCTTTTCGTGGTTGTTATAAGATTACATCAGAGTATTCAACTGTTGTTCCTGCCAAACAAAGCCGACCGTATCCCCGCACGCGCCGAGGTCTGCCTCGATACCTGCCTTGGGGAGGCAGCATTCGAGGATTCTTTAGCACTCGTCTCTAGGGAAGCAAGTCGGGCTGTCAGGCGCGTAATATCATCCCGTAGTTGGCGGATCTCATCGTCGGCTTCCCCCTCAGTAGTTTCCGGGGTTGGGCTGCTATTTTCATCATGCTGTAATCGATTGCGAGAGCCATAAGACCAAGAGGAGACACTGCTGCCACGCGGCTGTGATGGGGTGGACTGTGGAGTGAGTGTAGGTCGATGTGGTGGTGAAAGGTTATGTCTGACTGTGATGCTTGGTCCCGCTTGGATAGATGATGGAAGGCCGTTGATTGTTGCAGTCCACTCAATCACCTTGCCTCTGGACTGACGCTTATGGTTATGGCATAGACTAATGTCGGCAAGTGCTTTCAGAGAATGGATTGCGGTTTGTGGTGATAGCATTGAGATATCGTCCAGTAGATTGCTGATCTTGGATGCTGTCTCTCCTCTAAGGTTCCAGCCACAAGGGTTTGTTGATTCGTTTCTCATGCCTGAGCAGGTGAAATTACCGTCCGGTTTCTGGTTGATGTTGAGACTTTCGGTGGGATCCCATTGTGGAACTGAGATGAGTGTGGATGGAGGGGACTGAGACATTTTCTTGATGTAATTGAAGATAAGAATTGCAAATGCAGTAGAGTGTGAATTAGATTGTTGGCTTGTTGAAGAAGGAGGTACTTTACATGGTGGGATTCCTGGCAGCTTATATAGACTATCCACATTGACCCTTGTTCTCTGGGAGTGGGCGAAGCGCTGCCTTGCAGCTGAAGGCTGAACGGAACGCTTGATTGCTGCGGATGCACATTCTGCAGTGGTATTGATCATAACTTCATTCCTTACGAGCTTAAGCGCTGGAGGCTTCAATTTCATAACCTCAGCCTCCACATGCCACACCCAGAATACGAAGCATGCACACCCCCCTGGCAGGGGAGATGTTTTGATTATTGGCACAGTCCGAGTAAAATCGAAGACGCGCCGACGCGTCAAGAAGGCTGCCACTTGAATCAAACTAGCCGAACGAATTTCCTTCCATTATGTTGAGAAGATATGACGTATAAAAAAACTATCACAACGGAGAAAAATAAGTTAGGAATGTTCACCAGCTGCCTACCTTGCTATAGATGGATGAGTTGTTGGAGAGCAATATCGTGTGGCATTATTTCCTTGAGGCGGAGTTTGTAACCAACATCTAGTGAAACTTGGGGCAAGTACCCTGTAAGTGAGTTGCTCACCTTGGTAGACGTGCGATGATTGGTCGCATGGTGTTCACGAGGGAGTGCAAACACCACTTGGTGCGTTCCAATACAAGAAGACATTCTCCATACAAATTTTGTCTGTGCTGAGGATTTGCGATTGCCGCTATCCATCGGACGGGTTGTAGTTGCTACCGTATCTATACAGCATACGACTGTGGCGCGTTTCACTCTAGTAAAATGAACCTCCTTCTGAGGCCGATTCGCTTAGCCTGGCAGCAAGGCTGACTGAGATAAGACCAGATTCGCGCATTGATCCATGTACACAACACCTCTTCAATCCAATGGCGCGTAGCTGTACCCTGTGTGGGATCAGCACTATTTTTAACAAAACTTCTACCATGCTTTATAGGAGTATTATCTGTCTAAGCAAGTTGTCTACCTTCGCTAAGAAACATCTACTTACTTATAGCTGGGCTGGAATAAACCTTAATTAAGTTGAGATATAACTTAGATTACAGTTATTAAAGCTTTACGTAGTGGTTTATTAGAGATGATACTTAATAGGTACTGTGTATATAGAAGCGTTGCTAGATAATAGCTTAATTGTTTCTAGTTAACTGCAGCGTTATAGCTTGAATTTGAATTACCTTAATGACCCTGATTTCTTTACATCTAATACAAAATCTCGGAAACTAGTTACCTTAATAGCTAGGCTGTTCCTTGGAGGAGCTGTACAAGAAACGATCAGTTTTGTTGTTTTGATCTAGCAGTTAATTTTCTAACTTTTCCTACACACACAGGAATTTATATTAAATTAAACAAATAGGACATTTAACAAACTCAAAGCGCTTAAAAACTATTACTATTACTAAGTAACACTCAAAAGCTATTTCAAAGTTATTGCTATTAGGCCGCAAAACCAACATCACGATTCCACCCTTGCAATCCTAAATGTGGTCATCGATACAAGACGCCTCGGGGACAAGAACCAGGGATCTAGACATAAAGCTAGCCATTCTTCTAAACTCCATGTGGTTAAAGTCTGCCTTGAGGAAATCACTCTCCACACCATGATCTTCTCCTCCGTTTTGGGACATGAAATTAGGTATGAGCTGAAAACACCAACACCACATCGAGGAAATTGCCATCACTGGGAAGCACCAGTAAATCACTATTCGCTTCCACAATATCGTCCAAGTGTTGATTGTAAGAGGCAATATGCAAAGGCTGGCAAAGATACTCCTGACTAGTCTGGGTAATTTGCGTGGGTTTCTGAAACGAAAGTCAACTAAAAGCTGCATTAAGCTGTTTTCGTTGTAAGAGTTGCTCGGCCCGCAAGTAATGTTGAAAATGACGCTATTCTAGAACGACTCGTCTTACGTGGGGGTTAGGAACTAGCCCTCCCATTTGCTAAAAAATTCTAAGCGATAGTTTTCCGACATGGTGAAGGAGTGAATGATACTGAACTAGACGCTGCTTTGAGCCTTCTCGGTGTTGCAATGTTTGCCAAGCTCAACAATATAATCAATCCAGAATCCTGATAGCTATACATCCGATAAATGGTGGTGCTGACTGAGAAACGGCCTGAACCAATTCGTCTTCTGAAACGGGCAAGTGTCCAGCTCTGTATCGTAGTTTTGAAGCTCGTTGGGAGCTGACGTTGGAACTGTGGTTTGGGTGAGCTGTCAATCATACTTGAGATAAAAATTCTGTGTAGGCAACTGCACATGTAGTTACCTAGAATGTTTATCTCTACAAATCCAGCTGTTTAATTTGCTCCTCCTTTCATCAACTTTCATTAACTTTCATCACCATGGCCATCAACTTCATCCGCGTGAGCCCCACAGGCTCCGTTCTCAGCACACAACCCTCACATACGATGGAGAACTTCGAGATAACCTCTTAGAGGCTCAAACCTACGATGATGCCGATCTTCGGCACTGGCACGTCTTGAACGCTGTCTATCGTCGATCCACCTCTGTATTTCTCGCTGCAAATACGATTTTTATCTAGCCTTAGCTGAGATGGACCACATTCGTATTCTGTATCGACTCATATGCCGGCGGTATTATTTGGGTTAGCATTAGGCTAAGAGGTGCCACCATGCTTCCCGTATCACTCCAATCCTGTAACCCGGGTGGGAAGGGCATAAGCTTGCATTTCCCCGAATTAAATTCTCGGACCGATACTGGCGAAGGCCTTCGACTGACTGCGGGGATTAGCCTCGCCCCACTCTGTGGTCGCGTTTTGCTTAATAACCTTCCTTTGTTGTTACTACTAATGTTCAAGAGAAATGATGTACACAATTAATTAATTGCTCTCCAAGAGCTACAAAAGCTACCTAAGAATTTCCTCTCCTATTTAGAAGAGACATCTTGCTCTACTAACTTGTTTTGCTTTTGTATTATTTCCTTATCAAAGTTAGGAGTAGCTAAAGTGGTGTTAAAGTTCTCTATTGTACGTACACAGCTTACCTAAACTACAGTTCTAACAAGGACATGCAACGAGCTTCAAAGCTACGATCAATGCTGCGCTGCTCAAGAAATAAGGGACTAAGACGCAAATTACAACAATAAAGTCATCAATGTCAACATTGGTAGCGGCATCGGACTCCAGTCTAAGTAGTTGAAAGATATGTTTCTAGGTCTGTCTAGGAGGGTGATCCCGCAGGATCTCCTGCATTCAATTGCGAAGGCGTACCGACTCTGGGGGTAGAGAACATGTAAGCTGGCTTCTTTCAACCTCAACCAATCAAGTATGAGTGCATTTGCTGGCAGATGCTCTTGAAAAGTAGTCGGGTTCGCAGGAGCCAAACAAGACCGGATTATTCATTATTTTCTAGTTTGCGAACCCTAGCTGATTATTCCTTAAAAGAGTTTCTCTAACAAATAACACGCAAAGGTTGGTTTACGACGTTACTGCCAACAATCTCAAGGATGCTGTCCGCTTCGCAAATGAAATGAATGTGATGACGTCGAAGTTAAATTTTAACTTATTGTTTGAAGCAACCGACCCCGCATGTGTGCTGAGGAATATTATTGAGCATAAGGGTTTCACTATGGGAATTCTAGAATTTATGTGGGAGGGCGCCCATAGAGGAGTTTTCCTTCGCATTGATTATGTGTACTCCCTTCCTCACGCGCACAGATAGTCATTACCTGGTTTCGTGCCTGTGGTTAATCTTTGCAAACGTTCATTTAATACACACCCTTTGAATTAGACTCATTATACAACTTATATAGCTAACACACCTATGTCCATCTTTGTTTGTGGAGTGCTCTTTGCTTTCACACTAAAAGCCTATAGCAACTCAGGTTTAATGGCACGATTGTCGGTTCTCAACTGAATAAGTGACCTTAGTTCTCTGGGAAGGTCGCGACCAAATTCTGGCTTCCCTATATCAATCATTTTTAGCTAGGTGAGTTCTGTTACTGGGCACTAAGGGTATTTAGCAGACAGAGACATATCTTACCGATTTTGATTCTGGGGTTTCAGCTTCTCTCCCGGCAAAGTTGGTAACCTCACTTCATCTTCTTTCCTTTTAAGTGTCTCTTCTTAGGTCCTCACCCGGTTGCTAGCCGTCAATCCGAAAGAACAAACTCAAACTAAGGGATGGAAAGGGAGAGCAATCGATACAATAGAAAAAGAGTGTGAGATACGCCTTCTGGCTCACCAATGTCATATGAAAGATCAATGGTTGGCACGACCGCGGTTTTAGCTGTAATATTTTGGTAGTCTCAAACGAGTACCTTTATAAACATCAATCTCTCAATGCCCTGTTCTAAATCTGCTGACTCGCGCTGAAACTGTACGTTAGAGTCTCGTTATCCATGAGTCAACACTACCTTTCAATGGCCGACAACATCCTAGTTGAAATAGTGCCCCGAGGTTAAGTTTCACTTCCAAGATGGAACACAGGATGCACACCACCATTAATGGCGAACGGGATATACTAACACTATTCAAAACGAATCGAAAGAAAATTTAGAATGCTATGGAAGTGTGGCAGCAGCCGAGACGGATCTTTGAATCGCGCTGATCATGTGTTTATCTCCAGCATTGATCAACAACGTCAACCTCATCGCATCTCCTCTCTTCCTAGCTAAGCTTCTCCGAATATCCGCTAGCCGAAATCATGATCTGATCTACAGGCTAGACATATGTTCCTTCAGAAACTCCTCCTCGGCCTCGGTGTTCTTCCGGCCCAAGACGGCATTCCTGGTGGGGTACCTTCCAAACTGCTCCAGTTGCTGTATACGCCTCTTTGAACCCATGATACCCACATCAACCCACTTGTGTTCTTCGTCGCTTACGCATCTCGGCTTCAGAGCATCAAACAGGCCACGGACCGCGATCAGCGAGATCAGACTTTCCTGATGCATTAACGGTATGTAGAACACTGATGCCTGAATGACAGTAACCTGTTTGTCAAAGTCACGGGCGATGGCCTTTGTGGCGGTTTCCCACGCCTTCGCATCGGCACTGAAGGCGTCGGGCGAGCCACGGAAGATGTTCCGCGAGAACTGGTCCAGCAGAGTGACAAGGGCGAGGTTAGATTTTGGCTGGGCAGCCCAGTCGTCCAGCTCGTTGGAGCGGGCCTTCAAGACAAGATCGCCAAACTCTGACTTCAATTGGGCATCAAGACCCTCAGGAGCGACTATCCATTCCATTGGAGGGCGGTTGAACCAGAAGGCAATAATACGCTCAACGTCCGGGTTCATGATAGGCGAGGTTGATGCCTTAAAAAGGTGTTGAATAGCTGATGGGACTGTTTGGATCTTGAGCAACTACAATCTAGTTTGTAAGTCGTTCTGTCCGGATCAGTTCCCAGGCAGTGTCAAATGAACTCACTCTAGTGGCTTTGTGTTGAATGAACAAGTAATTATATGCAAAATGCTGTTTGATTGGAGGTGCCGGAAATAGGCTGTTGTACGATGCCGTTGGGGAAGGGTAGATGGTGTAACCACACCGGTGATAGCCTCGTGTTTCATCGCGTGATTAGTGCCAAGGCGCAACCCCGCTAGCGCCATCAACGTAGCGACTGCAAATAATCCGCGACTTGCTCATAAACTATATCATTGCTATTTACCTCTTATATTTATAAGATAGCGTGCTAATAATTATATAGGTGTTGCAGCTGCCGTGATACTATATTGTCGTGATAGTTGCATTGCAGCCTCATGAGGCGGATAAGGCGGCGTTGTTGGATCCAGGTAAATCATTGCCATGGGGCCTGGTCTTGCCCTCAACCTCAGTCCCAGAAACTCAGTCTCGTCATGGCTGACACTCATCGCAGTCTTGGTATTGGTGTCAGGCATATTTAGGTTTAGGCGGAGCCATTACAGTATTACCTCTTAAGGCAAGGCCAGCGTAAATGAGTGGCTCCACAGATTAAATTAAGCTCATTAGCGATGGCATCTCAATCTGACTCTTCTGGATATTTGCATTTGCACAGTGTGTAAAGTGAATGTTCCATCCAAAAACGCAACCGCAGGTATTTAGATACTTATATACTTCAACTCCACACGCATCACCATGCGATAGCAGAGGTCAAGATCCTCTTCATTCAAGACCATGTTGGGTGATACGGGGAGCGATAGATTGGGGTCGAGATGGTGGAGGGGAAAGAGACAGACAGAGGGTGATTTGAGTGAAAGCGGTTGGTTAGAGGAAGTGGCTAATCAGGTCAGTGATTGGTTAGGATTCGGTCAAGTTCTTCCTATTCAAGTAGCAAATAAACTACTTGCCAGATCAAGCCGAGAGCTAATGAGTGTCGGCCACCGTTCCAGTAATGTAGAAGCTTGACACTTGACTCTGCCTAGTGTCAATTACAAGCGGTGGTGTACGTCATCATATTATCGACACAAAGTCTGGAACCTATACCCGTAGTGCAAGAGACAAAATGGTAATAAGCCGAGTTATAAAGTTGGTCTCCAACACCCTGGTTTACGCTAGACTTTCCATGAGCGTTGTGTTTTTCCAAGGAGGTAGGTAGCCCCTGTGAGGATGATCGAGCCGAAAAAACAGCCACCTCCCCCAAAAATCTGTAGCCCTGAGTAATTAGCGTCGCCTTGACGACCTAAGATTTCACTCATAATAGGGAGTCCTGTAAGATTGCTACGAACAGTTAGCTGCAAAGCCAGGCAAAAAGGAAGATAAGGATCCGATACCTGATCGACATGACGATTTGGAAAGTTCCGAATCGCCGTCCCAGCGTTTCAATGCTGCCAGCTTTGGCAACGCAAGGCATGAGCAAGGAAATAAAGGCACCACTAAAAAACCCATACGCCAATGCAAAGACGATGAGCCCTGCATGACTAGACTGGTAGCTTAACTGTAGCCATAGAGCAAGCATGCATACTCCACTCACACCGGAGCTGATGGTAACAACACTGAAGGTGCCAATTTGATGTGCGAAATAGGGAAGGATAATCCTCCCAAATATTGATGCTACGCTAATCAACCCGTCAGTACTCAAAAGAACTATACGTAGGGTACGAATTGGGCAGAATTCACTTGACGATAGAGATGAGGTAGAGCGCTAGCGAGGATGAGAAACCCTAACCTTGCACCATGCTAGGAAAAAAGTCGAGAGGCGCAAATATAGTCCACCTGAGTTGGTTAACATTTCCATCATTCTTTGGCTTTACAACAAATCAACCCACATCACAAAGTAGGCCCCAATTGTAAAAAGAGCAGATTAATTTTCCTTAAATAGCGTCAAGTCAAGCCACTTCGTTTCCCAGTCCCATTTTTTGCAAGGGAGTCTTGAGATGATGAGGAAACATGATGCTGCCATCAAAATGACAACCATAAGTGCTGTGTACCGTACAGCTCCGTAGAATCCCATTTTTTGCATGACACGATGGAAAAAGATTGGAAAGATAACGCCACATGGGTGATAAATTAGTCTAATTCTCAGTACGGGATGAAGTTAGCTTACCAAGACTGCTCCCAGCGGTGGCAATCCCTGTTGCCAAAGCTCGTCGACGAACGTGCCACTGACCAACGTAAACTATTGCAGTCGTAAAGACTCCCCCAGCACCAATTCCAAATCCAATACCTTGTGCAAAGAAGATCTGATAGTAATGATTGGCCAAACTCGTCATACAAAGTGAAAAAAAACGCATAGAAGTGAGCAAGGATAGAGTACCGGCGCTGGACCGTAATTGTCCACAAGACGTCCAAAGATCGGCCCAGGCGCCCATATGAGAGCAAGTTGTGTAGAAAAGATCCAGAAAATATCTGAAGGGGTGTATTCGCGGAGACTTTTCTTTTGGTAGGCGGCTTGGAACACGCCTATGCTACTGTTAGTTAGCTGTGGTCACTTGTGAGATCTGGAGCGACTACGTACGCATTGGGGAAACCAAAGGTGTAAAAAATGGATAAGAAGGCACCTAGAAAAGTTATGATTATGGTGGAGAATCGAACCCGCACCGACTGTCTCAACCAGTCAAGGGAGCTTTGGATCTAGCTCTTCAGTTCTCCCCTCTAAAGGATCTACAAGGTCATGAATGGGAAACCAATCATGGCTACAAGAAGGCTTCAACAATACTGACCCAGGTAGTCCCAATTGGATCAATGCTTGATCCTGTAGTACTTAACGCAGATTTATCGCTAGAGGCGATCCGACTCATCCGGGCGTCCCATCAATCGATTGACGACATAGGCACACGATATTTCAACGGTCTCCATTTATGGGTCCCCTTCCTTTGCCCGGACTGCTTCCAAAAAGACCTAGTTCTATTTCAGTCAGTTCCAACAGCAGATTTCTCCCTACTTCTTCTTTGTATATGCTTAATCACCTATGATCCACCACAACATCATCCACGGCCAATTGGACACGATACGCTCTACTTAAACACCATGACGCTCTTTACTCAAATTCAAGTATTGCGACGTTCGTCAATTCATCTAATACAAGCAGGTATCTTCATCTCTACTTATGAGTATTCTCATGGGCAACCGGATTCCGCTCTTGCGTCTATCGGCATTTGCGCTCGCATGGCATACAAAGCAGGAGTTCATCAGAAGCCCGAACGACCACGTTGGAGCGAAGCATGGAACACATGGTGGGCGATCAGAATCTTCGAAAGGAAATTCTACTGTGAGACAACCTTGACTAACTTGCCATTGATTATTTCTGCGCCAGACAAAACGGACTTGCTCCCCTATGGAGTTGGCGACACCGAATGCAAAGAAATATTGAAATCAAGCTACTAGGTTGCCCTAGTGAGCATTGTGGAAGTCGGATGTTTCGGCCGTGCAGCTCAAGCAGCGTATCTCCTCGATCGAGTAATTCAGACGATGAAAACCACCGCAGCCACCAATCGAATATCTAGCTTGATTGTCCTAGACAGTGAACTCCAGCGGCTACTTTCTGCAACGATCAATATGTCATAGAAAACGTGGAGGACATTGTGGCGCTGTGGGTATTTCGATTAGGTTGGCGTTTCCTTTGCAGCCGCTGAGTATACAGGCTGACCACCTTGACCAGGGCTCTCTTCATTCTTCATCAGTACATCTTTCACCTCGACACAATTTCCATTGTGTCTCAGTAGCGAAAGCATTCGTAAACAGCGCTCGATACCCTTGCTCAAATGGTTGTGGACATTGCTCGAAGTTATCGCGGGATCCATGGCGCTGATGTCGACATCATTTCTCCTGCTTTCAATTATGTAGTTCATTATACCTTGCAATATCTTTACTAGAAGCGCTATGTAGACAGCAATGCGTGGTTCCAGGACTCCGATACCCTACAACAATCTTTGGACCAGTTGAATCGCCGCTGGGCTGCTGGCCCTAGTCTATCTTTTGAACACTGAGACGGGCCGTATTTCTTTCTGATCAAATTATCAGAGAGAGATACCTAAAGTCGTTCGTTCATCAACTTGATACAGAGTTGAAGTGGACCACGAGACCGCGAGTGAGGCAATCTCAGTGACCGGTCCTTAATCTTTAGCATACTGAAAGCCGCATGTGGCTCAGCTTTCTTAGGAATTCTTTTATGAAACCCTTGGATTACAGCAGAGCAGACTGTGTAGTCTTGCCATTTCTGCCAGGCGAGCGCGAGTTCCAGTCTGGATATTCGATGTATCTCGCGTTGTATTCCAATATCCCTTGCTCCTGTTAATCCTTGAATTAATCTTCTTATCCACAGCAGCTAGCTCTGTGTATGAGATAAGAAAATGGTGGTTTAGGAAGTTTTACTTAGTGCAAAGCCCATCAATATAGTGCACTACGAATAATGGCATGTATTTAGTCTCCAAGCTAGTTAGAAGTCGAAGGGCCTCCCATTTCTTTTGGAACACGTGGTTTCCGAAATACAATGGGGGGGGGCTTAGTACTGGAAGGGCGTTCAAGAAAAAAACTCTTCAATCTTTTGAGAGAGGGAAAGTTACAGCGACGCACAATTATTTAGGTGCAAAAATCATGTGGCTGAGAAAACTACGCACCATGTTTGCACCTAGATGAATTTCAGCCTACACATCAACAATATAGATAGTCCGCAGCGAGCTCTACAGCTTGCACATATAAAGTTTTTCATTTACATGGTAGATAGAAAGTTGTGTGGCTTGAAAAGGGAGATGGTGGGGTGCAAATAGCATGCCTGGGGCGCGAATATCACCCACCATTATATAGGCAGAGGTCTGGCTGGAACGAGAGTGAGAATATCTGCAAGGAAACTAAAACAGGGCTAGTCATACCCCTGCTAAGGACCCTGCTTGAGTTAACCCTTATGCCCCTATGTTCCATCAATTTCCTTCTCACAGCCTTCGCGCTTCTCAACGAACATAAACAACCATGATATGAAAATGGAGTTCTTCACGATCCTAAGATAGCATCACGACCCTCTCCCTACAATTTGCTCGAAGGATCCCGCGTCTTTATTGTTGCGACAAAGTTCATAGCCACATTTACAAAAAACTACGGAAGCCCTGAAGCTGACTTGCAAAAGAAAGATACGCATTTTGCACCTCACAGCCTCTCTAACTTTAGCTCAAAACTTCCGTCTCATCTCCAAGTCTTACACTTTTATTTACGACTCAATATTTCCTTCGTTCTTATCTGCTTAATCATGAAGGAGAGCTACTGTCGCACGAGAACGTAGCGCAATAAGCTGTATCACACGTGACTACATATTAGTTTCTCTCGGCACATGACTATGCAACTTGTATGACGCCAGGCCACCTGGGCATCGACGCCTCTATGCTTGTTTTTGGAGGGTGAAAAGGATCGTGTTTCAGGTTGGTGAGATATGGGAGCCATGCCATGAGTTGGCAGAGCTCCACAAGGACGCGTGGATCTCCTATACGCCAGTGGTTAGTTCTGTCCTGTCTTGTTTCTGTATAAAGAGTTAACATACCTTATCGCGACAATTAACGATGGACAGCACTCAAAATGTGCTAGTGACTAAGATTAGCACTATCTGTGTAACAACTAACTAGTATAAGGTCTTTTTAAAATTCTTTGTTAAACGTAAGAGGTTGCAGCGTGCTACTAGGTGCAGAGCCCGTAGGGCTTACGCAGATAAAGTTAACAGCTATAGTAATAAGAGATAAGAGATTATAGAAAGAGCATATATTAAACATATAGATTTCTAGAGATAAAAATTCTAGGCTGTTGCGTGTACAGTTACCTACGCAGAATTTTTATCATAAGTATAGTTGACATAGGTAATCGAAAGGAGAGAAAGTGCCAGGAAGACAAGATGCAAGCTATAAGCAGCGACCGAATATCATAATCAGACTCTACCTCTCACCATTATCACTTGCAAGGCCAAATCCAACAATAAATTCCACAAAAGCAGAGTAATCACGTTCCCTTCAAGGTGGGGATTGATAGCGGTTTCCGGCTCATAAACATAAACACTGCATCAATAGTATTCTGCACTGACTATTGTCATCCTCGCTACCTCAATCATTGTCTCTTATCCATGTCCATGTCGTCTAGCATCCGAAGGCTGCCAACCGGGCGCTCTAGGTAGCCGTGTTCCAGGTTTCGCAAGCCAAAGCTCTAACTTGACCGTTTGTCCCGGTCTGCCTGCTCGAAACGAAATGTTGGACGGAGAAGAATCTGCATTTGAATGCTTATGCCAGACAATCGTATTCCAAGTTGGCCTAGCGAAGGTATTAGAGCCGCCCACGACTTCTCAGGAATAGACGTATTGTGATAAACTCACCTTCCTGAGCTACCAATCCCACCGATCATTCTGCCGTTCATAACAAGATTGTGGACCTCATGGTCACATACTAGGATGTAAGTCCCAGCCCCTCGAGATCTCACCGGAATTGTAAGACCGCTGGTAGGCCCGGTACAAAGGGTGATTGTTTTAGCATGGTAGCCTGGAGGCATGGTTGACTGCTTGTGGGATGAGGAGATAGTGGGAAAAAGAAGCGTTGCAGAGACGAGAAGGCTGAGAAGTCCGGCGCAGATCTCAGGTGACATCTGAACCAACCACGAGGCTCACAAAAGTAGGCGGGGTATCTACTCTTCAGCAAGGCTGGCTAAGAATAGAAATCACAGCAAATTTATCGCGCTTAGAGCTTCTGCCAATCATTGTGAGGTAGGTTTTGTGCCTGCATGACTATCCTTGGGTCGCGGCCGGTGTTGACTTAAAAATATTTAATTCGGCTAGTTGCACCGTCAAGTATCACCAAAAATATCCCTCAAGACCCCAGGTTCCAAAAGGTCGGAGTAGGCTACAAAGGAAAGCGCTGGTGGAGATTAAATCTGTTGTCTTCTTCAGAGATTGCTCAACAACAAGAACAAAGGGTTTTTTAGCTCTCTGCAAGCTCAAATACATTCTTGTAAGAACAACTGCATATAAGCAAGCCACATTACACCATATCTAATAAATGTTAGATAGGAGTTAGAAACCGCTAACACGCATTCACTGTCAGGACGTAGCTCAGCACTACTACGCCACGGCAACCAAAAAGTGCGAATGTTCATAGATCAGACGAAGGCTATAGCATAGGTCATAGTAACTAACTGTAACATGTAAATCTGAGTAATTTTATAGTGTTACCGCTATCAAACGAGATCTTTAATATACGCATGATCTCCGGCGCTTCATGTTTCCGCGTGGCTATCTTTGCGCATTTTGGAGTAGATTTCTCTTTCCTTCTATCTAACTATAACTATCCCTCAACGCCGCTTCACTCTTCCAGTGAGTTCCTGTCGCTACTTCCATCTACCATCATTGAGTTACGCTACTGAAGCGTATCCATAATTTTTCATGATAGATCTTCTCGTGTACTCTGGCTTAATTTCTTTCACTATTCCCCATTTGCACCTCTTTAGAGATTTCTTATACCCCAATTTAAAGATCACGGGATGATATATACCGGATAGGACTTTCTGAATACGGAGATAATTAACATCATCGCTATCAAAAACATAGTCATCTGGCGGCTGTTAGTCTATGAACGACTCAATAAATCAAGCTGGCGTTTGCGATCTACGTATGAATGTTGTAAACTGTTTTGGTTGATAGTCCCCACTTGCAAAGTGCAATGATCTCTAACTCCTTGAGACTCATGCTCGCCTTCACGTTGCCCCGCAGCAAATAAAGACGTACTATAAGTCCTTAGTTGATATCTTCCTCGAAATTATTAGCAGGTTTCTCAAACTTACTCTTCCGGCCCGGCCAAAATTCGAAACCCCAATGTGAGACGGAACCAGCAAGATTAACGTATCTTAATATCTCGGCTTTAGTCATGGAGAGATTCTAAGACCTGTGGAGAATTTAAGAACATAGTGGTAGCGAGAAGATACTATGGCATAGAACATTGAAATGGGGTTGAAGTCGCGGGGGTGGAAGGGCTGGGGTTGGTCAAACTCCGGCTGATGAGTTCCAGAAACTCATGTTTTGCTCTGAAGATTCAAGCCCAAACAGACTCTCTTAAGAATATTATCTACAACTTCAAGAGATACAGAGCAGATCGTACCGCGGAGCAGTAGTGGGCACGGAGAGAGATCTCCGCATGAAGAATCCGCTTTGCTCTCTCTTTCTACATTAGATCTTAATAATATATTTTTAGTTTGTGAGATCTTGCGAAAAAGTTTCCCGGTAATGATATCGACTGGCTCTTAGCAGGAAAATCGTTTATCGAGTGGGAGAAGCTATTCTGAAGTGGTAAGAAACTGAGGCTCAACATATCTTTTCAGCACATAAACTCTCTCAATAGACTTCCACCGGGACAAAACGAAAATCTAAACGAGGCCATCGCACCACGCAGCGAATGCTCGGAAATCGGGCAGCAAAGTTAGGTGCAGAAGAGGAAAGCAGCGGCCATACATCAATGTAGCGATATGTTTATGCTACATTCCGTGCCCTGATCCGCCATATGATCTCAACCTTTGCTGTTGGTGCGACCTAGTTAGTAAGAAGCACTACGAACTACCAACTCATCACCTCAAAACTTCCATACTTGGCGCATTCATTACTACATAGGTCCTAGATTAGGCGAGCAAATATCAAGCTTCATGCCTTGATTTACACACCCGGAAACTTGACAACCTTTCAATGCATCTGCAGTTCCTTGTATTACAGCAAGGTAACATCTTGAAGTAGTCCGATATCAGCCCGTTCACCATACATAATCCCATGAGTATAACACTGCCCCACAATCTCATACTCTTCATCCCGCACATGCCTCAGCACAAAGGGCACATCTGCTCCGGGCAACAAGAATATTTTATCCCCATCCCTCGCTGTCAACGGCGCCAAACCCATATACTTTTCCACTGTTGTAAACAAAACACGATAGCAAGTCATGGTTCCCACAGCACCCGTCATCCGTATGAGATCTCGGTTTTCCTGGTCTGTCGGATACCCACCTTGTCGCAGCTCGTCTTCTCTGACCTCGTAGAATTTGGCGTCCATGAGACCATAGAGCTTCATACTAATTCTATCATTTTCGCCGTGGCCGTCAGCTAGGCGCGTGCGACCAAGCGCTTGTGCAATTGTTTCTTTTGTGTGTAAATAATGAGGACCAATGAAAGAATATGCTCGCATCCACCAGAGGCCGTATCCGTACAAATCTTCAATCATGCCGGTAAGCTCCGTGTCGACGAGTCCGGTTGTGATGCTCCTAATTGTATCGATGTATATTCCTTGTATCCCGAGTTTGTAGTCGACTTTCAGGTCTCTAATGGTAAGCTTCAACCCTTTGGTGGCATCATACAGCTTCTCATCATTGCCGATATAGTTTCCGAACCTTTCTAGCACGCTGCAGCTCCAATCAGGAGCCCAGGTTGGAAGGCCATCGATTTGCCTCAATGTCTCCTTGCAAAGAAGAACATCGAGGCTTTGGGAATTCTTGATGATTTTGCGAGTTGTGTCAATATAGCACGCAGTGGTGCTCGCACTATAGTCTGGCAATATGCTCAACGTGTTTGCATCGCTCGCGATAGACAAAATACCATATACCTTATCTTTCGGATCTGTCACCCCAAGATCCCTGATCTCGCACAACAGCGGAAGAAGAGCTCGCGCTAAGCCTCCCGGTAAATGGCGATGAATCAAACGAGTCCTTAGCAATGCTCTTACGTCGTTTTCTTCGCTGCCCAGATACCGGCCCACGACCAGAGACATAGAGCGCTGATTATGCATACCCAGGAAGTCTGTAAAGCCGAGACTGCCGTCTATATCGAATGGGTACTCCTTCTCATTGATCATGATCCTAACTTCGCGTGCGAGTATCAATTCCTGCACGATCCAAGTCCTTCTGAAAATGGGAGATGATAGCAGACATCGTACTGCGGTCCACTCTTCATCATCCGGGAGAGGGATATCGTATTCGTAGGATAAATCATCGGAAGAATAATGCAACCAATCTTGCGTGAAGGATCCCCTTGATTCATCCTTGTAAGCCCGGACGAATTGGCTGCAGAAATCGTAGATGAACTCAATTGCGAGAGGGAAGCTTGGATGGAGTCCAGGAAAGAGCAGCACCCTATCAGCGTTTTGATAAATTTCGGCCATGCGTTGGACTTGTTTTCCCTTCTCAATTACGTCCTTCTGATTGATGCAAAGCTGGTCTATCCAGAGGAACCTCGGCCCCTTGCTACCATTTCGTAGGCATTTAAGAGCAGGTAGCAGTCGAGTGCTAATAGGAAAAGATCTTTTATTGCACCAGACTCGTGGAGGATTATCATTGGGGGGACCCCAGACATACGAGAGGCATTCGTAGGACGGAATCAAATCGGGCTCAACATTTATAAGGATACAGTTAATATCATCTTCGCCCTCATCCGCCGTCCAGCCTTGGACCATCAATGCCAGCAAGCGGATCTCATTGCCTTGTAAGGGAGTGTAGGCGAAAGGCATATCTGGTGTCTCGAAATCCATCGCCTCCATCATGGCCGCATTAAGGCGCGTCGTGAACTCGAGGGGCATGTATGTGGGTGAATACTCCTCGTCGTCGTTCTCTTCGGAATCAAAGGCTGAGCTCCGCCTACGAGCCATGATCGATTCGCAAGTAGGATGGAAATCCTTTGTATATCTTTCGATCTTCTCCCGTACAAATGCACTTAGAATCGCAAACTGAAATTTCCTGTCTTGATAGATATATAGCCGTGGCAGGTGAGGATAAGAAAGCGAAAGGCGTTGGAATGATCCAAAATCATAAAGCTTAGCATCGGTGCTGGTGCCAAGAGCCGTAAAGCAGCGGGAGTGGGGCTGTCCGATTAATATCACGTGCGCCCTCTGAGTCAAGCCAACCGACAGCACGGTGCAGATACAGGACGCGATCATGTCTGTTTTTTTTTTATAATATCTTCAGTACTTCAGCCATAAGATTTCACATAAAATGGAATTCCGTCATATTTATTCAATCCTTCAAAGCCTCTCCCTATCGCTAACCTTAAACAAACCGTTTGGTTCACACAGACAGTCTCATCAAACACTGTGCGCTTAATCACCAGGGTGAGAAGCCTAGGCGGGTGGTCATACTGTGCTCCATGAACCCCTTTGATTTCCGCGCAATCACCATAGTTACAGCTTCTCGCACGATTGTTATGAAGCCCAAACGACCAGCGATAAGTCTTCTCCCCTGTATAGGGATCTAAAAAGCTCTGAACCTCTTATGTCGGCTTCGCATTTGTTCGAATTATTGAGTTGATATTCGGAAAATGCTTATGCCTCGATGATGGTCTTGACAGTATTGAGATAACATTTCTTTCGTAACCAGTCGCGCAGGTTGTGCAGCAAGAAGTAATCAGCTTCTGCTTTGAGTTTGTTGTAAAGTGGATAGTCAAAGCCGGTATCCTTCGCCCAGCACAAGGGAAACTTTGGCGGACGCCGCATAAACTCCAATATATGCTGGAATTCGCCGGGATCTGCATCAACGAAGTAAAAGCCATCCTCCTGTCTATTGCTACAATCGTTCTATCTAGCCAAGAGATTTTGGAAATACGGAAAGCTTTGAAGTGTAGCATTTTGCGTTCGATATTTGCGACCCGAGACGTCAAGAGTGATGATGTTTGAAGACATGATGAGGCATGATTAGATGTGTGAGCAAGATGTCATAATCAAGAACTCAATTTCAAGCCCCAGGTAAAGCTACAGTCACGTGCAAAAGCTCAGCCTACAATTGGCCACAAACTTCGACATGGTCAGTGCTCCACCTGTTATATGTACCCTTAGACCGGTGTTCACAGAACTCCAGGGCGTTGAGAAATCATGGCATTTTATTTTGCAGTGATTGCAGTGACTTTCCGAAACGCTTGCACCTCGCAGTTAGAGCCCCACTGTCTTCTGTCCTGCACTTAAAATCGTCTCATTGTCTCAGCTTTGCGCTTTGCCGCACTTCAAACTTTCTGTACTTTCGAAATCTACGAAATCTGGCCTGTTGTTGTTGATGTTATCAGCATTGTCGACGTTTGTATAAAATCGCATGATCGAGGTGATAGCTCTTGTAAGAGTTAAAATGTCGACCTCCACAGTGTCTCCAGTGGGCTTTGGGAGGGAATGCAAACCTAGGCAGACACATTTTCTGGGCAAGGCTGAAGCACAGCCTCATATGGCGCGACCCCAGCCGAGTATCACTCCCTCCAAAACATTACTGTCGCAACCTACACTTTCTCAAGCGAATTACTTCGCTTTTTACATTTCTGCTCCGTTTCTTGTTCTCTTTTTCGTAGCCCTTGGAACGCTTGATCAACCTTACGCCTTAGTTCAACGACGCGATGCGCTTGCTTCACGCGGAGACAATAAACTTCCACGAATTCAATGGCTCGTCCTTCCCACCATATGCCATTCTATCCCATCGATGGGAGGATGAAGAAGTCGATTATCAAGATATTAAGAGTGGGAATCCTGACACTGTAGGCCGAAAAGGGTTTGATAAAATCCTACAATGCTGCCGACAGGCCCTGAAGGACAAATTGGACTATGTCTGGATAGATACTTGCTGCATCGACAAATCGTCTAGTGCAGAACTATCAGAAGCTATCAACTCCATGTATCAGTGGTATCAAAAGTCAGCAGTGTGTTACGCCTACTTGTCAGATGTGCAGCCTAAGATTACGGACGAATTTGATGACGCTGGTCGACTTTGGATGATGCGAAATCCCTTCGCAATGTCGCAATTCAAGAATAGTAAATGGTGGACGAGGGGCTGGACATTGCAAGAGCTTATAGCGCCGAAAATTGTCAAATTCTTCGCACAAGGGCTCCATAACTGGGTTGAAATTGGAGGCAAAAGGTCACTGCTTGACCTAGTGGCCATCAGAACAGGAATTGATCGAGAAACACTTCGCGGCCGAGATGTTAAAATGTCCAGCATCGCAACGCGGATGTCTTGGGCTTCAAAACGCCAGACGACTCGGACAGAGGATATAGCCTATTGCCTTCTGGGAATATTTGGCGTTAATATGCCTTTATTGTACGGGGAGGGTGAAAAGGCGTTTCTTCGACTCCAGGTAAAATCTCCAGGGCACGAATACTAATTTCAAACATTTGCTGACAGTACCTTGAAACGTAACAGGAGGAAATCATGAAGCAATCTGACGATCAGACCCTCTTCGCTTGGCAGCTCGAATCTGAGTACACTACAGCTGAAATATGCGGACCTCTAGCTACTTCTCCGTCTCAATTTCAAGCGGCCGGCAATTTGCTCCCAATTCCAGACTCAGAATCACAAACTCCTTACTCGATAACGAACAAAGGCCTAAGAATCGAGCTTCCAATCATACAGGGTACCGGACGATACAGTGTTGCGATTCTCCAATGCAGTCTTTCGGGACTGTACCACGATCAGATCGCACTACCCATTGTACGTGTTACACAGCAAGATAGTAACTATTACGCTCGCGATAGCAGACATACCGGTCCCCTGCTCTCTGTTAGCCTTGACTTTGCCGCACAGGCCGTCACGAAGACAATCTTGATCAGACAAGCGCCCGAGCAGAGCGTAGAATGGCAGATTGGAGTTCTCGCACGCATTCAGACGGGGCAGTGGAACTATTACCACCCCATCTATTTCGACCCGAGTGCTGTTGTGTCGGAGGAAGATGACGAAGGCCGAGATATCTATCTCATTTCCTCCAGCTATCGCCGGGGCGCAATTCTCTGCGTTGGTCTAGATGACTCGTACGTGATGATCTTATTCAACACCGAGATGGGACACTTGGGGAAATATGCCTGCAAGGTCTTGTACTGCCCGCCACGTTCAAGGATGCATCAGGGCAGCAATATTTACCCAACAGATAATGAACATGAGGTCTCAACGCAGCAGGCCTTAGTTCAAGAAACGGTATGCAATCTAAAAGGGACAGCACAAAACAGCTACGAACCGCACAACTACAAACCGAGCAACACACGTATGTCAGCCATAGGCCATGAGGGCCAGACCTTCGCGTACTACTTAACCTCCGAGACGCCCCTACTTACACTACATAAAGACCTCAGTACTTCTAATTCACGAAGGAGCTTCGATTATCTGCCCAACAATAACGCTGTGTACGCTAAGATCGAGCTGGAGGTCGTCCGTGGGCAGCACATGTTCGTCTTAGATATCGAGTTTCAAGATCGTTCGAGGAAGCAGCGCGCACCTTACGAGCTGGAGGCAATTCCGATCTCCCGCCATAGTTTCAGTGCCTCGACAGAGCTTTCTCCGGAGGACTCTACTTCTTCCAAACTCAAAGAAGCGCAAGCGTATTAGCAGCCACATTGAACGCCGGAAGCGTTTCCCTCCTGTCAAGACAGAACTGCTTCGCCTACAAACTAAGAGACATCTTCTCACTTCATATACCGCTTCTAATGCTGTTTTAATATAGTAAGACAATGATCTTGCTTCGCTGCTCTCGCCACGAGAGGAACGTTCATAGAGGAACTCGACTCCTGCGAGCAACGACTCAACGATAACATCGTGTCCAAACTGGACCTACTCAACAACGCACTACAAGCACAGGAGCAACCTTAAAGTACAGGCAGCCACCTCACCTGATTATCACAACAACGCCGCTCTCTTGCCGCCATCATGACGCGACCCAGCAACCAAAGTAAAGAGGCCAATCTTCCTCCATAGATGTTCAACCTTATCGGCTTGCAAGCAGCCCATACTAGCTGCTATACCCAGCTAACACAACAAGTCTGGTTGATAAGCCCTTGAGAGTGTAGTGTCGACAACCCACGGAACCCACCATCGAGTGATAGCAGGTAGGTGGACCAATACAGTGACCCGGAACACATAGACAGTAGAAGAAACTTCATCAAGGGCTTTGGAAATACCCTTCTGATAACAGGTACCACCCTGAGGAATGATAAAGCGGGAAAGAGGACGAATAAAGTGTCTAGATTTTGTAGATTAGTTTAGATGTCTTATTTCTTTCTATTAGTCTCCAAGTAAGCAAGAATACCATATAATGAGCGCTTTAGTTAGGCCAAGGAAGATACAGATTCAAGTCATTGAGGATGCTGCAAAGGCAAGGTAGCACGTGAAGTGAGAATCAATTTAAAAGCATAACATTAACAGAGACGCGACAATAATTTGATACAGCAAAAAGCAAATCTAGTCTCTAAACCCAGCGCCAGGCCGTGGATCAAATTCTAGCCGGACAAAGAAACAATGAGAAAGAAAAAAAAAAACACCCCCGCTATGCAAACCCAAGCAAAAGACCACCCTGAATACAAACTATGATGACAAGACAGATTTTCTGCCCTGTTCCCTTACATGCTGATTGATGCTCCCAAAAATATCCATACACAGACTGCCATCCCTGCTACCAAAAAACCTATAACCAACTCAAAATCCGATTGAAACCATCAGTAAACCTCCCTTCGCGCTTCTCCAACCTATAACGCTCACTCTCAGAACTGCTATTATGATGATGACCATCACCATGGCCGCTCCTATGGTGATGATGTTCGTTCTTGTGTCGGCGTTGATCGCGTTCGTCTGCCCGCCCACGTTCTTCGCTATGCTGTTCGCTCTCTTTCTCGTCCCTGCTACCACCCCGAATAAGTACAATTTCGATCAGAACCGCGTTAAGCTTCAAGTCCTCATCACCTTCCAGCCTCAATCGCTCTTGGTCGATCACTTTCGCGCTCCCGCTCCCGTTCCCTATCGCGGTCACGTGACTCTCGGCCAGCATAGTCGTCAGGGCTACTACCGTCCCTCCTCCGATCACGGTCGTGTTCCTCATCATCTCGATGGCTGCGGTGGCGTCGGCTAGCTCGATCTTTGTCATGAGATTCGTATTCATCTTCTATTTACACTATTAGTATATATAATAATCAGGAGGGGGTAAAGGATGGAGCTGCAACGCACCTCTCGCTTGCCGAATGTCCTTTGTCCGATCGGCCAATTTCTGAATCTCGGCTTTCGTCAAGACCCTCAACACAATAACACAATCTTGCCTCTCCTCAAATCGCTCCTTCGCAGCCTCTAGCGCCTCTGGGTTGACAAGTCTGCGATCGATCTTTGTCCACCGCGCATCAACTGGGATATCTTTGCCCTTCAACTGACTCTTGTGTGGCGCAACACCCTCGCGAATCGGCTCAGGGTGCTCAGGGAACTTCTCAGTCGGTTTACGGAGTATGCCCTTGGGTGCAGGCTGCGGGTCTTTAGGTGGAGTGACGATCTGCATCGCCCTGCTTCCAGAATCACGACGCTCGCTGGCTAGAGAGTTGAAGGAATCGGGTTCCTTGACGATATTGGTGTCGAGCATCTGTGATGAGCGGTCACCACTCCAAGAACGACGATCGTTCGATCCATCACGGTTACGGGAACGAGATCTATCTCTGTCATCTCTTCGTCGTCGACGTTCCCTGTCCCTATCTGGCTCCTCGGGCTCTCGTTCACGGGCGGCTCTGTTAGTACGCTCAGCCTCTACCGCGATGCGTCGGCGATATTCCTCATCAGGATCAACTTCTGTTTCTTTGGGGGCGGATTCCTTGCGGCGCTCGGCCTCCCGAGCAGCATCTCTGTCGACGTAGTGACGTGGTCGTTCCTCACTGCTGTCGTCCGATGAGTGTCCCTTGCGGGGCCTCCTCTCTCTCTCACGCTCCCTTTCCTTCTCCCTGGGTTCGTTTTCATGTCGAAGATCCTTGACTTTCCGATCCGCATCTCCAGTCAACTCATACGAGGCGGTCGCAGCGGGAAGAGCAGCCGTAACACTGCGCTCCCGTTCCTCAGGAGCCCGGCCAGTGAGATCCTCCACAGGGCCCCTCTCACGTCTGTCTTCTACGCCCCTATCTCGTCCATCTTCAGGGGCTCGATCACGGCGATCCTCTTGTCCACGGTCGCGGCGATCATCCCTATCCCGGCGGTCTTCAGGAGCTCTATCGCGTCGGTCTTCAGAACCTCGCTCTCGGCGGTCGTCCGCTCGGTCTCGTCGCTCCCGCTCATCCCTCTCTTTACGGCGCTCACGGTCCCTGTCAGCCTCTTCGTTCCTCAAACGTTCTCGCTCGCGAGACTTCAGGATCTCGTTCGCCCCCAACGTGGCAGCCGCCGCACCAGCAAGTCCGGTAGCTACAGCAGATGGGATACGACTAATACGGTCTCTGCTGCGGTCTCGGGGGCGTTCATCGTAGGTCGGGGCAGCGTCACGATCGCGCGTTGCTCGCGCCTCTGGAACTCGCTGGTCGGGGATACGGGAGTCTGAAAGTCGCGAGTCGGGGATGCCAGCCGTTCGGGGGTCAGGCATACGTGCTTCAGGGATTCGAACATCGGCACGAGGTGGTGGTGGTGGTGGAGGAGGATAGTACGGCTGAGCTCCGTATTCGTCGGGTCGTGCCCGTGCCACCTCCTGTGCATTCCAAACAGGCTGACGGTCGAGTACGTGGTGATCCTGGGCCAGGGCCGTGCTAAGAGGAGCAATGCCAAAACCGCGGTTGACAACGTCTCGGTCTTCGAATCGATCGACGGTGATCTGCCGCCTGTTCTCCAAGTCTCTGCTGTCCCGTCGTTCATATTCTTGAAAGATCTCGCGTCCTCGAGGGGCATCTTGGTGGACAGCTGGAGAGTGAAGACGAGTCGAAGTAGACCTCACGATGGGTGCCTCGGGATAGGACTCGTACTTTGGGGCAATATCGTATTTGGGGACGGCGTCCCTAGCCCTCTCGTGCGAAGTTGACCGGACGTGGTGCTGATCACGAACACTGCCAGTCCTTCCAATACCACCATTGATCCTATCAAAGCCTCGTGTTGATGGCGGCGGACCGAGAGCGCGGTCAGAAGCTCGAGGGAGCCGATCTATGACCATGCTCGTTGGGCGAGATCTCCGTTCGTGGCTTCCAGAGCGTGGAGGTGGGGCGCGCCACGTTGGCTCGGTGGTGTCGAACATGCCTTTGGCATTGGTATAGGAATAGCCATCATCGCCAAACTCAGCAGCACGGACTGGTTTGCTCTGGTGATAACTCCTGCCTCCGCTCGTGACGCTGTAGCCTCGAGCGTCGCCACTATCACGCCGGCGGGGCTCGATGATATCCTTCTCGGCAATGAGCTTGGTCGAGTGGCTGCTGTCGTCCACGCTGTACAGCCTCTTGTGCTCCCGCCGCTGGGTGCCATGGGTAATGTATGTGTCGCCTCGAGCATCCCAGGGTCGTGCTGGAGGGCTCGAAGGGCGGTCATGGTGGGTGTGAAGGGCGGGGGCACGAACTGGAACGGAGGTGGTGATGGGCTGCAGAGCGCTGCTTGGCCTGATTATCTGGTCGTTAGTCTCGAGCGTGTTTCGTCGGCGTCGTCCCGAGTAAGGGTCGATGGCGGGGTTCGTGTTTCGCGTGCTGGTGGAGTTGGTGGAGCTGGTGGGGGTATATGCGTATGTCTGGGTCTGGTGATGGGAGCCTGTGATTCTCTCCCCACTCGATCGCGGCGACGAAAGGCCGACTGTCCGCTGGTAGTAGGCAGGATCGTAGTAGGGCTCGGCGAAGGTGCCAGTCGACGACCGGGCGGGGTGGCCAGCACGGGTCCGCGGGGAGGACGGGCGAGCGTAGTATCTCGAGTCCATGGTGGTCTGGGGCTTGGTGGTCGGGGGGTTGATGGGCGTCTTCAGCTGGAGGACGTCGATGCCGACAGAGTTGCGTCGCGGGGAGTTGCGTCGGGGGGGTAGCGGCGGAGCCTGTTTCGGGTTGTAGGAATGCCTCCGCTGACTCGGGGTGGTGGAGGGGTTGGAGGGAAAAATGAAGCTGTTCATGACTGCGGTCAGCATGGCTGCGGGCCAAGATGGCGGGAATGGCAGATGACAGATGTCACAAAGGCGAGAGAGTGTAGGACGAGATCTGGAGAGGAAGTTTGCCTTGCTTGGACGTACATTGTGCCGGTATATCAGTCTGGCTGGGTGGCTCCGGGGCTGTGGTGTGCGTGCTGTCAAGGGCAGATGGCCGCAACGGTGCCGCGGGTATCGCAGCCCAAAACGTGCGTGTGTGGTGTGTGCGAGGAGCGACGGCAGGGGCGCGGGCTGCTCGGCCTGCACACAGGAGGTGAGGTTTGCAGATGCTGGCCAGGCACTCCTGGGAAAGCTAGCAGCCGCGGTGGAGCAGTTGTGAGGCAGCAAATGACGAGGGGCACGGAGGTGCGCCGGCGAGAAACACCAGACGATAGGCGAACAGCAGGAACGTGGCAGGAGAGGAGGTGGAGGTGTCGCGGATCTTTGGTCGTCGCGAGCGTGGTCGTGGTTGTGGCCGTGGGTGTCGTCGTCGTGTGCGCACGAATTCACTGGCCTGGATCTGCTGGCTACGTGGTGGAGAGAGCCACGATCAGCAGTCATCTATGACATCGATTCGCCCGCCGGGCCAAGCCCAAGGGCCCTGACTTTTCCTGCAAGCCCCGCGCCAGCCCAAACGCCCTCCTGATAGGCTCGACTGCCGAGCGTCCGCCTCACTTCACCTGGCCCTTGCCGCCGCCCGAAAGAGTCCCCCGTACAGCTCAAGACACCACGACGAGTTCGCGCACGCATCACGACGCCGGACAACCTCTTGCCGCTGTCATCCCAACTGCCGCCCCGCTCTCGTGCTTGCACACCGGATCAAGAACTCTGCCCTCCCCACGGCCATCTTGGGCAGCGCAGCACAGGATAGCCCTGATCGAAGCCCAACTAGCTCGCCGCCGTCAAATCAGGGCCCATCGCAGCTGCGCGGCCCGACCTCACCCTATTCTGTCTGTGATCACCGCTTCCTGGACACGTAGCACGGCACTGCAATAGGCGCTGGCGCGGGTTTCAACAAAACATGAATCATTGCCTCAGCCTCCTACTTGGTCATATGTACATCTACGCACCCTCGACGTGCTCGACCGCCCCTTTTCGCCCAACCTTGGGATTGTCCATGTCGTCCTCGTCGTGCGTGACGTGGTGATTCTGCAATTGCTTGGACCGCGAGTACCGCGGGATCGTGTCCTTGATGCAGCCCTTGATAATATCACCCTCGAAGAGCAGATAGATGGACTCGAGGGGCACGTTCTTGGTCTCGGGCACGCAGAAGATGACATATATCCCCATCACAATGCAGCAGGATCCAAACAGTAAGAACGTTCCATACGTGATGTCCGCGAGCATGAGTGGCGTGATTTTTGCAATCACCTGGTCAACAGTCAGCAAAGACAACGAGTGTGTTGATTGACAAGTACTTACGAAGTTGAACAGCCACTGGGTCATCAGTGCGGCGGCCATGACCAGAGAGCGGACATGGTTCGGGGCGCACTCACTCGCCAACACAAAAGGTATGGGTCCCCATCCTATATATAATCAGCATTGGTCATTGCGTACAGGTGCGACTGAGACATACCGAAAGAGTAGAACACAACGAACAAGTAGACGCAGACAATAGCGAAGGTGCTCGATCCGTTGAGTGAATCGCCAGCCTTGACGGGATTGACCGCTTGATTCACGCCGATATAGAACATGGCGAAGGCTTGTCCCGCAGAACCGATCAAGAGACTCCACTAGCACGTGTGTTAGCATCTGATTTGCACTGAGAATCTTTAATAACATACCTTGCGTCCGACCTGCTCTGTTGCGAGCATAAGACCCAATGCAGTGACCGTAATCTTCACGATCCCGTACACTCCGGTAGCAAATAGTCCGGCTGACGTTCCCTGGAGGCCAACAGACTTGAAAATCTGCGGAGCGTAGTAGTTGATGCTGTTGGTCCCAGTCCACTGTTGCCAGAACATGAGTATGACTGCGAAACTTGACTGATAAAACATGCGCTTGCTGGAACAGGCTGCTTTAAGCTGGGCACGGAGGGTCAGTTTTTCGTGTCCCTGGAAGTCCATCACAATCTCGTCAAGCTCTTGAATAACGTCGGGATCATCCACAGCTTTGGAGCGTACAGTGGCGAGTGCTTTGGCGGCATCCGTGAGACGATTCTTCTCTACAAGCCAACGGGGAGATTCGTTCTGGAAGAAGATGCCGGCCAGGAGAAGAAATCCAGGAAGCATTTGCAGCGCAAACGGGATTCTCCATTTAGCTGAGCTGAGGGATTTGATGTCCTGGGTAATGCCATAATTGACAAAAAAGGATAGACATATTCCAGTCACGTTGAACAATTGCATGCTGTGAGGTTTTAGCCGTTGTACTGTACATATCATGCAGGGGTATTGGGGACTCACCATCCAATGCATCGACCTCGAATCTCTTTGTTGGCATTCTCACCGATGTACGTTGGCACAACGGCTGAAATCAATCCAACACCAAAACCTCCAATGACTCGGCCAATATACAACTGGGTAAGGCTGGTCGTGTTGATGGCACAGAGCGTCTGAATCAGGGATCCGAGCAGGAAAATACAGTCCGCAATGATGAGAGCCCATTTTCTGCCACTGATCGAACGATTAGTCTTTTTTTTCGGCTTGCCACAACTGGAGCTGCTTACAAAGTATCGCTGACGTAGAACGAAGTCAGTGCGCCGAAGAAACATCCCGCCTGCAGCACAGACACAATGTTCCCCTGTAGGTTGGCGAAATCAGGCTTGTTCTTGTCAAGATTGAACGAGTGTTGAAATGCATCCATCCCAAGAACACCTAAGTATTGCGTTAGTCATTGGAACGAAACAGTGGGGCGGTGATAATGATTTACCTCCAATCAGACCCGTATCCCATCCGAACAGCTGTGCATGTTAGCAAGAGGTCGTCTCTCTTGGTGGACATCGCATACCATGCCGCCAAACGAGGCGACGGCAGTCAGAAAGTAGACACGGCGATAGGCCTTGATGTCGCTCAAGATGGCGCGGACATCGAATTTCGCCATCGTGATCTGCAAAAGTGGTATGCGGGGTTGGTAAGTTTGCTCTCGAGGCAAAGCGACCACAGTTCGAGAGGGAAGCAAGGATAACAGAGCAAGAAGCGATGTCTTGATGGTATTGCGATAAGAGCGGGCAGGTTGTTTTATATCAAGATCTTGGAAGCTCGGATGACCTTCAAATGGGACGACGGCTTTCGTCTGGGGATACCCGGGGTAGCTCCCTGCGAATTAAGACCGAGGGTTTGCGGGGTGCTAGCTCACCGCGGATGTGGTCATCGGGAACTGGAGCGAACAGTGCTCGTGTTCAAACGCCGTGGTGTTGATGTGGTTCTTGTGGTCCGAACGATGAGGCGTAATATTTGGTGCCAGGGCGACAGCTGAGAGGACGAGTCGGCGTTTGGTGGGTTGCCGACGTTACTGTCCAAGCCGCTTACGCAGCCATCACGTACCATTTTTTTGGAATCTCAAATGCCGACTCCAGGTTTTCACTCTCCCCCGACCTCCGCAATTCATGTGTCAAACATCTTTTAATTTTACACGTGCTTCTATCTCATCCGAGTCATGATACAAACAGCTGTTAACGCCTTTGATGCAGCCACAACATCCAGTTCCCGATGCAAAGCCCGCCCGCTCAGATGTTCGCCTTCTCCTTCTTTTGCTCCGGCACCTGGGTCAAGAGCTTCTCCTCCTTGATAGCCGACTTCAGGTTGTCTAACACTAACAGCTCCATATCTCGCTACACAAGAAATTAACTTTGTCAATGCTGTCTCGTGCTCTTTCGACTTACCTGTGTTTCGGAAGTTCCTGTGCCGATGTGTGGCAATAGCACGACATTGTCCGCCTCCAACAAACCTGGGTGGATCTTTGGCTCTTCCTCGAACACGTCCAATCCCGCGCTCCACACCTTCTTGCTCTTTAATGCGTCTACCAACGCTGCCTCGTCTATCAGCGCGCCCCGAGCGGTGTTGATTATTATGACACCATCCTTCATCGCGTCGAACTGTGGCTTGGCAATGATGTGTCTTGTAGAGGCATTGAGCGAAAGGTTGAGGCTGAGCACGTCCGATGTCTTCAGCAGCTCCTCGAAGCTCACATACTTCGCTCCCAGTTCCTTCTCCGCTGGAAGCTGGTGTCGGTTGTGGTATTGAATGTTCATGCCGAAAGCCTTCGCGCGGGTTGCGACCGCTGAGCCGATGCCACCCATGCCTAGAATACCAAGGACTTTGTTCTTAGGGTCGTGGCCGAGTTTGAAGTTGCCGCGCCATTTGCCTAACAAGTCAGCAACTATTATCATCATAGATCAAGTGTCACTCACCTTGTCTTACTGAATCGAAGACTTGTGTTATATTTCGAAGAGCCCCAAGCATCAGGAAAATAGCTACATCCGCTGTTGCGTCATCGACAGCTATGGGGGTACTCGACACTAGAATGCCCCTCTTTGTACAAGCTGGAATATCAATGTTGTCGTAGCCAGCTCCATTGTGGCATATGAACTTCAGCGACTTTGGTAGCGCATCGAGAAGCTCATCATTAAAGGGTCCAGTGAATTGGGTTGAGTCGTTGCTTCGGTACAGGGCAAACACGTCCTTGAAGTCGCCGTTTCTGCATTTCGAGAGGAAATCATCTCGTGTTCCTTTGGGGTACTCATACAGCTTGGAGGCAACATTCGCACACTCTTCCCATTCCTTCTGTGTATGAGTGACTCCTCCAATGAGCAGTGCGGCTCTTCCTGACATTTTGGTCGATATGGCTGGTATTCGCTAGCGTGAGTAGGTATGTGTGGTTTAAGAAAGGGGGAGAATGGTTAAGAGAAAGCAAGAGGCAGCACAGAATATTTTTTGAACTGCAATTGCGGCGACCGTAACCATTTATTCAGAAGCGCGTTGACGCACCATTGCCCCACAAGAGGGGAGCTCCTCCGGTCCATCTCGGACCGAACAAGATGGGCATCATACGCCGACATTTTCCGGATGTGGTAAATCTGCACGCTTCACAGCGCAGTCAGTCGTCTTGGACACCTCTACAGTTGTTTTCAAGGTGGCTTTGACGCTTCTGATTCTCTAGACTACTTGTGGTTGAGACCTCCTGCTAAAAGTATACTCTGTCCAGTCATATAACCTGTCGTACAGAACATCGACACCACATTCGCAACTTCCTGCGGTACACCTAACCTTCCAAGAGGAATACTGTCTACCAAGCCTGGAACACTGTCTCCGCTGGGGATGAGGCCTGTCTCTCCAATCATAGCGGGCGATACATCGTTCACGGTGATGTTAAATTCTGCTAGTCGGGTCGAGAGGTTCTTCATCATTGATGTAAGACCTCCTTTCGATGCTGCATAGTCTGGATGGAGATCAGTATGAATGGTCTCATCAGAGAAGTGTAAGACGTACGGCAGCCATTGAGTCCAACCCCATACCCAGCGATGCTGCTTATGAAGATAATACGACCCCAACGATTCGTCTTCATATTCTTCACTACGCTCTTGGCTAGGAGGAACGGTGCACGAAGATTCACATTGAGCGTGTGTTCGAAAACATCCAGAGGAATATCTTCGATATCTGTGATCCGCTTTCCGAACCCCGCATTCGCGATCAGAATATCTACAGCTTGTCTATGCACGTCGCTCGCCTCCATTGCGAGCTTCATCGTTGCCTCCGTATTAGACAGATCCGCTTGATGCAACGACATGCTTGGTGGGTCTCTGTCCGGATATGCTGCCCTGTATTCTCCGCGAATGCTGATGACCAATTCCTCAACGCTTCCCCGATTCGAATTGTACGACAGCGCCAATGCAACGTGCTGGAGATAGAGAGCGCGCGCGCATCCTCCGCCGATTCTATAAAAGCCGGTCAGCAATAATGAAAGAGATAGGATGGTACATTGGAACGCCTACCCTCCCGAGGCCCCGGTAATCAGCGCAAGCCGTCCGGCGATGTTGTTGTCGACAATTGAAGCACTCATTTTGTGTTCGGAATCGACTGCACAGAGCGCAGAACTATATGTCAGAAACTCGGGAGGAGCTCTCCAGCGGCATTTGATATATCTGTCAAGGCTTTGACTCAAATGCCGGTGTTTGCACGTGATACGCTAGCTTGCTTTCTACCCCGCGACGCCTTAAGCAGCAGGCCATCCGAGCTGAGAGCTCGGGGGTTAATCACACGCCGAACCCCCATTTTAAAAAATGACCGGGAGCTCGCGATAGGTCTGCAAGGCCTCATATATCACTTCGGTGGGAGGTAAAGAAGTTGCCACCGAACTGCATTTCAAACCAGCTATGCGCAGGTTGGAAATAACCTCATTTATTGGATTGAATAGTCATGTTCGGACGGAATAGAGCGGTGAGGCTGCCTAAAAGATGGCGAGTAGAAGTTTGCTGTAGAGTACAAAAGGTCAAGTATCTGGTATCTCATTTCCATCAACTCAATTTCTCTTTCCCATAATTACCCAAGTCTTTCATTATTGGAACTGCTCCCTCGACTGTCTCTCTGCCCAAGACATGGAGCTCAAGAACATTGCCATCCTCGGAGTACATTCCCCGTATCTAACCACTCCTTCCCTCTACTAATCTAGCCTAAAGCCTCGAGGAAACGTAGGCAGCGCCATCATCCAAGAACTTCTAAAAGATGGCGACCGCTTCAATATTACGGCCATCACCCGACCCACCTCAGTCTACACAGCACCCCCAGACACCAACATCACCATCAAAACAGCAGACCATGATTCTCTCTCCTCTTTGACCTCCGCGTTCGAAGGTCAGGATGCAGTGGTCAATTGTGTTACTGGTAGCGCTACACAGTATGAGCCTATGAAGCGAATTATTGAAGCGGCGATTGCGGCTAGTGTAAAGCTGTATTTTGCAAATGAGTTTGTTGGACATGTTACCAGTAAGCAGTTCAAGAGGTTGCCAGAGGCCTTCACTGGCGCGAAGTTCAGGATGAGAGAATATCTCGAGGAAGAGGGAAACAGAGAGGGAGGGCTCGGAGGAATGAAGTGGACTGCTCTAAATGGGGGCCCGTTTTTCGATATGTGTGAGTTGACCAAGATGTCAAAGCAGACTGAATTAGTATTGACAACCACCAGGGCTCATGAAAGGCCCCGCCGGAATCGACATCCCAAGCAAACGCGCCCGCATCTACGGTACCGGGAACAACCCCCTCTGCTGGACCCCCCTCCCCGCCATCGGCCTCGCAGCAGCCAATATGATCCGCAACCCTTCCCCTATCCTCAACCGGCCTATCTATATCAAAACCGTTCCCAACCTTACCCAAAACATCCTCCTCTCTACTGTAGAATCTGTCCTTGGCCAAAAGTTCACAGTCGAACATGTAGATGTAGAGAAGATCAACAAACACTCACTGATAGCACTTGAGAAGGGTGAAGCTGGGAAGGCGATGAAGGGACTTGTTGTCAGTAATCAGTTCTTCGAGGGGGATAGTGGGAATGATTTTAGCAAGTTGGTGGAGAATGAGACTGTGGGGGTGGAGATTGTTAGTGTGGAGGATGCTGTGAGGCAGGCTGTCAAAATATGGGGTACGGAAGGGCCTATTGTGGAGGGCATGTTCATGGTAGAAGCTTGTGATCTCTGAGAGTTGGAGATGGAGGAGGAGGAGGATTGTTGTTCGGAAGGGAAGGCCGATCCGGTGAAAGGTTGAGGGATGTGGATAAGGCTTAAGGACACTAGCAGGGAAGTTACATGTGCTATGCGTACTCTTCAGAACGTTCACCGGAAGTATCGGCCTCTGGGTGCAGATCAGAACCATGGTCTTGGGTTTTTCTATTTACGCGTGGAACTAGCGGACACTACGAGAGACATAAATCATCATCATGGTCGATTAGCCTGCAGAGTCTTTGCCTTCCGGTGTGGAGAGCAGAAGTTCCACAAGGCTGACGAACCGCAGCTCTAAGCCCCCTCCATGACGTCTGAAGTGAGACTAGTGTTTATATCCTCATTGGTACAAATTGTTTTACACCGGATCATATCATGTCCATGTCTTGTCTTTCCATATACAGTGAGCCCTGCGTTCATGTTCATTTTATCCATGGTATATATGATGTTCATTTATAGCCACACGGCTCAAATTTTGCCTCGTATGAATTATACTGGCATATAGGCGTTTGTCGTTCGCCGCGGCGTCCTTGTCAGGCCTCCAACAGCCCGTTAATATACTTTCCACACCGGGCCGTTATACTCTACACGTCTACACTAGCTGCTTGTAGCGCACTAGTAAGCATAGCACGATGATCAAGATGTGTGAACACGAACGCCGTTTGCCCATAACGGTTAATAGTTCTATAGCTTTGTCCCTCGATGGTCCTCTCTTCTAAAAAGACGTGAGCAACCGACATTGACTACGAAAGTGAGGCGAGGATCAGGAGGACGAACAACTGCAGCAACTATCTTCTAAGCTTTTACTGTAGCATATATAAAGACATGTCGATTGCAGAAGAGCTCCATTAACTGTAGATCATCATCTTCAATGCGCATTATAACCGCGCTCTTTCAAATCACTCGTCATAGTACTCCATCTGAATCTACCTGAGTCCACAAAACTTGCGGCTGCTTCCGCCATCCCCACTTATACCCACTCCATAATGTGCTCCCCAGACTGGCCTTCTGGCATGAACCTAGATCCAACATGCCGTGTTGACAAGGATGAATTGGATAAGAGAGGCAATGATGCCCAAGCTGATTCCCTATCTACATCAAGTAAGCCAAAGCCGATCCTTGTTGTTCAAACTTGAACTAAGCTAGTGGATAGAAGAAGAGTTTTCGGGTATGGGTCCGAGTCCAAGGGAAGGATCTGGAAGATGAGCGCCTGCATGGCTGAGAGAAAGTACCGTATAAAGAAATGCGAACTTGGAGGATTGGCTAAATTGTGAAGGGTGGACATACAACCAGAAGGAGATTTTCTTGGAGGGCGTTAGGTAAAGCGGTCTTGAATGTGCAGTTGGCATGATGATGGTGTTTTCATTTGTTAATTTCCACCGGATATTTTTTCAAATGCTGTACGAAGTACTTGTACCAAACAATCCATTCACCAGTTCATCCTTAGAGCTTAGACTTTACAACAAAGTCCGTAAAACAGTGACGACCAGGTCCACAAGTAACTTCAATTTCAGGCTTGGTTTCGGGCTCGGGCTCGGGCTCGGGCTCTTCTTTCGATTTGCGTCGTTTTCCAATCTTACAAACAAAACCGACTTTGATTCCCTGTCAGCACATATTAGTCTTACCTCAACTTCTTGAGATAAAATTCTACTTACAGGAACACTGGTATTCGTCTCACAAGCTTTACACTCCACAATCATAGTCCGCGTTCCTATCTTTGAAAGTGTTGTATCAGCTGATTTGCAGCTTGGACATATTACTGCCCTTGCTATTAGTAAATTTCCATGAGTTGCAGACATGATGGGGCTTACCATAGGCGATTTTGTATCGCCTAACGACATTTTCGATTTGCTTGTGCTGAAATCGGCCTTTGATCACCAACCTTTGATGTTGATCGATGCTTCCACTTGTGCCCAACTCAGAGAACAGAAATTGCTTGCTTGATTGTGCCGGTCCCGTCAGCGACATCTACCAATTATCAAGTGATATAACTTACACGTGATCTTGGTTTCTATTCACACTCTTAGAAACGTCATGGAAATTTGCAAAGATTGTCTTCTTATTCCCAACAGTAAAAACATATGGCTCCACAAATCGTCCTTGGTTCCTGCCACAGGTACTCAGACTCGGATAGTGGGTCTGTTGCAAGAAGAGACGCTTGAGCAAGAGTTCGTATGATATCGACTCAACAGCATTGTGCGCGAAAACACCTGTCCCGATCAGGGGGTTATTGGGATCTTGTTGCGTAATGATATTTGTGAGAAACGTAGTTCTAGTCTTTGTTGTGGGTGGTTTCGTGTTTCCTGGTGTACTTAGTTCGAAAATTCCTTGTCGAAGTACATCTTTGCGTTTCATAGAGATTTGAATATGATATGGATTTTAATGCAGAAGCAACTTGGATCATATTTGTATACGACGAGTTGTGAGTCAGTGTTTGGCAGTGGCGAGAAGGCTGTAAGGATTTAGCGCTAACCTTATTAGGACAGATACCTGCCGATCTTGGGGCATGACTGTTCATGTAGAGCAGTGTGACATCGCATAGGAAGGACGGAAACTAAATAGGGTTAGGTGCAATGATCATCAAACATAGGGATCAATGAACATTTTCTGGTGCAAGATCGAAGCTCGCAAGTGGTTACCAAAGAGTACGCAAAATGTACAAAACGCCCTAATCCCGCGGCGGTTGACTCAAGCGCTGGTGGAGAGGCAAGTTCAACTCTCCGACGTTCTTCAAGGCAAATTTATTGTGCTTAGAGGCCTATCTGTTCCCCGTGTCACTTCCAATATCTTACACACGATAGAGGTGCACCTAGAGGACACATTTTTCTTACCATCTCTTTTCCTCTGGCTCTAGGAGAGCGACCCGTATAGACCAGTGCACAAATGACTATAGTTTAGATGCTGAGTCTTGCACGAGCTCGCAACGAGCTTCCAAACCACGAGCTTTTGTATTATTATTGTCTAGGCGGTTGTCATCCTGTTCATTTCGGTGATGTCCAGAAGGATGAAATATAGAAGACTCCACAAGTTAGACTAGGGTGGCTATTCGACCGTACGGGTTACAAGAAATGAGATTTCTCACCTCTCGCTGACATCATTAGTGTGCAGCTCTCAAATTGATAGATAACGAAAATATGTTGCCAAAAAGATTGAAGTCTCAGACTTGAAGATGAGGAACCAAGAGATAAAGCTCGTTGTTGTCCAAACCGCCATTCGACAGCTCAATGATCAAATTCACATCACTGGTCTATCCTATGCGTAATAAAACGGGTTGGGACCTACCAAAGCGTTGAGAATCAAAATGACGCGCATAGAATCCTCCAAACTTCAAGATTGGTTAGAAAACAATTTATTTGACTCGAAGTTAAATCGAACTCAGATTTCAAGAACAGCTTCACTCGGGACGATACTATTAGAGTATGTGAGCTGATTAGAAAGTTGCTTCGTCCTGAATCTTCAAAAAGCGCACTGGTACGGGACATATCACTGGATCCGTGGTTCAGAGATGAAACAAGTCTTTCGTTACGTGTACAACCATACTACGCTCAACCCATCTTGTGGGAACTTGGGAAACTGGTCCAGAGATTGGTCGCAGCTGATGCCGCGTGTTACTTCCTACCGTTCCTACCTTTCCTACCTTTCCTACCTTTGTCTATGTTTGGGTCGGTTGTTACATATCCGGTCACACTTTCCGTCCACAATTACCTGACATATAAACACTGCCATATTTCCCCTCTATATAAATACCGCTCTTTGACGTAATTTGTGCATTTTATTTTCCTCCGCACCACAATTCAATACCTCCACGCTGCCCTCGCTTCATTCATAAAAAGCAATAATGTTTCCATCGACCCTCATAACGCCCTTCTCCGGCAAGCCATGTTGCCGTTTTTTCGTCTACTCCTTCCTCTCCCTGCTCATAATATCCGTTTACCACGTCACGACTCGTTGCCCTGAACTACAAGTTCTCGTAATCAGCCTTACATTCATCTTCGCCGGTATTAGAATCAGCGGCTTGATGAACTCGAACTCTAGTACTTCAACTCCCTGGAATATTTTCCTGCTTTACGTTGTCATTCTCGCCACTCTCCTCATCTCTCTCGGCGATTTGGTGCCGTGTACTATAGGGCATATTGCACAAGAGGGCACACTTAGTGGGAGGCAGGAGACTGCACTCCATTTCTCCCTAGCCTTCTTTGTGCTCTCAGAAATAGAATTGTGGAGGATGAAAGTCATGGATTCGAAGACGATAGCTAGCCGAGAGGCAATCACGGTTGTTTCCATGGATCTCGCAGAGCTACCTAAAACATCCGGCATTGAAGGAATACCTTTTTGGAAAAAGCAGCTGTACGGTTTATGGCACACACTACCGGTCATGCTGGCTACAATCGCGTTCTACGTTGCGCTTATGGTACCACAGTAACTAATAAAAGGGTATTGAACCCAGGAAAGGATACTAAATGGACAGATTTGACGGTAGGGAAGGATGTGATGTTTACCGAGAAGAAGGGTGTGGGGTTGGGGTGGTTGGTTGGGATTTAGTTCTTGGGGCGGTGGGTTAGGTTGCTCGTCAGATTAATAGGCGACTCCTTAGTGATGATGTGGAGGATGTGAAGGAGACGAGACAGTATCTAGACTGAGGATGGAAAGGAAACGTTGGGTCACGGGGAGATGATTGAGGGTATGGAGAAGCAGGAGGATGGGTTACGGGAGAAGGATGGAGGAATAAGAAGTAAACATCAGAAGAGAAGAAGGAAATATGCATAAGGGACTCGAAGCTAGCCCGAAAATAAAATGAAGAGAGAGCGTACACACGGGAAATAGGATGATATCGAATGTAGCACACAAATTTGAGATATGACAACCCTGATGGGTGTGCTGACTTAGTGATATCGAGGATTGAAGAGACGCATTTCGCACCCGGAGGAAAGCAAATAAATAGAACAACGGTATTTGAAAACTGTTAACTATATCATCTCCGGCCAAAATCTTTCGGCATCTGGATTGTGGACTGCTTGTCGTGGGTTTGAAGTTTGAAGGTGACGTGAAAAAGCGACAGATGTCGACGCGAGTTGATTGCTAATCCGAAGAAATAGGGAAGTGGTACGTGCAATAGCTAAGATATATCAGTGCTGAACAAATATGCTCAATGTTGTGATGTTACAGTAGCTGGCGTCGATAGAGCCTTTGGGAGATCATGGTACCTGCTCTGTAAAAGGACGAGCTCGTTGCCATCCGCAATGCAATTGAAAGATGTTAGTGATTGGGGATTAAACTCAGTGTGCAGAAACTTAGGTACGCTAGTTGTGTAGAAATAACTGCACATCAATGCTTAGGCATAGATTTTTTGCTAAGCTTTATTAAGCATGAAACGAACGCAATCTATATGATTTGCTTTTCTGCGCCCCGACGTTGAATGAATACTTAGATTATGTGGAGAATTCTTTCCTGTTATACGCAAAATGCGGACACTTAAAGCACCAACACGTTCCTTCCCTAACCACAAGACCACACCCATCAACGCAAGTATCATGTTTATACCAGAAAACCGACGGACCATGCATGCGCTTCTCCACAAGCAACATGACGATAACTCACATGGATAAACATCTTCAGTCACTCAAGATCGCAATTTGGGCCAAGGTTGAGATCAAATGGGACATGTGGAGCCGCTTCGCACGAACTTTGTACCTCAAACTAAAGCCTTGCGCTTCACGCCACCCTTCCCTACCACAACAATAACTGAACTCTTCACTCATGTGGCACCAAATCAAGATATCAGCGGGCGCTGTCACCCCACCGCACAACGTCTGGTACGCACGCGCAGGTTAACCCAATCTAGCATAAATATCAATGAAGGCAATGTCTCAAACACCCAAAACACTTTGAGTATAATTCAGGACAGGAAAATACAAAAATCAATACTATATCAGCCAGCTAAATCACAGGAGGAAGAGAAAGAGTCACTTGATTCCCGTACTAACCAGCTCCGATTTTATCTTAGTATTAGGCGACAGTTTTGAAATTTGAGAGCTACTGATGTTCGAATCACCATATGATTGATCACATCTCATGTCTCGTTCTTCCTTCTAACTCATGTCTAGTTTGATCTACATGGTGACCCGGCGCAGAAGTCCCCTTACGCGTACCTTCACTCTGAACTTGCACTTGATGGTCATTAACGTTATCCAACGCCGCTTTGCGTGTTCTTCGTCTACGAATGATAAGCCATCCAAGAACGGCAGTGCCTGCCAGAACCACCGCACCTCCAATACCTATCCCCGCGCCTGCTCCCGCGGAAAGACTGTGCGGGGGAGGTGGACCCGATGTAGTTTGTGGAGATGAAGACGAACTGGAAATGCTCATAGACGTTGACACGCTTGCCGGGATAGCAGAACTTGAGGTTATAGTAGTCGCGGCTAGTGTTGCCGAGGGATTCTTTGCCGAGCTTGTAGCTGCTAGTATAGCGGAGCTATCAACCTGCCACCATATTGGTGATACTGTGGAATTTCCTTGAGATGCAGCTTTCACTACACCATTATTGGGGTCCACGAAATAACCAGTATTATCAGCACAACACTGAGTGTCGCCAACATTGCAGCAAAAGACGTTGTTGCCGCAATCTTCCACAGCCTGACCTGCTGCAGTTTGAACTTGAACGTCGTTCCTCGATTAGCACTTACACCTCAATTCATGAAGAGAAGGCGAGATATACCTGCACAAAGGGTTGAACAATTCTTCCAACTAATATCTGAACAATACTGCCTTGCAACTTGCCCGCGGGTGCCAACGCAAAGCAGGTTAGACCCGCATTTCTCTCCATCCAAACAGCAATTATTGGTTCCGTTGCCGCAAGACACGAGTTCTGGCCCCGTATAATATCTTGAATTTAATGCGAGGACACCTGCGAAATTTATAGTTAGCATATGCCCAGCAATCGTTCGAGGGCTGTTGTACCATCGTGTGCGTAGCAATCGGCCTTCACCGCTGGTACGACAAATACATACAAGGCTACGACGATTGATGCCGCAAGCCCAGAAATGCATAGAACCATTGCGTTTCGCAGGGATAGCGATACGATACACTTGCAAAAAGTTATGAGGCTGAGGTGTGACTGTAGAAGAGAGAGCGAGAGAGAGCACAGAGTCAGTCTAATATGCAAGCTGACAATCATATGCGGCCCTCACTTGTAGCGATGGTAATCGATCAGGCTGAGTCGACAGCCGCAGCTTCATAGTGACCAATGAGTGAGTGCCCAAGTGGCGTTTTGTCCCACACATGACTTGTTCTCATCCCGGCAAGGCTATTAATTGTCTATCACTGCATTGATAGCGCAAGCTGCGACGAATGAAGCGTATGATATGCTTATCGAATCATGTCCAGTTCCGGTGGTGTAGCAAACGAACCCACTTTTATCTTGTGTTCGAATTGCAGGAGCAAGAAGGATTTGGGTGAAGAGAATTTGGACGACAGAATCAATCCCTGGGACATTACTGATATTTGGAGGGCCTAAAAGGAAATTGTGGATCAAAATTGGGATGAAAAATAATTAAAGTTGGAGAGAAGACTTCCGTTATAAAAAAAGAAGTAGCCAGACATACTTGGATGTCCGCCAAAGCTCCATGTTTTGTTTTGATATAATAACTTTCGCAACGCAAGACAATTCCACGATAGCATGTGTGACCATTTTCAGTCTCCATATCTTCCAGCTTCAGACTTCATTCTCGCATTTTGCATGACCACCTTGAGGCTGTCCTGAAACCTCGATGTAATCTTTGCCATCTTCTCGATGTGCTCAAGCTTCAATACTCCGCCGTCTTTGGAAGCAAGTGAAGCTGCAGAGAAAAGAACATTGCGGACTTGACGCCCATTCAAGGAACTAAAGTAATCGATGCCATCAGGGTCCTTGTGCATCCAACTAATCATTTTCTGTCGACCCTCAATATCCTCGGGCTTGACTTGATCCAGGAACTGTGCAAAAATATCCCTCTTTTGATCCTTGTCGAGGTCATCATATTTAATTCCAAGGTTGACTCTTGATTGTACCGCTATGTCAAATTGATTGACGCGATTTGTGGTCAGGATAAGGATTCCACTGTAGTACTCCAGAACCCGTAGAAGTACCGAAACAAGTGCGTTGCGAGTGAGGTCCGAATTATTGGCACTTCTTGACTCGAGGAACACATCCGCTTCGTCGAAGAGAAGAACAGCACGCCATCGCGCGGCAAGCTCGAACAGAGACTCCAGGTTATGCTCGACAATTGCAGGGTCAAGCCCAATATCCGAGGGGCTGACAGCGAACATAGGTTTGCCTGCCATCGATGCAACGCTTTCAGCAGTAAGTGTTTTCCCAACACCAGGAGGACCATGAAGAAGAATGACCAGACCTCTCCCCTTGGTTTTGACGATATCTTCCATCATGGGTTTCTTCCCAGTGCCGCTTGTATGACTCTCTACTAGGTTTTTGATGAGGCGCTTATAGTTAGGGTTCAGCTGTAGCTTTGTGAAAGCAGCGTCGCTGACCGGCCGGTCGATTTGTTCAACCTTTTGGACATCCAACTCGAGCCATGTGCGTGTATCGAGGTGGTATCCAAGGACGCGTGGTGGACAAAGCATATACTGCTCGTCAACGAACGGCTCAGTCCAGTTATCATAGTCTCGTCGTTGATTCTTGCGGAGCGAAACGTTTTCACTGCAAGAGCTGCACCTGCATTCATCATCCCGGTCAGAAAATACGATATCGCCCATTGGGGCGTGCACGTCCATGTTCGGTGCATGTTGGATATAAGAATCAAAATCCACCATTACGCGACCTCCAATCTAGGAATGGTTAAAAAGAATCATAGAGTTCAGTATAGGTCCACTTACCCGCCGAAGCTCTGATTGCTTCGATGGCGAGGTACCTGGGCCATGGCGCCTGCCATATATGTAGGTGAACCAAGCCTCCAGCCCACTCTCCTACGGCGCGGGATGAGTCAGTTCTGAATATTGCTACAGAAAGTACGTAGATTAGATTGACATACCTCTTTCTGCTTGTTCTTCAGTCTCTGAAATCCACTACCGTGAGAAATAGATTCTCCTTCGTACTCGAACATTTGTGAACCTACTTCTCTTGTGCATTGGTCCCGAAACTGTTTTCCTCGGGTTATAAGATCTTTTTTAAGCTTTTCTAGCTTTTCTTCCGCCTTTTCTCCTGGGAAATGGCCGACCAATGGGTGACAAGGTAGAGAATGAATTATTCTTGCCCCTTGGAACTCGTCAAACTGGAAAGAAACAGGAACTCGATTGAATGATGTCCCATTCCAATCGTAGCTCCAGCAGTAGAGATACCAGACCCGTTTCCGGTCCTTGTCTCTTCCCGAGTCACTTTTGCTGTGAATGACACTTGGGCTCTCTTTTACAACGAAGATTTGGTCCTGCTTCATAAAGGCGGTTGAGTACACTAACTCTCCAGGAGGAAAAAGAGTCCATAGAAGATTGAAGTGAATGGTCCCACTTGCTTTGGCCGTCTCGAGCCCTGTAAGATAGGTGCTCAAGTCAGGCGTCGTGCGAACCTGGTTGAGAAGAGCTATTAGGTCGTCCTTGGCCTTGAGAATGTTGACCTCGTGTGTTGTGTCGCCTAATTTATCGCTCACGCGTACTGCTGCAATGCGCTTCTTTAATTGTTGCCAAACCTCGCTGTCACAGTCATTGCTCACAAATTCCTGCAGCCTATGCCAATTATGAAGTAGGGGCTCGAAAGGACTGGTCAAGGTAAGCTCATTCTTCTTCTCGGAGGAGAAGTGCAGCCTTGGATCAAACGCAAACTCGATCCTGAATAAATCTTGGAGTTCACGGCTCACGATCTGAACCTCGGAGTAGTCATATTTGTTGCTCGTGTCAAACCGCCGAATCCACACAAGATCAGGGGAATCTTTCGGCTTGGCAAGTGGATCGATCTTCGCTGCCTCTTTCTCCGACACGTCTACGGGTTCTTCCACACCTTCTGAGTTGTATTTGATATCTCGGAACTGTATTTTCGATGGTCTAGAAGAGCTGATGCTTTCTCGGCGATCTTTTTCGTGTTGGCCGCCATTGGAGAGAAACTTGAGAAAGCAATATTAGTGGTGATACATCACTTTGGATCCTGAAGTACCTTGGCCACTCTGTCGTTCGAAGTCAACTCTTTACCCTCTTCTTGCCCCTCTTTAGTGCCTTTATGACTCTACTTCATGTCAGTGGGTTATTATATATGCAGTAAAACATTTACCTACCTCCTTGTCAGTATTTGACAAGATGGTCTCCAAGTCAGCTACACGTTTCTCGAGAAGCTCGATGTATCTTGCTTCCAATTGTCTAATGCGTGAAGACCCATTTTCGTCAAGTGAGCCAAGAATTGGGGTAGTAGGCTTGTCCATCTTGACAGGTTCGCGAATACTTGCGCAGAGCGCGTTAGATGTGCGCAAAGATATCTTATACGACATCCAAACTAGACGTGTGGGGGCTGCATCCTGCCAATATTAAGCTAATCTATTTAAGACGCATCTAGGTACACAAGGCTGAACATTTACAATCGGTGAATCTCCAAGCGCAATTTGTAATTTGTGTATCGTTGTATGCCGGGAAGAGTGCGGGAAGGTATCTGGGGTCCAACAGGTGCCTCGTTACCTTGACCGGTGAGATATGCGCTTAACAGCCAGAGTTGGAATCGGCTCAAGACAGTGATAGCGTGATGAAAAAGAAATTGGTCTATAAAGGACCAACATAGTTACACCAATGATGACAACCAGGCATTGTAGAGTTGCGTGTTCAAGTCTAATTCTCCCGCCACACCTTGCGTGGAAAGAACAGACATTCTCGATGTGCCGAACAAGAATAAACCCCAGAGGATAATGGGGCCAAAATCTTTTACGACTCCAGCCTTGCAACTCTAGTTGCACTATGTGGGGGCTGTGTACATCGCTAATGCACTGGCATTGCGTATCATGCAATGCAGGGGTGTCACAATGGACTGAACGCCGCCCCTGGCACTCGTAGGCAAGTGTCAGCATACCGGGTTCCAAGCTGGTCCAATAATTAGCGATTTACCTGCAACGCCTCGGAGAAAGTCTCTCACTCCAAACTTCACAGTCATGGAGAAGCTTGCGATCAACTCGTCTTCCTTGAAGGACAGCGAAAAGCCACTGTTTGACGAGGTGTATACCCAAAACACCATCAACACGTTCTGGAAAGCCACAGGCGAAGACACGAAAAAGTAATCACTGCTTCCTCCATCCTGCAGTCCGTATTTTCCTAACCAGTATAGAAAAGTCCAGACTGCAGCGCAATGTGAGAGGGACAGCCTCGTATCACAAGACACGCGCAAAAGATTGTCTCCAAAAGAGAAAAAATACCTAGAGGGCTCCTCAGCTCTCGAGCTTGAGGGTCTCCTGCAGTCCTATCTTTACCAGGCGACCGAGAAACAAAACAATGTGAAGAATAGTGGACGTAAATCATTACGAGCTGAGAACAAGACAACCAAGCTTCTCAACAACTTCCACGGATATGTCCAGGCATACTCTGGAGTAATACAAATCATGAACGCGGCTGGACCAGGATATGGCGATGCTGCATACGGTGCATTATCAACATTCTTAGTGGTATATCCCCTTCTTAATACCGTATATTAGGTATACATCCACTGATAACGACTCGAGGTTGCGGTCAACAAGGCGAAAACCGAGGAATTGATAGAAGGCATGCTCCTCAGTCTCCAAAACCAGTACTGCAGAATCCAGATGGTGAAAAAAGTGTACGCGACAGATCGAATGAAGGAGCTCACGGCAGTCATGTATCGACTTGGGGTTGAGTTCTTGTACGAAGCTGTGCGATATTATTCGGTTGGAACATTCCGAAGACTCTGGCACAGTGTAGCCAAACCACCTAGCATCGGACTTACAAACAAAATATCAGAGATCGATACAGCTGTCGAAGAGATACGAAGGGAAATGGAAGTGCTAGATGGCATAAGACTCAATGATATCGAACAGAAGATCGGTGTGCTCAGCGTAGACGTACAACGAGTTGAAGAGCATGTACAAGGTATGTCTTTGCAGACTTTGTACATACAGTTATTGACCATGTTAGCATTGCGAGAGATCGAGGATAACGGCAGAATTGAATCTATACGAGACTTACTCCAGCTTGACCTCAATCTCGTAGACATATCTCTCCGGGAGTACGAAAGAAATCTGAACCAGACATTTGAAGGGTTCAAGCGACTACCACCCTTTGATGTAGATGCGGGTCTCTTCCGAAATCGCAAATTCAACGAGTGGCGAAAGAGTGATATATCTAGCCTCTTACTTCTTCATGGATCCACAGTCGCTCCGGATCAAACGATATTCAGCTGGCTCTCACCAGGAGCTGTGGGACTCGTCAGTGATTTCGAAGAGTTTTTCCAAATCAAGGAGGTGATCCTTTTGCGACACTTCTGCCAAACAAGTGACAGTTGGGATGAACGGCAGCAGAAAGCTACACCTTTTACAGTTCTGTCAAGCCTCATTTTCCAGATTTTGAGGTCCAACAAGGGAAAGCTTCTGCTCCGTGACGAGAATGCCTTTGCGGAGCTGAGACACAATATTAAAACTCTTAACTCCATCGAGCCGGGCAGGACGACAGAACGAGTGAAGAAGCTATACTCAATATTAAGCAGCATCCTAGCCGAGACAAAACCCAAAAACATCGTAATCGTAGTCGATCGTATAGACAGAATCGAGGGGGACCTATACAGGTTTTTGGATCCACTGATGGCCTTGATGAAGAGTACTGCTTGCACTCTGCAAGTCTTTCTAACCTTGCAATCTCCTTACGCCTTTGAAGACCAAACCATTGAGGACACGCTGGGGGAGCGAAGATATCTCAGCCTAACTATTCACCAAGACGGATAAGGTGCCAGGTATGTACGACTGCTGAATGTATACTGGCGAAGGGGACCGTCCAGGGAAATGGGAAAGACCGGTGTCAGGATTATCTTCACTCAACGCATATGGAGCATATTATTTGAAAGTCATATATGCATTCTCACGTGAAACCAAACACCCTACGCCCGTGGATATGTGAATCTATAGTGACGACTCTCCGTCCCCGCGAATCCGCACGCATCCTGGTATCTTATGTCATGTTCAATGCCACATTATCGGCCGCCTCGCCCGCAACGTTCGCGCACATCTTTGTTCATTTTGCGATGCCATCCTCAGGGTCGAAGCAGTCTGCAAAGGTCTTGCTGTGTTTATTCGTGGCGTGCTCGGTAAGCATGTTGCGGTTGGTGGTGCTCTGGAAGGATTGAAAGCAGGTCTTACACTTGATGGTAAGGGCGGCCACGTTCTGTCTAAGGTTAGAAGGTCTCTTGGCAATAGTATGTACAGAAGACTTACAGATTTCAACTGGCTTTTTGCAACACCTGTACCTGACTTCGCGGCGTTGCGCTCGCGCTTCTGCTGTGCTCTGCGCAGTTGTCAGCTTCGGACTTTTCGCTCATAGAGACCGCAGCGTACCTGTTTCCGTTACCCATGGCGAATAGCTGCTGTTTGACGATCGAAGATGGTGTGTGGTCTTTCGTTTGTAAGAGTTGTCTATGCTGTGGTGGTAGAGTGAGATATTTATCGGTGAGAGTCTTAGGCAATCGTCGAAAAATTGTGGGCCAATCCAGCCTGGGCTAGCTAGCGCGGAGTCCCCACTTTCACATTCAACTCCATCCCCGACATTCACCACAACGCCTCTTAGACCGTCCATCAAGCATATATCAGTGCTTTAACAGTTGTTTCCCTATCAATCAATACATGCACGCGAAGAATTGGGGCAATGGATACGGTACCGCAAAGACGACCACGACGCTCAACTTTCAATCTCTTCACCGACTCCTTCATAGATATATCCAAACTCGAAGGTCATTGGAATCATCTATCGTCATAATTTGGTACCAAGTTTGATTTTTAGGAGTAGAGTCTAGGTCGAAAATTATGACGGGGCCAGAACGCCTTCTAGACGCGACTCAATCAGGTGCCGAGTTTCGGATGGAGTCGATATGTTATCGAAACGCATTCAACCTCATCTTGGCTCGAAGACAGCATCTTTAGGCCGTCATGCGTTTCATACTCCTGCCAGAAGCAGGAATTACAGCCTTTCTTCCTACGATCGAATTGGCTCGGTTCAGTATTTAAATTCTGCCACCTCGTCACAGGTCATTCGTTCTATGTAAACGGCTTCCAAGTTTCATTCTTCTCTTCGCGTTCTTTCCTCACACCTTCGACCCATCACTTTCTCTCTCATTCAAATTTAGTTCAACTTTTACTCAATTCTCTCATTCAAATTTAGTTCAACTTTTACTCAATTCTCTCATGCAAACTTAGTTCAACCTTTACTTAATTCTCTCTGCGTTGATATCGACTCTACTATGGCAAATACCAGGTTCATCGTTTCAAGGAAGACACGTCTGAGGGCTGTGATCGCTATATCGTTTGCCTTCTTCGTCGCGGAGATTTCCAGTAGGCCCGTCGGACATGGTTTCTTCTACCAATATACTGACAAACGCAGCGGGCTTCTATACTCGATCTCTTGCGCTGATAGCAGATGCATTCCACTACGTATGCGTTTCTAGTTCTGATAACATTTGCCCCATAAGTCTAATATTGATTATTAGCTAAACGATCTCATTGGCTTCATCGTGGCACTAGTGGCTGTGCAGGTCACCGAGCGCAAAACATCGCCTCAAGACCTCTCCTTCGGTTGGGCACGTGCTCAACTCCTCGGTGCCTTCTTCAATGGGGCTTTCCTGCTTGCACTAGGATTAAGCATTGCCTTGCAGTCTATTGAAAGGTTCATCTCAATTCAGAGTGCGTATCGCCCCACCACATGAACCGTAGATTCTGACATGTCTCAGGAGTTGAGAACCCGAAGGTCGTCCTCATTGTCGGATGCGTAGGATTGACACTGAACATCATCAGTGCGCTGTTCCTCCATGGTACTTCTAAATATACACTCCATCTCAGCAGCTTTTTGACTCGGTCTCAGAACATGACCATGGCGATGGCGGCCACAGCCACAGCCACTCCCACGGCGGACATTCGCACCCTCACGCCCACGAAGAAGCACACACTCACTCGCACTCTGAGGAATCATCGCATGCGCACCCCCACGAACTATCACACATCCATAGCGCAAGTTCTCTTCCCCCTCTCACTCAACATGCGACGCATATGCACCTGACCACCCAAGTCAAGCCCCCTGGCATGGATCTTGGAGTACTTGGCGTCCTTACGCATCTCCTTGGAGACGCCCTAAACAACATAGGCGTCATCATATCCGCTCTCATCATCATGCTCATTCACTCTCCATTACGCTACTACGCTGATCCGGCCGCATCCCTCTTCATCTCCATCTCTATCCTCATGACCGCCGTTCCTCTCACAAAACGCAGTGGGCTAATCCTCCTCGAATCCGCACCCCCAGGTGTCAAGCTAGAGGACGTGAAGCACGATTTAGAAGCGATCCCAGGAGTGAAAAGTGTACATGAGCTGCATGTCTGGAGACTCGATCAGAATAAAGCGATTGCGAGCGCGCATGTAGTGGTTGATGAAGATGGGATTGAGGGCTTCATGGAGAGTGCGAAAACTTTCAGTGAGTGTTTGCATGCTTATGGGATTCATAGTGCGACGCTGCAGCCGGAGTTGGCGCCAACAGTAGTAGAGAGAGAAGCGGAGGACGATGGAGTAGCAACGGGAACTAGTGCGAGAAGTGTAGCGGGGGGTTTGAGGCAGAGGGTGGCGAAGTGTGGACTGACGTGTGGGAGCTTGTGTGAGCCGCTTATGTGCTGTAACTGAATGCATCTTCTCTATAGTATTTGAAGGTCTGGAAGGCATGTTTCCATGCACAGAGACCAGCAACGTTATACGTGCTGTATTAATCAAAAACCTTACACTCACATACCATGGACTCTTTAACACGAAAGGGCCTTCTATTGCGCCTCTCTCCTTTTCGTATAAGAACGTGAGGCTAGTATTAAAGTTAAATCATGCTTCTAACCAACCAAAAGACTTGAAGTAGTCGCATAGGCACCATGCGGTTAAAAATGCAAGATAGCCGTTATCACATGCAAATAACTATCACAGATAGCAAAGTTGACGTCATGTCATGAAACACTCGACCTCATGAAAAAAGTAATATGCATCTCATTCAAAGTCTCCAGAATTTGAAAATTGCTCTTAATCATTCTCTACCTGTCTTCGACTTCTCCCGAACCTATAACCAAACGATGTCAAAACACATCGATCACCTGCCCTCAAATGACAGCGCAACACCAGAGCTCGAAGGACTGGCAGTGACTTCCATCCCCTCCGTACCAGTTACGGAGATGCGAAAACCGTTCATCAATACCTCTTCGCAGCCTTGTCTTCACCACGCAGGTACTATATCACGCCTTCCCTAAAATCTATGTGCTGTACTCACACCAACCTCAGGAGCCGCACGCGCAAATCTCGCACCATCATCCGAGGCTCCACATGGGACCACGAAGAACAGTTGGGCAAGCCAGCACTCCAATAAGACCGTCCTCCAACAGCACTGCCAATTCTTTGAAGCTTCTCCGGGCATTATAACGCCAATGTCCACCTTTCTCGGCTTCCGCGCCCTAGGCTACAATCTCATCCTCTGTGTACTTGCTGTCTTTATTATCCACGCAAATTTCTCTTACCCGACCTCCCCGTCGTGGATCCCCGACCCTTGGTTCAGGATATATCTAGATAATATACATAGGGATAAGCATGGGTCGGATACTGGGACATACGATAACGAGGGACGGTATGTGCCGCAGAAGTTTGAAGATATATTTACGAAGTATGCGGATGGGAGGGATTATTTGACGATTTGGGATGCGCGGGATATTATTCTAGGGCAGAGGTGTATTGCGGATCCTATTGGATGGGGTGGTGCATTGTTTGAATGTGAGTACATATGAAATTGATGAGGGAGATTGGGATTGAGGTCAGCGGCTAACAGTGATATAGGGGTTGCGACATACATCATGCTTTGGCCGGAAGATGGTAGGATGATGAAAGAGGATATTCGAGGGATCTATGATGGCAGCATCTTCTATACCATTGCAGCACGGAGAGCTAAGAAGGCATGAGTATGCCAAGTATTAAATACAGCATCACATATCCTACATAGTCTAACTATTAAAGATCTAGTTTACTATCTTCTTTTGTTGGGACCTATGCGACTCGAGCCTCGTGTGCTCACCTGCGAAGTCGGCTCGGGTGCATCATAGGATCGGTACGATGGGCTCAGTATCTGGTGAGGAGCAATATACAATTCCAGCCATTAGGCAAGACGATCAGATTGTCCTTGCAAAAAACCGTCGTGACTACCAGAGTCTACAATCGTAGTTGGCACAAAGAAACTAATGATTTTAAGGATGCTATGGAAGCCATCCTAAGTGGTCGCAAATGAGTTGGGTGACTATTATGAAGTGATTACGTACTTGACGAGGTTCGCTTCGAGTCCAGCTCATGATTGTTATGGAGGATTCTGCGGCTCATAATTGACCCGCAAATTGTACTTGGCCGTGTTCACCAAAAGCAGGTATATGTGTATCTAACTGGTAACTAGGTCATTCGTACTGGAAGCTGTTTGAGGCCTTATTGATCTGAGCTATATTGCCTTGTATTCGAAGAAATGGTATATACATATAATATTTGTTGTCTATTTACCCAATACTCATACTAAATTTTTCTGCAAGGGTATAGATGCTACAAAGAAGATCGATGCTATATTTCCTAAATGTGCAACATCACCGTGTACGCGAACCGTGTACGCAAAATCGAGCTCGGAACGCCTATGGTCGTATAGTCGTGGTCTAGTCACACTTCCGAATCTTACAAATTCCCATTGCTACTCAAGACACCCAATGTTCTTGACACTCCCTAATCACATGTTGCAACTCAAAACGGCGGCGGTCCATTGTAGTTCTTCGCATACCCCTCATGCTCCCTCCTCAACTGGTCAGGCTTATACTTCTCAAACGCGAAATTCCAAATCGTCTCCGCAACACTCAATCCATGTTTTCCCTGTGGTCCAGCAGCGTCCTGCTTCGAACTCTTCCTACCGACATGCTGTATCACACTCGGTGTGATAGCCCATCTCAACTCCGCTTTCTTGTCCGCATACTCCTCCGTCAGTACATCCACGAACCCGACGCGGCGCTCCTCCAAATAGTGGACTAGTTCAATAGCCTTATTTCGCGGGAAAACGAAACCTTGTGCGCAGCACCCGAATTTCGGCATATAGTTGACGCCAGCCGGGAGGGGGAGCACGGTGGCGCGGCCAAGGGCGAAGTAGAGGGCGATAAAGATAAAACACAGACTGCACCACGCCAGACTCGCTTTATTTGTGAGGACCCAGTGCGCCTCCACTGTTTTCGTCCTGAAATACGCAAAAAGTGTGACAAGCGCTACAAACACGGAGCTCGAGTACATGAGGTAAGTGAGCCAGTTTTCAGAATTCCAGCCTAAGAATTCTTCAGTGTAGAATAGTCGGAGGTACAAAAAATCCGGCGAGTTTTTCTTCAATGCGGAAAGCATCTCGACTTCTGTGATTGCCGCGAGGGTACGGTGGTACCAGCCATCCATTGCTACAATATCGTCTTCGAAAATCGCGATGTAGGGTATCTCCTCTTTGTGGCATGCCTTTACAATGTAACTGTAGTCGAAAATACCCTTCTCTAAGTATAAGCCTCCTTCTTGTTCTAGTTGTTTTATGTGGTTCAATTTGTCTTCGGGCAGATCGTACGTGAGTACTTCGTCTGCGAGGGCCGGTAGCCAATCTTCTGTGTATGCGGGGTGGACGGTAGGATCGGTATGAGGTATAAAGACTACAAAGTGTATATCGCTGCGTTCATCGAGAGACAATCCGTCGAGGAGTGATCCAACCGTATCGCGTAGATATCGCGCGCCATCTCGTGCGATTGAGGGAATGCCAACGCATAGCTTCTTTCCCTTTGGGTTATCTGTCTTCGCATTGACATAGTAAGAGTTATTTGCAGTCGTAGCAATGAAATTCTCGGCCTGCTCTTTCCGCACCGCAGAGTATTTTGGCGCGTAACCAGTCCGCGGACTGAAGAACACTGACGTAGGGTCGCGAGACGTAACGCTATGAATGCTGTAAATTGTGACGAGGGTGGAGAATAGGAGGACAAAAGATATGAGGCGTGGATACATGGCGGAGGAGGGTTGCTGAAGGATTCGACAGGCCCAAGAAAAAGTGCAGCGGTACGAGTGATTCAAGGCATGGCGAGGTGTTGGGAAGGCTGAAAATGCAGGGAACCATGGCGCGAAATGCCTGCCACGACGGATGTCGGCGCTGGGGCGACTGGGGTCGCGCTTCTGCCGATCGATGTTCGCCCTCGTGCTCGCGTGCATGGGGGCCAAAGTGTTACTGGTGGCATATATTGCAATGCAGTGGTGGAATGATAGGAAAACTGTTTGGATATTGAAATTTTTACATGGCGATTATAAGATGAGAAGAAAGTTGAGCTCTGTTGCAGTCTACGTCTTGCATCTTGTTGAGACTACGAGAACTCAGTGTTGGTCATGTCGTGCAGTTGCAAAAGTGAACTTTGACTTGAGCAAAATGGTACAGAATCGCTCAAGCTTCCCAAAGAGTAGTCGCCAAAAAAGCCTTCGAATCGTGGGAAGGTTGACTTTGGAGGTACGAAGGTACGGATGCATTGGGGGCGTCGAGTACATATACGGAAGAGGGGTAAGATTGACACACATAACTAAACAATGATATTGCTCTGGCAGCTGACACTATTGACCTCGTTCAACAATCCGAATTTTACCAAAGATATTGCAGTGGCGGGCCAACACGTGAGCCACGGGATCACGGAATGTAGCCGCTCATGACGCCTGCCACATTCGCCTTTAACCATTAATCGTCCCATCTCGACCACAAAGCAGAGTCTCATACCCAACTCATTCCCACAATAGTGTATATAAAACCACACAGCTATTGAGTCTCGAGCAACATACTACATAAAACAAACCGCTTACGCCACACGAGCGTTGACTCATCAGACATTGATCAATACACTCACACCCCAGCTACCTAACAATCTCCCCGCAGTCTGAACGCAGACCTCGGAACTTGCCAATCCGCCCATACTATGCCAAAGAAGCATACCCCAAGCTTCACGCACACGAAACCATCCTATGTCCACCCTTCTCTCCAAAGCTCGCGATCCTCGTCCTCCGCAGGCACCACCGAGCCCCAGACGGTGAACCAGCGCATACAGCAGTTGCGACGGGAACAGGCGCCGCGAACGACGGCAGAGAGGAGGAATGAGATCACAGATGTAATAACACAACGCACCGTGCCACCGGCACTACGCAAAATATTGAATATGACCGAGGTTGACGCTCCCCGCCCGAAGGCAGGTCTTCGCTCACGACGAGCCCCACGACAGGGTCCCCGGCCGCCACCAGGGCCTGCTACACCGAGTAGCTGGTTATTGTCGAGTAGACATACGCCGAACCACTTAAGGAAGTCGAGGGAGAGCTCTACTGGAGGAGATGGGACGAGGTTTTGTGCTCTGGCGAGGGAGCATGATAGAGAATATCAGGTATGTGCAGCATCGAGCACGTCACCTGTTTGAATTGCACACTTGGGACACTTCCCCAGGTACAGATCTCTCACTCTTCCAGCGCATTCCTCGAAGTCAGAGTTTAGTCCATTATTGTTTAAGAACACTTGCACTACACTGGGACGAGTTGGCCGAGTACGAGCAACATTATCTGCCTACCCTACCGATACACCACAAAGAAGCGTTGCTGAGCTACCTGTCGCGATATGGAAGCAAAGGTTGCATGGACTTTAAGTCCTTCAAGATACTGTTCCAGAACGAGAAGGAAGTAGAGGGCGCTTCTGGCTCTGAAGACGTCCGATTCCTCGACCTGACAGGTCTTCTCAACAGCCACTACACACTCGCAGATCTGAACAAGACTTTGAACCGCTCGTTCCCCAACGCAGTTACAACATCAAGTTTAGCTGAACTTTCAATGGATTCCTCTAAGCGCAAGTGTAAAGAAGCAGCACCCATCGAAATTGTCGACTCCTGGGATGACGACGAAGCGGAGAACAATGACCCCACCATAAATTCTCTCCCATCCCAAATCAACATCCCCATATTTCCAAACCTCACACGTCTCTCTCTCGCACACCCCGGCCAATGGGCCTCATGGTCCGATCTCCTGACAATCTCAACAAAGCTGAACACGCTCACCCACCTCTCCCTCGCCTACTGGCCGCGTCCATCCACAACTCCCAACGCAGCAACCACATCCATGGTCTCCAGACACACGAGACCCATATCCCTAGGCGGCTCACACTTCTACTCAGATCTGGACGACGACTGGCAAGAAGCCGCGAACATCATCCGCCGTCTCTCGCTAAACACCTACTGCTTGAAGTGGCTGGACTTGGAGGGGTGCACATGGCTCAAGGCGCTGACATGGGATTCTCCGCAGCCGGAAAGGATAGGTGGACGAGGTGTGAGGGGAGGGGAAGATGAATGGGCGCACACGCACACATCCCCAGGTCCGGACTGGAGCGCGGCGTGGCGGCAGATCGAGTACCTCAACCTCTTCCAAGGCTGGATACCCAGTGATCGCGCAAGTTTGCAAGGTATGCCCGCTGGTGCCGTACAGGTACAGTTGATGGGCTGGTTGCGAGAAAATGAAGGGAACGAAGAGGTGAGAAACAAGCTGAGTTGGGAGACGGGGTCGGTCGTCAGTGAGTGGGTGGAGCGGGAGAAGATAGCGAGAAATGTAGCGCATGAAGTACAGGTGCAGCAGAGGAGGAAGGCGGGGTTTATACCGTGGTGTGTTGTGGATTATGGGTGGGAGGCGAAAATACCGGCGAGGAAGAAGTCAACGGTGGTTGATCTAAATGTCTTGCAACCAGCATAGTAAGTCACTGTTATATCTTCTGTTGAGCAGACGTATGGACCTGTGGCTGTACAGTGGTGTAGGGTTGGTATTATTTGGAGACGAAGTTGATAGTTGTTGAGTAGACATGATGTGGTAAACATTTATATCAGCACACACGACACGCAAATAACATGCATTCCAGCACCTAAGAACAAGGAAGTATATACACACATACCCACTCAGCCTACCCTTTCGATGAGAAAACAGAAATTTCGGCCCGAAAGCTAACAATCAATGCACTAGCTCGTACACGCATCTAATGTCTTCTCTTTGCATCGCACATATACATCCTTCAAGGCTATTTGCGAATCCTCCTGATAAGCCATTTCGTGGTCTGTTATCTATAGTAGCACCGCGTAATCCTCAGTCAGCCTTTGCTATTTCTACTTGTAGCTAGGACTCTTTCGCTACGTATATCCTAAAAAAAGATTAGATATCAAAGCGCGCGTATGCGCATAACGCGCCTCTGAATGCTATATGTGACGTGAGAGCGGGATCCTGATGGGTGATGAGGGGGGTGGCGGTGTGCAGGTGTAGGATGGAGGAAGTAGCAGGAGTGGTGGGATGTTGGAGAGTTCAGAGTGGGTTGGGAGTAGAACATGAATGAAGGTAATGAAACACGGGGAATGTGTGAACAGTGCGGAGAGTAGTAAATAGACGAGATGTGGCTTCGAGAGTGAAGGTTTTGCAAGAAGGGATAACGGGAGTGGTGATAGGGTGAATTGAAGCTTAGGTAGAGTGCGAGATGACAGATGGTGAGAGGATTTATGACGAGATTGACCTAGAGAGTGACTGTGAACGAGCAAGTGACTTATAGGAAGAACGAGAGTACTTCGTTGTAAATTTTCTGCTAATAATTAATATTTCTTTACTTGCCTCGATGGGAATATCTCATCATGCAAGGTAGTATCAACCGGGGGAGAAGAAAACTAATCGAGCCCCGATAGTCTTTATTGTATGTGAATCAAACAGCTGTACATTGGTTTTTGTAATGCCTGTATGGAGTCGCCAGAGTATAATGAGTGATCAGACTGTGCTATGACCGCTTGTAGCGTGTCAGCCTTCTATGTAGTGAAAAGTAGTGCAATTAACATGAAGAGGATGACCTAACGTCAGACACAACTAAGTATTACCCCACTGTGTCACCTAGAAGATGCACAGGCCTCGACCTAAATCACCTGGCTGCTATTAGTAGCACGACAACGTCGCTCAAAATATCACCGACACCCGAGTGTGCATACACTCCCTTGCAGCGGGCCGCAGTGTTGTTTGGTGTTACTTTATTTGAAGATGTACTACCATTTGCTGTAGTTTCATCCGGATAAGGCGCTTATCAATGAATGTACTACTGATGTGACTATACGCACTGTATGTCGCTCCCAAGAAGGGAAACGTTAGTAGCCGTGTCATACGCGATTCGGTCGAGGGGAACCAATCCGTATAATCGAGGTACATGTCGAGCTCGAGATTGAGTCTTGAAGTCACAATCAAGATCAAAGCTCAAATCGATATTGCCAAGACCGATATGGTGAATGTGCTGGGTCGCTTCCAAACAAAGGTCTTGGAGCATGACAGATTCCAGGGTGAGAGCCGTTTCCCAGTGGCCCGGTTCGGCTTTAAGATCAAAATGGAAGTGGTAGAAGTACGAGACAGAACATGGCTTGGGGAACAAACGTATACCCGGGTGCCATGGATGTCCTGAAACTGTTCGAGCCTTGAAGCCTGAGCTCAGGTGATGAACTTTGGTGCCAGGGCTCGGCTGCGACAGAACACGAATGACAGGGCGAACTGTCAAGAGACCCCTGTGGAGGTTGTTGTTCGGCATAAAGGACATCAACGCGTCCAAAGTCCAAAGTTGGAGGGTGAGGAAAGTAGGAGCTACGTAGAATTGTGTCAGGTAAAGAAAAAAAGTCGATCTTCATGCATTGTCATGAGTGCAAAGCGCCTTCACGGGCTTCAGCATCCAGATAAGAGGTGGATGAAGATGTGGGCAATCAAAGCACGGGAGAGGCGGAAAAATTCTCCCTCGACGCCTATAGCGCATATGCAGCCTGGGATTGCGATATTGAGGATGACAGGCGATTTTCAGGTGTGGGATTTATCCAAATGCGATGATGAGAGAACGAGGGCGGATGATTGCCGTCCAAATAGACGAGACAAGACAAGACATAGCATTCTAGTTCACGATTTACATATTGCGGAAGTCGATCCTCTCTGATTGAGGGTTTGGATATTAAGCGTCTCAACAGCACCATAATCGAATTTAGACAAATCCTACCTGTTATCTGTTATCCTGTCTGGCGCAGGGCACAGCCTTCCGTGGGCTGCCTCATAGGGAAAAGCGAACAGGGTAGCGTGATTGGAGGTTGATATTCGACAGGGCAGGAACAGAACTGATGATGTGATGGATGACAGGAAGGGTGGGCAGTTCCGAGCGGTCTCGTCCAGTCAAACATGCGTCTGCTGCTGCGTGACGAGAAGCGCCGCAGCTGCCCCCGCCAGCTCAAGGACGCGTCGTCCCAATGGTCAACTCTCTTTGGCTCTTTAGCTTGATTTCGTATGCAGGTGTGAAGCGGTTGTTGCTAAAATTGATGAGTGGGCTAGGACAGGAATGGCAGAAGAGGAAGGCGGTGTTTCAGGCTCTCTGGTTTGCCGGCGACAGGGATCTGCCGCGCGGTCGTTGGACGGCAAGCAAGGGGTCGCGTCCGTGGTGACGACACTCCAGGGACTGGGCCGGGACACGTTAGAGTACAAGTAAGAGAAGAAGAAGAAGAAGGGTTGGAACTAAAACTAGAACCAGAACTAGGACTAGAACTACAAAGGCTTCTGAAGTGTGGTTGAGAAGTACAGTAGTCGTCTTGCTACCATGGCCCACAATAGCGCCAGCCTTCGTAACCGCGTGGCCAGCTGGCCTTAGCCTTGCTGCTCAGAGGGGGCCCGGAATGTGCATGACGATTAGCTGAGATATTCGTGTCTGCTACGAGATAACGACATGGTCAGCTTCGCCATGCCGTAATTATGAACTTCGAAGCTCGAATTGCGAGCAGCGGCTTTGGGTGTCAAACAGGCAGGCAATCAAACAGACGCGCACCGCCGCAGTTCAATTACTTTCGGGCGGTTTGACCCGCATGCTCAAGTCAGTTCAGGGCCAACGCCGCGGCAGTGATCGACGCCTACGAAGCCTAGCGCGCCTCTGAAACGGAGCAGTCGACAGACTCAAAAAGTCGCGGAGCCGCCGACAACCACAGCATCGCGCCGTCCGCAGCCTCCGCGTGTCTTCTCTTATAACCTCCTAGGCTCCTGCTCCCACTCCGCTGCAACCCCTCTGCACACGGTAAATTCGATTTTCTTGCCTCGAGTCCACGCCCTTCTGGAACGGCTGGACCCTGTACGACTCAGCGCCCGCCCGATAAGCTCTCGAAGACACGCATTGTCCCAAAGGGAACCCCCTTCACGCACCGGCCCTCTCAACGTGCCTTCCGGAATAAAACCAGCGGCAGGTGCCACTTGACAACTATAACCCAGACCTCCAGCAGCAATTGTCTCTTTTGCTGTCTTTCACCGGCCAGGAGCTGCATCCCTCTCCTACTCCCTCCACCCCCCTCTCCCTCGTTCGCTGCTCGCAGCACGCCACCGCACATCCACGATGCTTACCTTCCGCAAAGCCCTCATCATCTCGCTCGCCCTCCTGTCCGTCTTCTTCATCTTCCGGTCACAGCACTCGAGCAGCAGCTCGCCTGCGCCCATACGAAATGCGAACGACCTGCCGAAGCCCCCCTCGATGATGAAGCCGAAACCCGGATCTCAACAACCCGCGAAACAGGAAACACAGGCGTCATCATCAGACAAGGATGCATCAAAGGCTTTCAACACACCGGAAACACCAGCCAAGAAGCCAAAAACACAAATACCCATCGAAGAGCTTCACAAGCGCCCGCTAAGGCAGCAGCTCGAATACCAATTTCCCTATGATGTGGATGCAAAGTTCCCAGCCTACATCTGGCAGACATGGAAGTACACCCCACAGCAGGGCGAGTTCTCTGACGATTTCCGCGAGGCCGAAGCCAGCTGGACTATCCACCACCCTTCGTTCGTGCATGAGGTCATCACTGACAACGTCGCCGTTCACCTCATTAGACACCTGTATGCATCTGTCCCTGAAGTGCTCGAGGCATACCTCGCGCTTCCGCTTCCCGTACTCAAGGCCGACTTCTTCCGCTACCTGATTCTGCTCGCTCGTGGCGGCATTTACTCTGACATTGACACGTCTGCATTGAAGAGCGCTGCGGATTGGATCCCCCACGATGTTCCCAGCAGCTCGTATGGCATGGTCATTGGTATCGAGGCTGATCCAGACCGCCCGGACTGGGCTGAATGGTACTCCCGCCGAGTTCAGTTCTGCCAATGGACAATTCAATCGAAACCTGGCCACCCCGTCCTCGTAGACGTCGTAGCAAACATCACGCAAGAAACCCTCAAGCGCAAAGCAGACAACAAACTCAGCAAGGACCACAAGGGTATTATCGAGTTCACAGGCCCTGGACTTTGGACTGATGTTATCTTTGATTTCTTTAACAATCCCGATTTCTTCGACATGAGCTCTAGCAAGGGCAACATCACCTGGGAGCACTTCACAGGCATGAAGACTCCCAAAAAGGTCGGCGATGTCATCGTCCTGCCCATCACGAGTTTCAGCCCTGGCATTAAGCAAATGAACGCTGGCGAAGACGACGACCCAATGGCGTTTGTGAAGCACAAATTTGAAGGTACATAGTTTCATACCCTCAGCTCTCTGTTCCGTCAATACTAACTAGTAGCGTAGGTACCTGGAAACCCGAGAACTTGCGCCACATTGGCGAAATATTCGCCTAAGCGTCAGGCACGCAAAACAAAAACACGGCGGCCACCGAGTGCTGCTGCGAGACTTGGTGGCCACCTGCTTCCACAGATCTCAAAATATGGGATGGGTGGAATGTATATTTGAAGGGAACCACAAACTGTGGTCGAGCTTGCCGTATCAGACTGAAAGAGGTGTGGGCACTTATTCTCAAAGCAGAGTCCGAAGACGCCGCCAGGACGTGACGTCGCATCCTGAACTATACCCATTTTGCTCAGACATATCCGACTGGCAACATCACACAAGACTTTGAGAAGAAACACTAGACGGACTTGGAATTGGACACATCAAAAGCCGACGGACAGGCATGGCGTTATCTTTACACATATACAATCCGCTCAATTTAGAACTTCAAGCGCTGAAGTTTGGGACGGACTTTTCTCTTCTTATCTTTGGCGGAGTTTTGGTTGTAAAACTAGAGCACATTGCATAAATCGGAGCGCAGATAGATCACAACTGATTACTTTTTTCAGCAACAGTGAGCGACGGAGTTCGTGCTGGTGTTTGGCATTTGTAGCAAGTTTGGGATGACCAATACACACACGTTTGACTTGCCATACCTTGTCTTGGTTGCGATCGCTGATGTTGAATACTAAAACAAATACTAGCACACCTACCCTTCGTTATATGCAGGTGTAACAGCGGACAATAACTGTATACGCAAGTACTGCTGTGCATGACCATGACTGCGTTCAGGGAATCTGACGTGCCAGCTTCCAATTCACAAAGTCATAGCCGATATAGTGTATTTGGACCTATGCGCGAAATCCTCTCTGACTAAACCTTATATCTGACTAAACCCTATACCTATCTTTCACCCCTTACGTCTCTTCTTGGCCGATCTATACACGGCTTTCATAAGCTGGTTTAGTGTCAATGGGTGGTTTCAGCTGAGTATGGAGTTGATAGAAGTAGAGTGACATTGTAGCGAGAGCCTGGCAGTCTTGAATGTAGTGGGTTTTCGTATATAGATAAATAGAGTATATATAGTACAGTCAACATGCATGTTTGTCCCTGTTTACCAAGGTACGATTGGGGTGTGATGTAGGGATGCGGTCTGAATGGTGTGTTTGATATATATGGGCATTGGCAGCAAGGAAGATAGGAGCACGTGGACGCTTGAGCAGTGTAAGAGGGCATGTGGTGTGAGGAAGGGAACATGACTTTACTGTGCGGGAGTGGCGCACGTGCACTTGCGACGCGCAGTTCCTTCGTAGCTGCTAATGTGAAGCACTGGCGAACTGTGTTTGGATCACTATTATGTGGTCGCTAAAAGACAGATTATATGAATGAGCGGGATGAGATGATACGGAGTGCTAAATATGGTATGTGTCTATAAGCCTATGTATAATAGCGAGTGGTCCAAATCAAGAATCGCGGGGTGGAACTAAGAAGTATCGCATGCTATATATAATTATGCGGGCATTCAGCTGAAATACCAGGCCGTCAACTATCCAATAATAAAATACCATGCGCGTCGCGATATATGTCATATCGTGTATTGCACCCAGAAACGCCAGAAAGTTAAGTGCGCCGTAAACGGACCGTCAGGGAAATACAATGTTAAGTAAATCGGTGGAAATCCAGGTCTGAAGAGATCTAATCCAAGGAGAGTTAAGATGCACAGTGTGATACCGTATCGTCTCTATCTCAGACAGATGTGAAATCAAGCGTGTAAATCTTATGCTCAGCGTCTCTTCCCAGTAATAGCCCCAACGACCGTCCCCCATATCAAACTTAATGTATCCCCTAATGTAGGCCTGCGCTCGTAGTCTCTATCGTCGTACTCGTCCCGCCTGTTTGAGTGATGTGAGTGCTTGGAGTGTGACGAGTGACGTGAGTGGTGACTCTGGTGTGACCCGCGCCTATCATACGGCGGCTGCTGCGGTGGCTGCAGTTGTTCTTGTTGATAGGACTGCTGGTAGGGTTCAACTTGGTATTGTTGAGGGTGCTGCGAGTAGTTTGACGCCTGCTGGTATTGGGGGTGTGGGACCATGGCGTTGGTTGGAGGATGGGAAGATGGCTGTTGCGGTTGGTAGGGTTGCCGGTACGCGGAGGTGTCTTGTGAGGAAACGCTGTAGGTTGCCATTTAGGATCTCAGTATGACCAATGTCGTAGGGCGAGAGGCTGAGAAAGAGAGGTCGTCGAGCGCGGTCGAGGCTCGCTATATATTGCAGCTTTGGCGTTGTCTACAATCCGGTAAGGTTTCGTATGTCTGGGTACGGTATCTCGAAGTTGTTAGAGTTGTAGTAGTCGATATCTCTGGAACTAGAAAAGTAAATTCTGGGTATCTGTGCTAATTTATCAAGAGATGTAATGGTAAATGCAAGGCAAATATGAGTAAATCACGGCTGAGTCAACCATGGTGGCATGATTGAGCCTTCAAGTCGGCTGCCTTAACCTGACAGTTACATGCGGTGATCGGCCATCACGAGCATGCAGGCACCGCCTTGCGCCGTGCCGGGCTGCCGAATCACAAGGTCTTCGTGGCATGTAGTGTGGCCGATCGGCAAGGCGTCGCAAACTTCATGGTGGCCGTTGTGAGTAGCGGGCCAAGAAGAGGGGCGGGAATGAGTACAGCGGCAGGAGACATGACGTAAAGTGTGCTTGTGGTGCTTGGCAGAGGGTTGTGCCTTGCGGGATGATGCTTGATGCCTGATGTTTGTTGCAAGCGCAGAGATGATAATGGGGTGTTGAGGAGATGTGACGGAGGGAACCGGTGGGCGCATGCATGGTGAACAGGGACAAGGCTGAACTAGGCGGATTTGATGCGAACGTGTAGACATGGTTTTTAATTGCTTCAGACCTCACCAATGAAAGTAGAACAAAGTGCCTAGCACGAAAGGGCATGTAGATGGCCAAGGAAGCGTCATGTCGCAAAGGCGGGTGCGCCGTGTCGACATAAGATACACGAGACTTGCTGCTGCTTCCAATTCCCTCGGAATCTTGGACTTCACGAACACAACGTGTGGCAACAGATCTACATTATGTGGAATTGACCCTTTTCCTAGAGGCATATATTGACCGTTGTGTCTAGCACACATCACAATAATGCACTCTCTGAATCACAAATCCACAACCGCCTGCAATGCCGCATGTGACGGTCCTGTCACTGACCCCACGAGTTCTTACGAGGACCCACAACCCATTTATTGTGTTGCGAGTTCCGCCTGCCGCATCCTCTCCATTGTACCTAAGCGAGCTCTGGATGGATTCGACCCCTAGAAGACCATGATGTGATAAAGAGAGAATGCGAGAAATAACAAGCAGGAAAGACTGAGGCTTGGCAGTAGTGATGCGAAATATGAAGACAAAGCCCGAAGATAACAAAGACATTGGGAAAGAGTTTTGGGCTTTGTCAAGGGAACATTGCGACACTGTGACTTGCTAGCGGAACACAGAAATAGTAGAGGATATATGGAATGAAGGCTTGGTTACCAAATTTCTTCATTGTTTGATGGCGCAGCAACAAGGCGTCCATCTCCTAGCAACCGTACGGGCAAGTTCCCAGTTCGGAAAAAGGCAGTATCGCGTTCACTAATATATGCACCATCATCAAGTCCGTTTGCGCGTCACGCAATTTTAGAAGGACAGAAATTAGAAAGGCTCAGACTCTGACGTTAATGGTCCGTTACCAGAGATGACCTTGCATGGGCACCCTCGTAATTTCTAGCCCAACCTTAACTCGAGCAATAACGAACTCGTGCAGCTGTCATGTTCCGTAGCAACGCCACACTTTGAGAGTTGCTGCCTGATGGCCCTTGGAGGGTTCGAAAGGTCCGTCGAATCATGGCCAAGAGAGACGGCGTTCCATTCACCCCACCATCGCGGGGCTGTGTCTCTCGCTTTCGCCTGCGCCTGCGCCTCAAGCTGATTCATTATCCTTCCGTCAGGCCGCTGCGACAGTATTTCTTTGTCAATCCTTCTACATTCTTCCGTTCTTCCATTTTTCCATTCTTCGTCAACGATCTGGCTCACTCGCTACTAAGAAACTGCAGACTTGCCTTGCCATCTCCAGACTACATCAGCTCCAGCGCTGTTCAGGCTCAGCTCGCCATCAGACTCACTCTCCAACCCCGCCGCCAGGAAGTAGACTGCACCCCTCAGAATGAGCTACTACAACCAGCAACCAGGTGGCTATCCACCTCAGCAGCAGGGCTGTAAGTCTCCCCATGCGGACTCAATCGATGATCTCGTATATCACACCTGGTAAGAGCTGAGCTGAGCTGACAACATAATAGATCCTCCCCAAGGTCAAGGATACGGTCAACCTCCCCCAAATCAGTATCCTCCTTCAGGCTCGCCCTACCCACCGCAACAAGGTTATCAAGCACCCCCCATGAACCAGCAACAGTACCCTCCCCAGTAAGTCATTTCGTGGATGGAACTCCATATTGTGTCGCAAAGTCAATGATATGCGTCCGAGATAGCGATTCAGATATCGTGTGCTTTATATGCTGGCGGGACATGGGTTGCAGTGATTTGAAGGACTGCGCTGACTCCAATCTCTAGGCAGGGTTACGGTGCACCTCCACAGCAACCTCAGTATGGCGCCCCACCACAGCAGCAATACGGCCAACAGCCTGCATACGGCGCTCCTCCGCCCCAGCAGTATGGCGCTCCGCCTCCTGGCCAGTATGGAGCACCCCCACCAAACCAGCAATATCCTCCACCCCAGCAGCAATACGGCGCCCCTCCACCAGGTCAATACGGAGCGCCACCTCCACAGCCGTATGGACAGCCAGGCTACGGCGCTCCCCCTCCTGGGCAGTTCGGTGCCCCACCTGTCCAGTAAGTAACTTGAGAAAACCAATTCTAGGCGTTCGTGCTGGCGTATATAGCAAGCCTTCGCAGATTTCGCATCATCGTATTGCCCTGGTCCTGAATTGGCCGCCCAATCCTACACACGAGAGAGTTATGCTAACTGACTTCTAAGGCAAGGGTTCCCTTCGCCAGGTTATGGCCAGCAGACTGCTCCGATCGACGTGACACAGCAGGTTGAAGGCCTTAAAAAAGCTTTTAGGGGCTTCGGCACCGATGAGAAAGTTGTGATAAAGATCGTTGCGAAGCAAGATCCCATCCAGATAAACACGATTCGCGAGCAGTTCAACCAACGCCTAATGACAGACTTGCTGAAGAAGGTCGAGGCAGAAACGAGCGGGAACTTTAAACTTGGTCTCTTGGCAGTCTTCCGAGGACCGCTGATGGCCGACTGCTGGGCGTTGTTCGATGCAATGAAGGGCCTAGGAACTAAGGAAACCGTTCTCGACGACGTCCTTATCGGAAGGAGTAATGCTGATTTAAACGCCATCAAAGTAGAATATCAGCGGTTATTCCGCAAGTCACTCGAGGCTGATCTCAGGGGCGATTTGTCTGCCGGCACCGAGCAACTCTTCGTTATGGTTATTGCCGCGCGCCGGAACGAGGAGACTGCGCCTATCATTCCTCAGCAGATTGATGCAGATACCAACGAGCTCCATCGAGCAATGGGCAACATGATCAGCAAGGATTCGGCACAGACATGTCAGATCTTGTCGAGCAAGAGTGACGCCCAGCTTCGTGCAATCACGCAAGCTTACCAGCAGCGGTTCCACAAGTCGCTTGAGAGTGTGATCAAGAGCAAGTTCTCGGGCCATATGGAGAACGCGCTCGTGCTACTGCTTGCTCGCGCCAACAACCGTGCCGCGAGCGATGCCGTACAGCTTGAGGACACTATGGCAGGATTGGGCACCAAAGATCAGCTGCTAATCCAGCGGCTTGTGAGGATTCACTGGGATCAACGCCATATGGCGCAAGTCCGTAACGAATTCCAGAGGATATACAAGCGGGATCTTGTCAAGAGAATCAAGGGCGAGACGAGTGGTGACTATGAGAGGCTATTGGTTGGACTCGCTGAGTAAGGAGTCTTGTCTCTTTCTATTTATTTTTTTCTTTCGTGTTTGGGGCTATTGATACCCAAGAAGGATATTGTATTTGCGTGTCTCAGGCAATAAACTGTGATGCGGCGAGCTAGATATTGGATTACAGAGTTCGGTCATGGAACTACACAATGCGATCCACAATGCCTCCTGTCACCAAAAACAGGGCACACTCAATACTCCTGCCTCCATTCAAATGGTCTACTCTTACATGCATGCTAACAAGACCTTGACCTCAGGCTCGAACAGCCCGATCTATCCTCGCAACATCTACAATCACCACCATGTTGCGCCATCACACAGATAGAAGAAATGTGGAACATAACGTGTGGTTCGGGGACTAGCTAGTCTAGAACAATGTCCAACTCGCCCCCGACCTGAAAGCACCGTTGCATACCATCATCACCCTCGCCAAAGAACAGCAGAGGACGGAAGAGGATACTCTGGAACCGAATGACAGGTCAAAACAGGAGGCTATGTACCAAACAGCTCAGCTGCAGGACGTAAAAGCAGGACGGTTAGCAGAGTATGTGGAGAGCTTGAATAAAGTGGTACAGAAGATTGAAAAGGGACGCGTATTGCAGAGGTGGTATGACGAGGTATATGGAGAGAGGTTGTGGGAGGGATGGGCAGAGGGCGATGAAATGCTGGTTACGGAGATGTTTGTGGATACGTGGCGTGCGAGCGATGATGATGAGGGGAATGTGTGTGTGTGTGTGTGTGTGTGTGTGTGTGTGTGTGTGCGGGGAATGGGGGTGTGAGTGTCAAGTTGATAAGGGGGAGGTTATTGTGTTTTGATGGATAGATCAATGGGATGGGTGTTGGACGTTTGCGGCTATGGGTGCGACGATCTAGGTTCGTTTGGCTTATGCAATTTCGATGGGGGGAGTGGGTATTGGGAATTAGTGCGATTGTGCGATTGTAACTGTTACATGTCTCTTTACGACGGGTTTAAGATTGGCTGTTTATTCCCTTGTGGAGTCAAATGGCTAGAAAGTTAAAGGCGGTGGGTACCGAATGTCGTCGATCCAATCAATGATAGATTGATCCACTGCCCATAACCAGGATAAAGTTGTGCATACACCGAACTATTAAAAATTGGAGCGAAACATGCTAGCGAATATAAGAAGGCATTGTAGTGCTAAATTTATTGCTAGAAGCACTAACTAGAATTGCTTGAATACGGTGTCTACGAAAGCTGGCCCTTTCACATGCTACAGCGAATCGCTTAACAAGAACAGGTCCTCGATGTATCACGCCACTACTTGAATTATACTGCAACCTGATTTCCCAATCGAGGCTCTGCTAGGGATAATCATCCCATTCGTATAGCCTGCTCGTACGTGTCTTGAATGCAGATGCAGAGGTTCGGCCCGATGAGTTCGCTGACTAGTTGGATTTACGTCGGCGAATAACATGGTGAAATTCGCCTGGTGCAACCCTCTCCCATGTACGGGCTGTTGCGTGTATCAGTGCATCTTCTATCTATTTCGACATTTTTCCATGCACGTTTTGTCCGTGCGCGACCCACACGGAACTACCCGTTCATGAGGTTCCCTCGTAGTGCATGTAAGCAAATCCACACGCGTATGCATATACGTGCACTAGGGGCATAGTGAATTGGTACATGGCCGCATGCATGGTTCCGTTCTCCAAGTCTCTCTTCGCATGGGCATCTTGACTCTTGTCTCACTTAGATATCCTCCTCTTGACCTGCTGCATTCCAAAATGTTGGTTTGAATGTAACCCCACACTTTACTGCTCCGAGATGTTCCCCGTAGCGGAGTTAGTGGAGACCTTCCCGTTCCATATATCCCCGAAGTTGGAATTGAGTGGAGTGGCAAAGTGGATTTGGTATGCGTGAGCCTCGCTAGCTAACCCAGGTACCAAAGGTACCCCACATCCTCGCTGAATCGAGTGGTTCTAAGGGTCCAAGGTCATATGGGGGCACCAGTGCGTTCGTCTATGCTGGTTGGTGTACGCGTCTCCGGACATGTGGGAAGAGAGATAGCGGTTCGGCCAGGCGTTGTCCGTTGGCGATATCTCGCGTGGTGTTTGGTGTATCTGCGTTCATGACTTCATTCATCTTTCTCTTTCCATTTCAAGACAGACCGCACATCCTGCAAGTAGCTATCCCACGGATATGACGTGCTAATTGATGGGTGCATTGTCGTTTGGAGAGAGACATCGGGTAATTTCACATGTTAATCGGTCTCATTATGAGTATCTTTTTCGTTCGATACTCCAGGAATGGATGGTCCAAGACATGAATGTGAAACAGATTCATCGGATCCGGCCGCCTACTCAACCCCGGATCCGCTCAAGCATATCAAAATGTTTATTCCAAACTTTGCTGAAGCAATCATATTCGTTCTCTGCTGGCACTATTCTGCCTTCTAGATCCAGACACATGGTTTAAGATGTCGTCATATCCTATTCTATTTCTGACGTTAAAGCTTCTATTTGGAATGCAGTTTGTGCCGCGGTCATTGAGAAAGAGAACCGATCGCCATGAACATTACCAGATCGAACATAGCCACGTTGCCGAGACCTCGAGCGAGCGGGACAAGGGTCTGCTCCGTGTAGAACTTTAAGTCGGTTCGTGCCGGTCATCCAGATTACAGTGCACTGCACCACAGTTGGTGGCTGGTGATGTAGAGCGTAACGGGCCAGGAACGATTCTGTAGCTCAAACGCTTGTTCTTGGTTACATCAATTTTTTTTTTAAAAGTGTCGCGAAGTCCGAAGCGCTATTGGCTATTGATTGGTATTTCCTTTGAGCTAGAAACTTCAATAGGTGGGAACGGAGTATCGAGTCGGCGTAACGCCGTGAGACGACCTTGGCAGCGTCTTGCAGACGGTATTTGGGCAGCAACACCGCGGGGTGTTGTTCTCAATTGGCTAGTTCAAACGTACGTCGAATTGCTCCATGCGGCATTTGAAAATTTGGAGGTCGATATGCAGGTCTGAGTGTGAAGGATCAATAAACAAATACGTTAAGAACTCTATGGACTAGTGCTTGTCACTGCGCACCATATATTGGAAGCTCACCATGGCATCCCTGAAGCCAGCGCCACACATGCATAAGAATAAGGTTCCAGGTGAAAAAATCGTCAGAGAAATGACGATTGAATGGGATATAATTAATTCCGCGTGAGCGATGCCTTTACCTCTATATGGAAACAAGTGTTGAAAAGATTGTATTGGAAAGAAATTGGGCATTCCCTGTCCTGCAGGGCTAGAACCCCCTGCTGGATATACTCGTAATAAGGTCATGTCTCAGAGAATCGTACAATGCGGGATGCGGTGGCCGCGGTGCTGGCGTTGTGATTTTCGTCCTTTTGGTGGCTTTTGGGGTCGCCTGCTGTTGTATTCCCGCTGGTCCTTTTGAATGACCTGTCTGCAGAGATCGTGGAAAACTTCATCCACATTCATTTTCCTCCTTGCGCTCGTTTCGTAGTATGGAATATTCCCCCAATCTTGCGAAATTTTGAAAGCTCTTGGGCGAGACACAGCGCGATCTTCCTCGAGGTCTGACTTGTTTCCCACAAGCACCATGGGCACGTTATCGTCTTCTTTAATCCTTCGTATTTGTTCTCGCAGCTCCGCAAGTTCGTACAGTGATGATTGGGATGTGATGCTGAAAACGAGGAGAAATCCTTGTCCCGTTTTCATGTATAATTCTCTGCATTGAATTAGTGTTGGAATGGACGTCGGATTTTGCGTGAATTACCTCATAGCAGCTACGGAATAGTTAGTGGAGTTATGAGTTGTTTCTAATTCTAGGACTTACTGAACTGTTCAGTGCCCGCTGTGTCTAGAATTTCTAGGATGACATGACGGCCCTAGAATTTGATTAGTTTCGAGGCGGAGAGACTCCGCTGGCGGGGTACTGACATCTACTTCGATAGCTTTTCGATAAGAGTCCTCTATGGTGGGGTCGTAACTCTCAATCCAGACGTTCTGGACAAACTGTGCTTCGTAAAGTTAGCTTTGGACGGCTCCGACAATGCCCAAGTGGGATTTGGCACGTACCAGTAAGGCAACTCTTTCCCACGCCACCTAAGATAAGTATGCTCGTCAGTGGTGGAAGACAGCTAGTGACAGGCAGCATAGCCTACCAGAACCAAGGACCACTATGTGATATTCCCGTTGGGCCATGTTTTGATTGCAGCTTTTGTTGGAAAGCAAAGAACACTTTTGAGTGTTTGTAGAAGGTTGTCGCCGGTGTCGAGATTGTCCACGTCACAGGCAGGTAGCCAAGCGGCCAAAAGTTTGCCGTTCGCGTAGCTGCGCCAAACCCAATTGCGCCTGCAGATGAAGATGTCCCACGAGGTGTGAAGACGTATTGGTGAGGGCGACGCTTGGGCGTGTAACTACGGTTCAGAAGACTGATGGTGCGCGTTCGCGTTGTGACATGCACCAACTAACACTGCGGCACTTGTGAGCGGGATGTCGGTGAAGTTCGGACAGATGCGATTCAGTGGGATTTGGGTGCAGAAGAAGGTGTGGGCGAGGCATTGCGCGGAGTAGATGGTGGTACAAGGACTCCAGACTCACCTCCTAGGCGCACTGTTCGCGATTTGAGTGCAGAAGGCTTTTTTTCCTGCGTGTCTTATCGATTGCATGGCCAGAGCACGGTGCAAGCTGGACTCGGCAACCGAGGCAGAAATTCGAGGGTCGGGGAGGAGTTGGAGGAGTGGCAGGTGTTGTGTGGAGCAAAAGTTGGAGGGTGTAGCTGCATGATTAATAGGTGAACAGCTCCGGTTATGCTGGGCCTGTCCTAACTGACATAATGACAAGGCTCAGCGGAGTGGATGCGAGTGCGTAGCTGTGCGTAGCGACATGCCTGCAGCGATGCGCTGGACAGACGAGTAATTGCACCTCCTCCGCTGCCCGATGTCACGCAAGCCGTGGCCGACACTGCAAACGCTCGAACGCTACAATGCAGTGCCCCTTCTGTCGACGCCATCAACACGCTGGCGACTCGGAGATTTGCTGAATGGAAGCCCTCGCAACGTCATGGCCGCAGAGACAGCCATCGTGGACATGGGCATTACTCTTTGCATGCACAAGCCGTGTGCAGCCAGCACGGCGAAGGAGTGGAGGCGCTACCCAAAGACATGGATGGCGGCTACCTGCCCAGCGGGCTGGGACTGCTAGCTTCAGCGCCCAAGGGAGACGCCGATGCCCTATCGGCGTGTTGACGGCCTGCCTGTGTCTTCTCGGAGCTCTCGTCACATTTTGTGTCCCCCCTAGGCTGTGCGGACTGCAGGCTGCGGACTGACCGGTCTGAATGAAGGAGCACACATCAAGGCCTGGAGAGCCGCTCGAATGCACACGGCGTTGCCATGGCCAGCCACGCCCGAGCGAATGATGCTTGATGCTGCCGGTGCGATATCAGGGCTCGAATGCGACATATCAATTTATGGAGCCAGCCTTGTCGGCAGTTGCCCGAGCTGCGCATGGAAATGCGATTCGCATGCCACTGCACCAACCCGACGTCGTAAACAAGGCCAAGGCCACGCTTGGGAGTGGCCTTGGCGGGAATCGTGAGGTTGAAGAACGCTCCGTCGGAAGACTTCCGATGTTCCCCTTCACGCCGGCTCGTTCACTAGCGACGATTCAGCGCCAGCGCCGTGAGGCTTGGGCGTGGGCAATGTGTTGAGTGCTACCCTTGTAGCATCTGTCATGACACCCTCAGATTTCAGGCAAAAAGACGGTTTGGGAATGCCAATGTCGTTCCAGATACGTCGTCCAATCGGGACGTTGAAGCGAAGTCACGTGGCATCCGGGCCGACCCTGTGCCGGCGTAAAGCTACACATCGCGTCCAAGCACGCTGCTCACCAGCGGCCTCGACGCCGACCCAGCATTCACGCCAGAACGATGCGTTTTAATGCTGCTGTGGCCCTTGCAGCATGCCTCGTGCCCGCTGCAGCCATCTTCGAAGACGACGCATATCACATTGATTTCCATCATGCGCTGCTAGGCCTTCCGAAACACGATGCCACTTTCTTCCAGAAGCCTTATGCGGCATCCAAAGCCTCCCTCCTCTACACCATATCAGAGAATCACACCATTGGTGTTGTCAACCCCAGGGACGGCGCTTTGGTCTGGCGCCAGGCCCCTTCCCCAGATGCACACGGCAAAGGCCTGCTCCGATCTGGAGACGATCAGGACACAGTCATCAGTGCGATAGGAGACCGCATCACGGCATGGAGCTCGTCAGACGGCAGGATTGTTTGGGAAGCGCGGATAGATGGTGCAGTTGTGGAAGACTTGGAGATTTTAGAACAAGAGGACGGAATTACGAATGCAGATTCGAAGGATGCTATAATCCTGCTAAGTGAGGGCAGCCAGGGGGTCAAGAGACTGGACGGAAAGACTGGACGCATAAAGTGGTCATATCAAGATGCGAGGTAAGCAGCGCATGTCTTTTTGGCCGATGAAAAAGCAGGACTGACTTCAGACAATAGTGGAGATACACCATTCCAAGTGTCCACCTCACCCACCACCATCTACTACGTTTCGCTGCACACGCCCCTTCTTGGAGGATCGAAGCTAAAGGTTACATCGCTGAGCCCCATCACTGGCAAGAAGATCGATCAGTACACACTTAACTCGGATAGCGAGATACAGGACCACGAGCACATACTGTTTGCGGGAGCGAATACTGCCGCGCCTCTGCTTGCTTGGACAGACAAGACAAACAAGGTTCTGAAGGTCAATATTATTGGTTCAAAAGCCATATCGACCTTCACTGTACCATCCACGGAAGCAGTGGAAAAGATTATATTACATGCGCCAGGACGGGTGAACTCACTCCCGCATTTTCTAGTTGAGTATCAGACCGCAACGGGCCATTCCGCCGAAGTCTATCACGTGGACCTGAAGAAGAACACTGTGTCGAAAGCCTATAGCTTGCCAGAAACAAAAGGAAAGGGTACTTTTACCGTCAGCACATCTGACGCCAACGTTTACTTCACGAGGATCACGACTGACGAACTGATCGTTGTTTCTTCAGTGTCCCATGGCGTGCTTGGGCAATGGACTGTGAAGGGATCACCAACACTGGCTGGAGCCTATCCCGTTCACGGCGTGGCCGAAGTGGTGGTCAAGTCTCAATCCGCTTCAGCTGTGAGAGCGGCTATTCTGTACTCCAACGGACAATGGGCGCTTGTTCGTAATGGAGATCTAGCCTGGACACGTCCAGAATTTCTGTCCGGTACTGTGTCTGCTGCATGGGCAGAGCTTCCTGAGGAGGTAACCCTTGCTCATGAGCTTGAGGTAGAAGGTCACCAGAATGTAGTATCCGCTTATTTCCACCGAGTCCAAAGGCACATTCGGGATCTAGAACATCTACCGGCCTATTTGCAAAACATCCCCAAGCGAGTCTTGGGTAACCTCGTCTCAAACCCAGAGGAATCTACAATTGATGAAATCCAGCACGACACATTTGGCTTCCACAAACTTGTCGTGGTAGCTACAAAAAACGGACAACTAGCTGCTCTTGACGTAGGCTCACGGGGAAAGGTGGTGTGGAACATTGACCTTCACCAATTCGTTTCCAACACTATCTTCCAAGGCCCCTCAGTGAAAGCGTTCCGCGGGTATGTTGAGATTCGGGACAACGGCTTGGAGAGTTCATTATACATCAACTCCACCACGGGTGGCCTTCTTTCCTCTCAGGATATCCTAGTCCAGCCTCTCGTGGCCCCAGAAGGCCAGAACCTGATTACATTCGATCTGGTGGATGGGGATCTGAAGGGATTCCTTGGACTTCAACGTAATCCAGAACCTCTCTGGACCTTCGATCCTCCCGCCGGAGAGCGTATTATAAGCTATACCGCACGACCTGTTAAGGACCCGGTAGCATCCATTGGCACCGTCCTAGGGGATCGCAGGGTGCTCTACAAATACCTCAATCCCAATCTTGTGCTCGTCACTACCGTCTCCGAAGCTGCACGTAGCGCCTCTATCTACCTACTCGATTCCGCTTCCGGACAACTGCTACACACCGTTGCACACTACGATGTCGACGTTTCACGCCCTATTCCAGCTACCATTTCCGAGAATTGGTTCAGCTATTCGTTGACTATTGATTCTACCTCGGCCGCTACCTCCCGAGGCTATCAACTCGTGGTAGCTGAACTATTTGAATCATCTATTCCGGATGACAGAGGCCCACTAGGTGCTGCTTCCAACGCCTCCACTCTACAGCCCTCAGCAGGCGACGCAGCTAAACCATACGTTATCTCGCAGAGCTACCACATCCCAGAACCAATTTCGCACATGACCGTTACGCAAACAAAGCAGGGCATCACCAGTCGCGAGCTTTTAGTGACACTTCCCTCTTCAAACTCAATTGTTGGCATTCCCCGTCATGTCATTGATCCTAGACGCCCGGTTGGCCGAGATCCTACACCTCTGGAGGCTGCTGAAGGCCTAACCAGATACATGCCCATTATTCCGTTTGACCCGAAATGGCATCTCAACCACAAGTATGAGGTCATGGGAGTTAAGGAAGTCATCACAAGCGAAAGTGGACTTGAGAGCACCAGCTTAGTCTTCGCGTACGGATTAGACATCTTTGGAACAAGGGTGGCACCCAGTTTCACATTTGATGTTCTGGGCAAGGGTTTCAACAAAGTGCAGATGCTGCTCACTGTCGTGGCTCTGTTCGTCGGTGTCTTGTTTGTTGCTCCTCTGGTAAACTCACACCTTTTACTCCTGCTGTTTCGGTTCTTTGCTAACAAGCCACAGGTCAAGAGAAAGCAAATCAATGCTCTTTGGACGATATGATAGACTACCCAGCTGTTTGAAATCATTAGTAGCGTGCATAGCGTGGTATGAATGAAAGGAGGGTCAGATCTTTGAAGACATAGATAGGCTTACGACAGCGTGTCGCAATGCACGCAGGCCGTTGGCTAGAGGAGACGGAGAGTCAAGGTATGGTTGGATTGTCATACGGAATTGACAACTATAGCTAAGAGGAGATAAATCAATTTTCTTCACGTGTCCCGGATTTGTAGCATTTTTCTCATCCTTTCTCCGTGTCACTACCACAATGTGCCCTAGCTCCGTTCACTGCGTTGGCATTATTGACGTCACATCCGCTTTCAGTGATAGGCTAACGAGACATGCCTTTCGTCTTACTGCATGCGACCAAAGTCTTCTCCCAAAACTCATGCTCACTAATCCGTCTCTAATCCGAAGCAATTGTCGAGAAATTAGCGATTGTTTCTCTGCGCTCTGTACACTACAACAATGTAGCATAAGGTTAATGACTTGCTCGAATTAACAAAGTACACATAAACACCTGCAAAGGCCCTGCACAAAAGGAAGAACAAGTTAAATTCCTTGTGTTACTGCAGAAACTCACGACCTTAGCAGGGGCTTATTTCCATGGGACAATTCGTAGAGATGAATGAGCATGTAAACCCCGAGCTTATATCCGCAAACCCTCTTCCAGTAATCGCACTAACACCATGATCCAGCTATGACACTAAGATTTCTAATGCTTAAGAAGATGATATATTTGTATATAATGTTCCCCAACTGCCACGTATTGATATAACCTCAACACATCTTCCAGCTTCGCCTCTCCTCGAACATCCAAGCCCGCAAATCCCAAACACTATCAATCAATTCCGCGTTTACAATGTCTGACCAACAAAAGTATACTTCTAAGCTTCATGGAAGCCGAATTCTTATCTTGGGCGGAACTTCAGGACTAGGATTCTGCGTCGCAGAAGCGTGTCTCGAGTTCGGCGCTTTCGTCACAATCTCTTCTTCAAACCCGGATCGCATCTCCTCCTCTATCGAGCGCCTCAAGACCTCTTATCCCTCCGCCTCAGACAGGATCAAGGGCGTTCCATGCGATCTCTCGAGTGCTGATACGGTTGAGAGCGAGCTAGAGAAGCTATTCAAGGAGGCGGTGAAGGGGAACGAGGACGGGAAACTCGATCACGTGGTCTTCACGGCCGGGGACGCGCTGAGCGTTATTAAAGTCGGGGAGTTGAGCATGCAGAATATATTGCAAGCAGGCCAGATCCGGTTCTTCGCTCCTCTGCTCTTGGCCAAGTTCCTCCCCACCTACCTCGTCAACTCCCACAAGTCCTCATACACCATCACCACGGGCTCCATATCCGAGAAGCCGGTGCCCGACTGGAGCGTCGTAGCCTCGTTCGCCGGCGGGCACCACAGCATGGTGCGCAATCTCGCGATAGACCTTAAGCCCATCCGTGTGAATGCCGTCAGTCCAGGTGTAGTGGATACCGAACTCTGGAGAATGGGAAAGGAAGAGAAGGAAGCCTTTTTGAAAGCGGTGGTGGAGAGGATTCCGATTGGAGTTGCTGGACATCCGAGTGATGTGGCTGAAAGCTTTCTTGCGATTCTGAAGGATGCGAATATGAATGGGAGTGTGGTGAGGACGGATGGGGGTGGGCTGTTGGTGTAAGTACTGCCTGTTGGCAGCGCCGAGGGAGCATTTGGTGAATCCACGCAATTCGAACCCGAAAGCAAGAGGATCAAGGTTTTTTGTGAAGCCCTACTGTATCTAGCAGAAGTCATTGTACGGTATGATGTGCTGTTCCCTCGAAGCTAGCAACGGGAAGTATGAGTATGAGGTGGTGAAAACGGCGATGGAATGTGAACTAGGATATGAAGACGCATTGCAAGATAGTAAGGGAAAAGAAGTATATTAATGACATGTTATATCCAATTTAACTCTTTCACCATTCCGACGTAACATATGCTCCATGTTGCCACGTCTGAGGAGGATGTCAGGATGGGCAAACAGATATTATGAAAGGTCAGTAGGGTCCTGTTGGCATTAAGATGGCCTACTGTATCTGGCAGCAGTACTTTACCAAGTAAATCTTACTCCCAATTTTCTCCTTGGAAGTGGTAACGTGTAGTAAAAGGTATTCACATTGGCTTGAGAAAGTGCTCATAGTAAGTCACAGTTCGGGTATCACCACAAAAGCAAACAAAGAGAAAACATATATTGATACAAAGTTCATCTCAAATCAAATCGGTATCGCGCTCTCGCAGGGGGGGTATCGCATTCGCCAAATCTGTCTCCCAAATCTGTCTCGCAAATCATAAACCGCGCAACCTCAGAGCCATCAGAAGGAGAACTTGAAGTTGGCTTCAACATCGAGCTTCCCCTACGCGTCTTTAATTAGCAAAACATCGCAACCATCGTATAGAGGGAGCCTATGCATGCTGCGGGGCCCGGCCCGTAAATCTAGTCCGCGAAGTCCGCGCCTTCCAGAATATAAACGCGCCATAGATCGCCGTACCGAGCCAAAGGATCATATTGGCGAGGTCGATCCAAACCGCGTTCTTCATGCGAATAATGCCTTTGTTGCCCTCGGGGTTCTCCTTGATGTACATCTTCCCAAAGATACCAAACAGCACCAAGTAAAAGAAGAAAGCGAGGACATCGACACCGAAGAAGATAAAAGACTTGATGAACGGCATCATGAAGGCGAGGGACATGATTGCGCCGAAGGAGCCGCAGAAGGTAGCGTACACCCACTTGGGGTCTGCGTATTTGCCTGCCTTGTGCGCGCGGTCGAGGTCCTGCGCGTAGAGGCCGATAACGACGATGCCCATGACGAACTGGAAGAGGCGGGTGAGGAGGAGCGCCGCGCCCCCAATGCTGAAGTTGCTGGTGAGGGACGTTTGGAGGCCGACTTTTTCTCCCTTCATCGTTCTACGGCTGAGGAAGTTGAGCATGGTGGGGATGGCTTGGATCGCGAGTTAGCCTGAGGTCTAAATGTGGGTATGTAAAGGAGCGCGTACGTAGTTTGTAGGTTTCGGTGCGTTGCGTGTAGATGGGTGCCAAGTTATAGCGTAGGAGGCTTCTAGAGCGCGGGAAGAACTGGGCGACGCAGAGATAAAATAGTCGCGTGAACGGTCACAGACACAAAGAATTTGTTCTGTTACACAATGTGATTGTATGTGGTGAAAGGGTAGTTAATGCTTGTGTAGCACAGCTGGACGGGTTGGCCTTGCTGAAGTCTCGTGGGGTATGACGTCGTTGCTCTTTCCGTGCTACGATCGACAAAAGGAAGCAAACAATGCAGACAAGGAATGATTAATTTGGAACAAGGAAAACGAGCTGACTCTCAAAGCCGCTGAAGAAGTGAAGTGAATTGTGCGTGTGATTTCGACTCAACAGCGGTGCCTTTCAGTTTATATGCGCTGTTTGCTCGCGTTTACAGTCGTGAATGTTGGCGCCCGCACGACCACTGAATGGGCGCTAGGGAGTCTCACCCACTATGATTGGCTCACAATGCACCGCTCAGTTTATGGTCACGGTATTTTGGTCTGTTTCATCCTTCCCCTGGTCGCGAGAACGGTCGAGAGGTCGTTGATCAAGCTGCCGCCAGCAGTCTAAACGTGTGCCGGCTTGCTTGAAGGGTCCTCACTGCTACTCTGCGGGGCCTTACCGCACATGTGTCACATACGGTGGGACATGCAGTTAAATCTAACCACAAGTCAACACAAGTAGCTAGACTGTACGCTGTCCTACTGTATCTGCGGAGAGGACTTTTGCGCTTATAGATTTGTCCTAGTGTAGGTAGTTGCATGCAGTAAGGCTGAGAACCATTAGGCGCCACACGTTGAGGCGGTTTCAGTACGATGAGTGGACCATTGAGTCTTCGATTGAAATTTAGCATATTTGTTACACATCCATGCCATCGTGGTACATGCCGCGAACTCAGACTTCCGGGCGCTTCTACGGAGTAGAGAACTTGTATCCGTACTCTTTTTTGGCAGCAGCTATCTTCTCCTTCAACTCACGTTCGGACTTCGCAAACTCCTCATCGTCTTTCAACCGCTGCAGGTAAGTGTCGTTTCCGAATGCCCCTTTGGCAGGTACCGAAATTCCCTTTTGTACCGCTGGTCGGGCGTTGATTCGCGCCCACCATGCTTTTAGGTGGGGAAAATCGTCCAGCTCCACACCGCTAAAGTAGAGGACGTTCACCCAGCCCCAGCTGGCGATATCAGCAATCGAGTACTTGTTGCCAACAAGATATTCCTTGTCTTTGAGGTGGTTGTCGAGAATGCCAACCAGTCTCTCTGTCTCCCCCGTACTTAAGGTCTGGGTATAAATTATCAGCCAATGCCCATATTACTTACGTTTTGGGTTCAGTATATTGACTTACAAAGTTAGCATGAATTCTAGTTAAAGTCTACAGCTGTTAGTTCTCTCGTAGAAAGGGTATTGCTTACTACAAAGATGTTAGTAAAGGATGAGTTAGGGGGCAGATACAAGACGCGAGGGTCTGCATTATTCAGACACTCAACGACTTGTACTTGTACTTGGACCATAGTACCTATCGCTGCATGCCATACGCAATCTTCTCCTTTGTAAACCTGTTGAAGTGATTTGCCTGTCCCTGCATCGGACCTAGCCCGCCCGTTTGCCATGCCATCCATTGTTCTGAGCGAGAGACATCGAGAGGGTCCGTGAAGCTGAACTTGTGGTCGGGATCGTAGTGACGGGTGAGGTAGGTGAGGATAGCTATCTCTATTAGCGTCACACTTCATCACGCAGCTTTGAAAACTCGTTGCCTACCAAGGCCCTCCTGCACCGCAAAGCCACCCTGATCATGGTCAACTATTACAGGGATTCTTCCATTAGGCCCAAGTTTTGTGAACCAAGGCTCCTTCTGAATGTTTTGTCCAATGTTGATTCCCTGCCAGGTATAGTCCTACCGTGCCAGTCAGTCTCTGTTCACTCTCCCACGCGGCTGTAGTCTAACCATTCCGTATGCCTCCTTTAGCTCCTCAAGAATGATTGATGCTTTCACGCCATTAGGCGTGCCCCATGTGAGAAGCTCAATGCCCTTGGTGGCTTTGAGACCAGTAGGTCTGTCAGACATGTCGGATAAGTCCTGGAGGGTCGGTCGTGAGATGTGAAAGTGTGCTTTGTACTGAGCCGTGACGCGTGTGAAGCTTCGAGGGGCGATATGCAGCTGTACTGGGGTGAGTCGAAGTAAGAGGGACATGTGCTCTAGCTCAATTGCTGGGAGGGGTTATATAGAAAGCTCTTTCTTCATAGTACTCGAGTGCTTAGAAATCACCGATGTCAGGCCGGCGGGGTGCGGGGACATTTCGAAACTCTCCACTCCCAAAACAAGTTCCATCGAATTAATAAGCATACTGCTGTGTGCGGGGTTGTTAGGGAAGGGCAAATTGCTGAGGGAGACTTGGGAAGATGTCTGACACTGCGCTTACGTCGCTGACTAACATAAAAGTTATGAACAAAGCATCTCACCCTTTCTTTCCCACGTTTCGCGCTTCAACAAATGCAATCGATGAGCAAACAACCGGAATTTATGTTCCGAAGTCAGGTTCTCTTTTGCAAATTGATGGCCTCGCTTTTTCTCCCGAAAGATTTTCATACCATCACTCCCTTTCAGTCGTTCATTGCTCTCTCGTTGTTTTTACACTGCCGACTTGAGGCTAGACACAAATAAATACCTTCTTCTGTTATCTGTTATCAGTTTAAGGGCTCTTATTTGCATGATGTGCTATAGAAGTATCTTCAGCTATGTTGCCGCCAACATTGCAGAAGCGCACTGAAGCTATCGGTGCTGCTACTGCAAACTTTATAAGGGCTTCCTCGCAGGATTTGAAGAACATGTCGAGTCTCATTTCGTAGTCAAGTCAGCATTGCGAGGCAAGACTATTGCCATCTATATATACGAATCTGACAACCGTTTAGGTAATGGGGCGGAAGGAGGCTTAGACGCAACATTTATTTCCCGGTACGACGAAAATACCATAGCCCTGTACTTAGCTCTCCCTTTCTGGACCCACCTTGTCTACATGGGAAATTAAGCGTGCCAAGGTCAGGGCTGCGCGCAAGCATTCGGCGTTGGGCAGAGGGCCTGAACGTTGAGACAAAGAGGAGGCGGGAGCCACGCGAATCGCATCCTGCTGACCACTCTCTTTCTCTCTCCTTCAACCTCAAACTCGATTCGTAATTTACGATCTACATTGGCTTTGTGCCCGCGAAGTTCGCTTGGCTACTTTGCGCCTCACATATCGAACCATGAGAACATCGATAATATCCTCCGCTCTTTTCCTCCTCTTCTCCGCATTTGGCTCGACACTCGAGGTCGCTCCTAATTCTAGATGCGCGTCTCTATGCATTGATGATACAACGAATGGGAATGTCACTGACAGAGAGTCTTCTGGAACCTATCCGAAGGATATAGACTCATGCTATGACAAAAAGTTTGCCGAGGATGCTGTTGGAAAGAAGTTCGCAGAATGTAAGAGCTACACACCTTGTCATAAAATTGAGTAGTTCGATGATACTGAAACGCATCAGGCAATGGCTGTATGCAGGAGAGCGGATATCAAAGTACGATCCCAGGTTGGGAGGAAAAGGATATCACCTGGTTTATGTGTAGGTCATTCCGAACCTGGTCCCCATAACCATTACACCAACTGGGGGACGCAGGAGGATACATATACTGACATTGCAATAGTCAACAACAGAGCAGCCGTCGAATGGTGTCTCTTCGGTCACTATGATTCACATGACCTGGAGGGTGACGTGAAAACAACCTTACCATATCAGAAATGTAACTCGAAATGCATCGCCATAAAATCGGCCCTTGATGATGGAATTTGGACCAGTCCCGACAAGTTTGAGTGGTGTGAGTTTGAGGGAGGAAATTTCACAAAGGACGCCGAGTCCTGCATAGACTGTCTATACAACACGCCCACTCTGACAATTCTTGGCAACAGTGAGTTTCCGTTCATTAGAGTCCTTAACTAGGAAGATCGTTAGCTAATATATTACCATCGATAGTGCTCACAGGCCTCCAAGAGCTCTGTCATGAGAAACCGATCAAGACCTTCACATTTTCCGCGGACATCTACGCCCCAACCCGCATCGCACAAGTTGCGACACCCTCATCGACACCCTCATCGTCATCTTCCACTACACCATCTCCAACCGCCTCTGCATCGAACACTAGTGCTGCTTCGAAAGACTCCAAAATCTCCGTCGGCGCAATCGCAGGCATCGCAATCGGTGTCCTCGTCCTCATTATCCTACTACTCTGCGCCATCCTACTCGTACTTCGGAGAATAAAGTTGAAGAACAAAGCAATCGCGAAGTCGAAAGCAGCTGAAGGCGATCTTGGCAATTACCACGAACTTTCTGTTCCAGCAGGAGGATATACCGATACTTCGTCGCCTGGAGCACCAAAGTACGCACATTCTGCTCCGTTGGGAGGATACGGGCATGGATCGGCACCAGCAGAGTTGAGCGAGCAGAGAGTTGTGGCAGAGTTGCCCGTGGGTCCCACGAATCCTTCGAGGGCGCATTCGCCTTTCCGGGACAACTATTAAAGGGAGCGAATAATATATGCACAACACTAATAAAGTGGGGGAAAAGATAGTTGCTATGGAGTCGAGGGAAAGATAGCACTAATAATTGGAGGAGCAGAAGATGACTGCACATTGGAAATGATAAAGGTCATTTGGTATTAGCGACTGCATTCATGGCGTTTTTCGTTTTATATACCAGGAAACTGAGCTTTTAAGAATCGAGCGCGCACTAAGGTTAGCAAAAGGCGAACAGTGATCCCTTGCGATCTCGATTTCCAGAACTTGAGTTGCCCCATTCATGCTATCCAACTCAAACCGAAGAAAAAAAAGTGAAAAGAACCAGTATCCGGATCAGGGAAATTCTTGCAACCTCTTACATCGTATCAGTAGGCCTATTGATGAACCTATCGCGTTTGGTCTGGAAAAAGCTCCACTACCTCTGAAAACACAATCAGTTGCATCCTAAACAGTACGAATCGATGAAAATTCGCAGCTCCGTACTGTCTTTACGAAGTGGACTTATTTTATTTTGTCCTCATAGGGCTTGAACAGTTGTAGAACGAATATTCAAGCGATTTTCGATGTGTGTTCACAACGTTGAAAACTTCCACATAACTCCTGCCCGTGAAGCTATATGAGTTACAATATTACTTTAGTCGTTTACAATAGCATGTAAAAACATGGCAATATCACTTCCGACTGCCTTTTCCTACGCTCCGAAAATTACGGTCGCTCAAGTATCTGTCGCCAATTAAGTTCTTGCAGTTCCCGGTCACTGTCTCTCTTCAGATCTCATACACAGCACGCAGGTGAGCATATGATCATAAAAAATAGTCTTAGCTAGCACGACGTGTGACCCGTCGTTTGATTGAGCTAGATGTCCAACCAGACTAAAATTCACCCAAAGCAGCCGTTAAGTCCCTGCTGTCTGTCTAGGAGTAACGATGGCATGCGGTTAGGATTCGGGTGTAGCCGATATCAAACCTCAACTATTTCGCTCATTCAGTAGCACACGGAATGAATACATTATCGTTGCGACATCAACGACCGCTGGCTTGGTTTGTGATATTCCACCGGGAGTCTAGAGAATGAGTGTTCGCCAATCTGACTTCAGTGAAGCCAGCACCGTGCCACTGTGTTGATGCTAGAAAGTGAATGGTAACATTGGTTGATGTTGTTCAAGAAGTGTTGCCTGAAGTGTTCAGGTCAACATCATCTGTACAAATACCTTTCAAGCCCAGTATTTGGGGTTGGATACCTTACCAGACCTTTTATCAAGCAGAACCCTCACATATCTTGCTCCACAATGGATTGCTTACTTGTTCTCGTCTTCCTTTTAGTTTTTGGCATCCAAGCAAGCTTCATTCCTCGTCAGGATAAGCCACTTCAAACTGCAAGTGTTCCAATACCAACAGAAGCGGAACCTTTCACCACAACAATAGCTGGATGCGGCGAGACCGTGGCGCCTATTGTGTTCATTGGAGTTCCGACAGGAACATTCAGTACGTTCAACCCCCGCTGCCTCCTGTGGTCACTTCAACCTTTGACGACTGGATTCTGACCAATGCCCCAATTGTAGACCTAGTAAACCCTACAATCTTCCTCCCTCCTCAGGCAGAACCAACCAATATCGGCTTCGTGGCTAATGACGATGAAATTTTTGATATCCACATCACTCCATTACAGGGAGAATGCCAAATATTACCCGTGCTGCACCGAATGGAGTTGCTAGTCACCAATCCTTCTGCGGCCAGTGATGATACTGTTCGCTCGAGGGGTGTAGCAGATAAGGACCCGCTCTGGATCGACCCGTTCTGTTCGAGTAACAGTTGTAGTGATCACCAAATTGGGGAAACTGCCAAAGAGATCGTTGATTTCGTCAACTTTGCAAGTCTTTTCGGACAAGATCTCCAGACTTCAGCATACAACACCGGACACTCCGATGAGAGCAAAGAGCTAGAAGATCCTTCAGCGTCTCCCGAAAATCTCGTATCTGGTCTTCTGTACACTTCCTCTGCTCTGTGGAGTTCAACAAAAGCGCTTGACCATATGGCGGTGTTTGATAACGAGTGCGATCAAGATGCAATCATTGTCGCCGTAATGGAATTTAGTCTCGTGCATCAGAGGTTAGTATATTCAAACAGGGGCAACTTATATCTTGAGTCCCTCCTTTTGGAAGTTATGCCGACTATGGCCACTGGCATTTAGAATATTCAGCATCCTGCGAGAACAAGCTGGCCTGTCCAGAGAATGTCTGAGTGTTACAGAGACAGAGGAAGTGCGACCCGGTGTGGTGAAGGCTGCCTTGATTGAGGCTTTACATAGCCTTGAATCGTCATTCTTCAATTCTGTCATTGTACTTTGTGGCCTCATCCCCAGTCGCGAATCATGTGCTATGCATGAAATATCAGCATTTGGAATGGCTGTTGCCGAAGTGATCGATATTTTAGGAGCATGATGGGGGTGCAACGGTGTTTGGAGCTGGTGACTTACTGCTGCTCTTCTCCGACTCTTCTTGAGAGAGATTTTCAACGGACTCTCTGTGCGCTGTGCAACATTGTCAGTTACCAGAACCGTGACATTGATATAGACTATAGCAGAGGATTATAATGAGAAAGACAGGTATTGTAAAAAAATTAGACCTTATTTGAAAAGCCTCCATATGCATGCGTCATTCGCGGTTTTTGGCATTGCACACGTTGCACCAGCGTGGGCACTTGAATCACTCTAACCCTTAGATGCACTAGCTGAAACTACCCAGTACGACTTGTTATGAGGTATAAATATGGAAGTGATAATGAAGGGGTTGAAAATTTCAAAACATTGTCCCTCATGGCAGGATTTTCTACCTTAAAGGCTGATTAGGTAGGGTGGAAGAAGGTAGCTATGAGTTAAGCGATTAGTGATTAGGAGTACTGGGTGAAAATGCATATTGAAGCTTGAAGCGGTTTGAATGGTGAAGCTCGCGATAGAGAAAAGGGAGGGTGCAGGCCAAAGAAGAGCCAACTTGTGGGGCAACACAACTGGACAAAAAAGCCACTAGACTAGCGCATGCTTGCATCTAACCGGTTAGATTCATGAGTGTACTGTATATAATTTATTTAACTTACATTTTTCTTCATCGAACAACAAGATACACGACAGCATCTATGGTCCAGCGGTAGGATTCTTGCCTTCCATCATGGAGCACAGCAAGAGGCTCGGGTTCGACTCCCGGTGGATGCACTAAACTTTTCTTTTTGCATTTTTTGGCGACATTTTCGAAGGGAGGCGCGAGTGGTTGGCCTTGGATGCCCTTCAACACCGAGTTTCCTCGCCACAAGGAAGAGTCCTCAAGGACACATAATCTCTTCGCTCTAAAGGACTTGTTCCTCCATGTGATTTCACGTGCGATAACGCCTGTAGCAAGCTCGGCCTTGAGCGTTTCGAAACAAATCCTTGCGGGTCAGACCTGTTTCGCATTTGGAGGGATTTCGATATGCAAATTCACACGCATTCAAATTCCAGATGTTGCTGCTGGTGATGCTTCTACTACGACACAGGGCATTGGTTCTAAGGCTGCTGAGACGGCTGATTGGCCCCGATACAGCAGTCGGGTTCCGTCGGAATCTGGGCCTGGATGCGCTGTCTGTGCAGTTACTAGCCCCGCAACATGCATCCCCAAACGTCACCCGCAGCGTGAGTCGGTGTGGATGCCTTGAGAGCACCGCTTCTGCCTGCGGTTTGCAAGCCCGGACCGCAACAGGTGCAGATGATTGGCTCATAAGCTTCAAGTTCACCGACACCCTTTCGGGGAAGGATATTCTGCAATATGCGCCAAGCTGTGGGACTGTGAGTGCTTTTGTCCTCCAGTTCTATATGGCAGCATAAACATAAGACGGTGGAGGAGCCGTGGTCATAAGCCGCACATCTGTCCTCTCTCCATCCTCAATACTTCCTCCACTTCTGGGTACTTGAACGCTTCATTGTCCCTTTCATAGCGACAGTCCGACCGCTCTGAGCTTCCCTCTGCCCAGCCAAACCCCGCCTACACACATTGTGTCCAACCTGAACACCCAATCGACATGCCGTCCCACTCGCATGCCCAGAACTTCCAGCCCCCGCCTCCAATTCGCACATCCACAGTAGACTCCCATAAGTCTCATTCTTCCGGGGCAATGTCTCCTGACATGCTTTTGCCAACCACAACCTTTTCTCGCGAAGCACGCGGTGCTACTTCGCCAACTGAGCAGTCATTCTTCGGCGCCATCACCACACGGATGCGACGTGGCCGCTCCCGGAACCGCTCCGGCGCTGAGATCTCTCGCGAAAGATCAAAGTCCCCAATGATCTTGCCGCCTGAGCACTTCCCTTCAACCTCGAGCGCCCAGCCTACCAGCCCTACCAGCCCCACATTCGCATCCTCAAGGCCGCAACAGCCGCGCCATGCCTCGACTAGAAGCCAAGGCTCAATGGCCTCGGCACCAGTGCAGCCAACACGACCCAGTCTTCAGGGCCCAACCAGGAGGGAGAGCGACCATTGGCGCGGAAGACATTCCAACTCTTGGCTCTTCAACGACTTCTCTGTGACAGATACTGCGAAAGACATCTTCCGACGGAAGTCGTGATTGCAGACTGGTGAGGGTTGGTCTGAGACTCGCCTTCTTTTGTCGGGCTAGATTGCTGCTGGAAGCATCACACTTTCTTAAAAGGTGTCCGGTAGCCCGTAACAACTCTTATCCTAATGAATACGACGGTAATGAAGAATGAAGGAAACGACTGTCGCTGGTTCGAACACGCCCATGATGATGCAGAGCTTGGTAGAGACTTGGCTGGCGGGTACGTAACTCGGATACATGTTCTTGCTCTGTCATCCTATCTTGTATATTAGTTTGATAATCTCAATGATCTTGGATTGCGAAATCAAATTGAATTCCGAAAACCTAAGTTCGTCGTATGCTTTGTGACGCGTCCCGCATATGAGAACAGAACAGCGCAGCATCAGCATACACCACAAAATTGCCTCAAGACTTGGAGTTGAAGAACAGACACAGTGAATCGTGATTCTTGGACGAGGTGTAGTTAAGGTTAAGGTTAAGTTCGATGTTGGCGCGATGTTAGGTCGACCTGCTTGCACTGCCCCCTTACTAATCGGGCCTGTCTTCGAATTTACAAATGCACAGTAGGTATACCGCTGTAGAGGCCACCTCCGTCCCCTCGTCGTTTTCGAAAGCTTCGAGCTATCCCAAGACGATGCAACTTATCACCTTGAAGGGTCAACAGACGCGTGTCCCATCTCATCGGAATCAGATGGCTCATTAACAAACTTATTCCGAGGCCTTGCAATCCAACGCCGAGAACATCGGACATAGCTTGGATCCACGCGTTCTACCCTGCGATTGACAAACCTTCGTCATTCGGACTTACAACTAGAACGTTCATTGTACAGTGTCTACGCAATAGCAAACGTATGACTTCGATATAAAAGCACGACTGCACCTGCAGGACCCAGCTCAACAGCTTCTCCAACTCTCTTACCCCTCACTGCCCCACCTAAACACTACTTTCCATATCCTAATTCACAATGAGGCACGAACGCTCCACACTGCCTACGCCGATATCGAGCAATTCTTTCTGGCATAGCGAGCCAAACGAATTCCTTTTTGGACATCGTACCACAGCAGAGCTGCCCTCGGAAGCGGATGTCGTTATAGTAGGGAGTGGAATCACAGGATCTTCTGCCGCAAGGTTCCTTGCCGAAGATGAGAGGGCAAAGGGAAAGAGCGTAGTACTATTGGAAGCTAGAGAGGCGTGTTGGGGTGCTACTGGCAGAGTAAGTCAACTGTATGTTTCTGAGTCGGATGCTAGCAATCAAGATGATGCTATTTAGAGCTCAATATCTTCCTTCCAATATTTAGTGATATCCCTCTGAAGTACCATGCCATGCTAATGAAATCGTCGTAAAGAATGGCGGCCATTGCCAGCCCCTCCTCTTCGACCGCTCCGCCTCTGTCGCAGCCTTCGAGCTCAAGAATGTCCACATTGTCAAGACCTACATCGAGGCAAACGAAGTACCCTGCGAATGGCGGAGTGTCACAGGCTGTCGCATATTTGGAACAGAAGAGGCTATGGCGGAAGCCGAGAAGGAAATTGCATTTCTCAAGAAGCTTGCGCCAGATATCGCGAGTCAGGTCACTATTGTCAAAGACAAAGATACATTGAAAGCGCACAATGTGGACCCCTCAAGCTGCGTTGGAGCAACGCTGAGCAAAGGAGCCGGGAGCCTATGGCCGTACAAACTCGTCACTTTTGTCCTCGAGAAGCTGGTCAAAGAAGGGAAGATCAATCTTCAGACCACAACTCCGGTTACTCAAATCACATCCTCAGACGGCAAACACACCCTCCATACTCCCCGCGGCTCCATCAGCGCAAAGACCGTCATCCTAGCAACAAATGGCTACACGTCAGCCCTTCTTCCCCAGTTCGCCGATCTCATTGTGCCAGTGAGAGGCGAGATGTCTGCACTCTTCCCACCCAAGGGCTCCTCCCTCCTCCCCAACTCCTACGGCATGGTAGCGGCTCTCGGTCAACCAGCAAATAACGATGACTACCTTATTCAGCGCCCTTTCAAAGACGTCCCCAATCCGGCTGGCCACCTCATGTTTGGCGGCGGTCGCGGAGCAGGCAATTTGCCATCTATTGGCGTCTCGGACGACAGTGTTATCGATGAAGGATCAGCCGCATATCTCCGCGGTGCTCTGCTCAAATTGCTCAAGCTCGGTGGTGAGACAAATGAGTTGAAAGAGCTTGAAGCTGCAGCACAGTGGACAGGGATTATGGGGTACTCGAGGGATAACCATCCGTGGGTGGGTAAGGTGCCGGATCAGGAGGGACTATGGCTTGCTGGGGGTTATACAGGACATGGAATGCCTAATGGGACGTTGTGTGGGAAGGCGGTTGTGGATATGATGTTGGCGGATGAGGCTGGGGATGATTTGGTAACACTGCAACAGACAATGGTCGATGAAGGAGACCTCCCAGAAAGCTACATCATCACAAAAGAGAGGATTGCGAAGGCGAGGCTGTGGCCAACCGTCGCGGTTAAGGAGCAGGAGGGTGTGGTTGTTAAGGTTGTTTAGACGGTATGCACCTATTGTGATCTGAGCTGGGCCTATATAGAGACCTTACACACGACGTAGGCCAAATTCAAGCCCATCGCTTCCTTTGCCAATTTTGCACTCTACTGACATTCTCAAGGACGGTCTTTTTAGACCTCTTTGTAATCTCTACGGAATGCATACACCTCTCAAACCCAGCCTATACAGCCCCCCATCTCTCCGCAAAGCGATCCGAAGTCGAGTCCCTATTCCGCTCATACTCACTACTGTCCGCAACGAGATCCGCAACCTCTTCACCAAACACCTCACCCACCCACGCCAAAATCAAATCGATCCCCGCCGAAATCCCAGAACTAGTCCAGATGTTCCCATCCACGACCCAGCGCGCTTTAGGGACCCATTCCACAGCCGCATTCTGCTCCCTAACCTACAAAGCATCAATGTCATGTTCACCAATTATAGACGGCGCAAAATTGTCTGGGAAGGAAGAATCGAAAACAAAACAAGTCCAACATACCCAAGCAAAAGCCTTCTTATTAGAAGTCGCCCGCCGACCATCCAAAATCCCACTCTTAGCCACTATCGCACTCCCCGTACACACCGTCAACAGCCACCCCAACCTTGCATACCTCGCCCTCACAAACTCCACAACCCCATCAATGTTCTCTTCCTTCCTCGACCCAACGCCGCCGGGCACAATCAGCACTTCGATGTCGTCGGGCGCCGTCTCAAACGTGTGCGTCGGCACAATGCACTGGCTGAAGTTGGAGCCGACGGCGGACGATTGGGCGTTCTTGGTGGACACGGGGTCCAGTGTCGCGGCTATGATGCTGAGGTTTAGAGTGTGTGTGTAGGAGAGGATGTTGAGGACGTCGAGGGGGCCGGTTATGTCGAGGAGTTGGAAGCCTGGGAAGAGGAGGACTGCGATGTTTTTGGGAGGGGGGAGGGGGGCCATGTTTGGAATTTTAGTCCTAATGCTGTTTGTTTTTGGTGTTGCGGATTGTGTTTATGGGATGGGATGGCGAGGGTTTTTGAGTTTGCAATTGGGGCATTCTTGAGGGTTTATTTTTAACCTGCAGGGCGGTAGGGCGTATGTAGAGTATTTCTTAGTCCAAGATACCCCCGCATTTGCAGGATTGAGTCATGTGCATCGATTGCGTTATTCCAGCCGTCTGGGGTGCAGAAAACGCTACGATCACTGAGATATGCCGCGACTGCAGCGCCCCAGACGTTAGCTCGACGGCTGGGAATGTTGGGTATAGCCTTAAAGAAAGTATGCCTTGAGATCATATAAGCTTATAGTTAGATCGCGGCATGTGAATAAACTGCGAGAACTATAGAGTTTTAATTGATACGCGAAGAAGTGAAAGTACAAATCGTTAATTGCCTACAGAAAGTCCCATGTCCTATCCATTGCACCCAAAGCTCCGTCGCTTGTGTATATAACTCCACACGTTAGCATTCAAAAGACAGAGTATATCGTACTACGATGATCGTGCAAATGCCATAACATCCTCCTCCAAATGCAAGCTCTCGAAAGCCGTCAACACCTCCGGCAAGTCCTTCGTTGGCTTCGCCGCCACACCAATCATAAAGTCCTCCTCAAAAGCTTGAATCTCAATCCTCACATCATCCAGCTTTCTGTGATGCATCCACACCTCGCAGTCACCAACTCTTTCGCCCCAGCTACCAAGCATGCTGCACCTGGGAACCGTACCCGCGTTTGGGGCCCTCACACCCTTGAACTCCAACTCTTTGATCCAATTCGCGAGCAACGCCTCGCCGTCGAGCTTGATGTACGCTTCCTTGAAACACCAATACGTGTAAAATCTCCTCAGCTTAGCATCAATCAACAAATCCGACGAAAACCGCCTCTTCTCTCCATTGTCTAGCGTCGCAACTAGCATCTGATCCCGCGAGCAACATCTATCAAACCGCCCGAGATTCTCGGCGGTGACTTCGGTGCCGTCGAGCAGTTTGAAGGGGTCAATATTGTACTTCATGTCCCAGCTTTCTTCCTGGGAAAAGATCTCTTGGTAGACGTCTACCCAGCCATCGAAACCCTCGGAGTCAATGAGTCTGTAATCGTTGCGTTCGTTGACACACACGATATCGACCCCCAGTTCGGTGTCTGTGTTTTTACACCCCACCAGAACAACCAAACCGGCTTGGTGTGATACGTTGAATTCGATAGGTGCTGGTTTTCCATCTGAGAGGAGCGCGCATGGTTTGCCGTGTGTGGGATCTTTTCGGCGCCCGAATTTGACGTCTTTCCATGGGATGCCGAGAGTTTTTGAGATGAAGAGCCGCTTTAGCAACGCGGAGGCCAGAGACATTTTTGCATCGAGGAGATGGTATTTGCGGGTTATTGCGTCACGTTCTGCTTGGCTGATGAGCTGGAGCGCTTCATGGGCCTGCGGGAGTTAGCTGTCGGTTCCCCACAATGTCAATGCGACAAGATTGAAAGTACAAGGTGAAGACGTACCGATTGTGCGATCTTTTCGCCGGGCCATAGGCTTCGTGTGTCCAGCAGCCAGCAAGTAAGTGCCGACTGCTTCATCTCCTCCGCCATTGTGCAGTGTTGTGGTAAAGTGAAGGAAGGCATTGTCAGCTTCGCTCTCCGGTATTCTCATCAGCCATCAGCTAAGCAAATGATCTGCAATGCACTACGGACCAAAGCCGCCGCCTTACCCCTCGCCTTATGTACGTGACTCTGTTCGGCGTTGGTCCTTATCGATAAGGATCAACATATTTTCTATCGTCCCGCGACCATGGTTCCAATGACTCTTGACATCTATCAGAACCACTCTTCCCAGCACCCTGTTTCTGTTCCAGCCCGCCCACGGGTCTCCCTCTTGCACAAAAGCCACAATATTCCCGGGTCGGATATCTGCCGCAAATCCTATTTCAAATGACCGTGACGGGCGCCGAAGCCACGGTTGGCGTGTTGGCGCTACAGGGCGCGTTCAGCGAGCATGTGCAGCTCCTCCGACAGGCCTCTCTGCTGCTCAAGCCGTCTTCCTCCGAAAGATTCAATTGGCACTTCATCGAGGTACGGACGCCTGCGGAGCTGGAACGCTGCGATGCGCTCATCCTCCCGGGAGGTGAGAGCACAGCAATTAGTCTCGTAGCGGCACGTTCAGGACTGCTCGAGCCACTGCGCGATTTCGTGAAGTAAGTCAGTCCGAGCGTCTCCCGAGTACTAGTATCTGGTATGATATCATGTGGCTGGAGCTCGATTCCGGATACCTATATTTGACACTGACGCATGCACGCTCCGCAGGGTCCTCCGGAAGCCCACATGGGGCACCTGCGCAGGCCTCATCCTACTGGCCGAAGCTGCGAACAGAACCAAAAAGGGAGGACAGGATCTGATAGGTGGGTTGGACGTTAGGGTGAACAGGAATCACTTCGGACGTCAGACCGAAAGCTTTCAGGCCAACCTAGAGCTTCCGTTCCTCGGCGACGAAAAGCCTTTCCGGTGTGTGTTTATACGGGCGCCAGTGGTTGAGAAGATATTGCCGCATAAGAGTGGTGTCCAGACCGAGGAGGCTGAAGAGGATGACACTGTTGTGGCGCCGTCGAAGACGCCGGGCGATGAGCTGGCGAAGGGGGAGGTGAACAAGGGTGTAGAGGTTATGGCTAAGATATCGACGCGGTCGCCGGCTCTCCAGAAGAACCAAGAACATCAACATGCAGGGAAAGAAGATATCATTGCTGTCCGACAGGGAAATGTGTTTGGGACGAGCTTCCATCCCGAGCTGACAGAGGATCCGCGGATACATGTTTGGTGGTTGGAGGAGGTTGCGAAGGCTGTTCAGAAGAGGCGGGAGTTCAAGCTGGCAGATCGGTCAGTGTGACGTGGCTCTCGCATGCTGCTCAGCAATGGTAGTGATCCTAGATGGTTCTGTGGGGAGGGATATCTGCATTGTTAGGTGTCTGGCGCAATCACGAGGCTCATGCAGACAAAAGGCGTTACCAGGGAAACTGCATTGTTAGATGCTTTGCCTAGACCATACTCCGCCAGGAGTCCGTAGATAATAGAGGACATGAAGCCTTGTGTCTTTCCAGATACGACCAACGCCAAACCCCAACCAATGCTTGATGATACATGTGCCGCTCTCGTGAACTCTTCAGTGGTAGTCTCGCTCCTCTCCATACTCGTCCACCGCCCTGCCGAAGCCACCTCGTCCGGGATCGTACTCGTTGCGGTATTCGTCGCGCACCTGGCCGCCAGATTTACCGCGTCTATGTCTGTGTTAGCTTGCGCAGATAGCATCTCCTTGTACCAAGCGTACCCGTATTGTCTGCCCTCGGCGAAGCCCTCGTCAAGATCGGTTCGAATGACGCGCTCGTCGAGCTTGGTCCCGCCGATGTACTTCATGCAGTCCAATGCATCCTGGTGTGTGTAGTATTCGACAAAGCAGAAACCGCAGGGAGTCTTCTGGAAGCGGTCAAGGCCCATGACCAGTCGTTTGATCTCGCCGCATCTGTTTGAGCGTGAGTAATTGAGGCGCGTGGGAGGAGGTGAGTCGGGAAGGTCTCACTTTGAGAACAACTCGTGGATCTGCTCTTCTGTTGTGTAGAAGGACCTGGGCGCATTAGATTTGGCTCGACGTTCAGGGTCGAATGCGCCAACATACAAATTGCCAACATAGAGAGTTGTCGCATCCTTCAGCTTGTCTTCGGGCTCGGGGGTGGGCTCGCCATTGTCATCGCGTCTCGGTCTCCGCTTCTGACGTTATTGTAAGTATTCGAAGACGAGATTAGAGCAGTTTACGAACTTTTGCGGAAGCATATGAGCTTGGCTTGTCGAGCCGCTCTATCGTGCTGCGAACCGCCGGCATGGTGGTGAGAGATTGGAATACGCGCTTCCACAGGCAGTAGAGAGAGATGTGAAGCTTTCCCAGGCGACGCAATGTATGTTAGAGATGAGAGAGGCTAGCTGCTGGTGTTTGGTGTTGAAGAAGCTCGGGGAAGCTAGGGTCCGCCAAGCATCTGCCGATTCACGCGTCTGCGCTTCTTCACAAACTTTGGAGCTCTCACCTCCCGTAGCTTGCTTGCTCCGGCTCACACGACTTTAGCACCCGGCCAGAGGATCCCCTCACCCCGACCGCACCCAATTCCACTCCCATCGACCGCCGTCCAACATGCCGAAAATCCTCAGCTACACCCCCGAATGGCTGAGCCGCCCAAGCTCTGGATACAAGCTGTTTGCGCCGCAAGCTTCTTCCGGGACCCAGTCTACGCGTGAGGAACCCAGATCACGGAAAACCATTGTGACGAGGGGCTCCGAGGTCTTTGTTGCCGTTGGACATGAGATACGCTGGGCAGATCTCGCAAGACTGAAGGAAGATCCCAAAGCATCATACCGCACCCTCCGAGTGTCAATACCGCTGCCTATATCACGCCTCACAATCTCTACAGACGGCACCTATCTCGCTGTATCAACCTCACATACCGTACACATTATAGTGCTTCCCGACTCAGCCCTTCTCGACTCCGACGACACAAGCTCAATCAAACCCAAGTCCTTCCAAGTGGGCCCGTTGGCGCATGTTTTGGAGGGGTCAGAGATTGTGTCGGTGCTATGGCATCCACTTGGATATCACGGACGCTGCTTGGTCACAATCACACTGGAAGGAGTGGTGCGCTTGTGGGAGATAAATCGGGCTGATCGATCAACATTCAACGAGCCGGCCCTGTCAATTGACCTGAAGAAGCTAGCGAATGCCGAAAATGACAAGGAGGATCTGAGCGCGTCCACATTTGGAGCTCCCAAAGGCTTCTCCCCAGACTCAGTCGAGCTCGAGGTGGCCTCGGCCTGCTTCGGCGATTTCCCCGACCAAGAAGGCGTACATGGATGGGCACCATTGACGTTGTGGGTTGCAATGGTCGAGGGCGATCTGTACGCGCTTTGCCCTCTGCTTCCAAGCAAATGGCAACTGGACGAGTCGGCCGAGGCATCTACGTTTCTGCAAACATTGGCAACATCAATCAACATCAACTTCGCTGATATCAGCAACGATGCGGACGCAAAGCCAAATGCAAAAGAGACAGCAGACAAGCAACTCTCATGGCTATCTGATATCATATATCAAGAGCCTCTCACAGAGACGCTTGCTAATGGAGAGTCTATCAAAGTGTTCACGCGACCCAGCAGCGTGCCCAATGTTCCTTTGCTGCAAGGCCCGTTCTCTATCCAACCTGATGTAGATGAGTTCGAGCTGAGCGACATAATCGTGTTTTCCCTCAAGACTTTCTCCGACGGAACAGCGGACGAGACCGCCGAGGGTCTGCCAGCGGCAGTCATCTGCTTTCTGACCGACACATGTAAGGTTCATGTCTGCCTTGATCTGGAGGGTATCGTAGGACAGTGGTTACCATCTTCTTCCAAAGTATGTTTGAACGCTGAACGTTGTTGTATATATGTATCTAACACTAGCCAGGCTCAAGCTGCAATGCTAGAAGAATCTGACCACACCCTTGTCATCGTGGAAACCATCACTCTGACAAATGACGAAACCTCGTCTTCTAGCCAAAGCATCACCCCTGATACAGTCACCGACTTCTCCTTCTTCGTCTCCCACGCTAGCGGCGTGTTCTACGTCTCGCTCGAGCCATGGATCCGGAAGCTGGAGAATGAGCTTTCTATACCTCAGAGTGAAGGAGCCGAGTTCCGACTGAATCGCCTACTTGAATCAGCCACTACGCAGGTGGAACAGTGTCTTCGATTTCCAGCTCGAGACGGGACACATGATGTGACGTCTTGCGTTGCTGTTGACATCGCTGATGGTAACAACACTGGATATCTACTTCTCACAACAGTAGGAAATGAGCCTCAAGCCGTCTTCCTCGACGTGCCAGAGGACGGTGCAACAAGCGAGGAAGATCTTGAGCCGCACCTCATGATCACAAGCCCTCCATCCGAGAAGCGTCAAACATACCAGGCTCCTAAGGAATTCTGGGAAAACACCAATCTCTTGGCTTTCATCAATCAGAAAGTCCCTGCCAGGAATATGGCTTCTTTGAAAGACGAAGTTCGGCTATCGCCCATGAACCTTAACCTTATGATTGAAGTTCATGGCATACTCTCTCAACATACAAACAAGCTTCGGACCGGCGTTGCCGAACTATTCAATAACTGTGAACGGCTTAGAGATGAATTTAAACATCATGTCATCGAGACTGCTCAATGTGCTTCCAAGATCGATTCTGTCACTGGCCACGACGAGGCTGGATCTTCAGACTCATATGGCAGCGCACGGATTGAAGAACGATTAGACAGAGTCAAGGCGAGACAGGAACAGATCAACGCACGATACGAAGCGATACGAAAGAAGATGGTCAATGTCGGCGGCGCAGATCTGAGCGAAAAAGAGGCTGGCTGGGTTGAGGAACTTCAGACTATGGAACGATCTGTGGATAATTCAGCCCCGATTTTGTCTGACAATCCTAATGGGAGTGAGGTGCCAGCCTGGGAACGTATGGAGAATATGAAGGCGCTGAAACAGGAGCTAGGGAAGGAGGCGGAGAAAGCTGCGAGGGAAGGGAAAGAGGAGCGGTTACGAAGCAGTGTGAAAATACCGTCACAGTCTCGGAAACAGGAGAACCAGTATATTGAAGAGTTACTCGGTCGGGAGACAGCGCTTGTGGAGGCGGCTGCGGATCGTTTAAGAAATCTGGGGATTTCGATACCCCAGGAAGCTAGGATATAGGGGGTGGGAGCATGGCAGAACGACGAGTTAATGGAATGAATACGGCGCAAAGCATCAGTGTCAAAGCAGTCGAATATACCAAGCTTTATTGGCGTTATTTGTGGGGTCCTTGGATGGATAGGTAGGAGATTGGCGCGTGTAAGAAAAGGCAACCGGTTCAGCTGTCATTCTCTTCGAGAATCAAGCTCGTGCTGTTTGCTGATGGCTATGTAGATCAGAACATCAGAACGCTACAGTTCCAGACACGCGTCTTCTCTTACTGTGTACACGTCTGCTGTGTGCACGTCTGTGTTTCTCCTGATTTAGCACTTTTCATTCAGCTGAGCACCGCAATATACACACTACAAGCAAAGCATTTTTCTCATCCCCATTTCGTCTGTTCATAATGCGCCCCCAAACCGTCAGCGAATCGTAAATCCCGCCTAACACGGATGGTGTGCTCGTCTAAGTTGTGGCCAAGTCTCGACCCTCTCTTTTCAAGCAGACCTTCGCTTCGTCCCTTCGTATCGACGGAGAGAACCTAAGCTCCAGGGGCAAGAAACAACCTCCCAATCAGAACCCACGACATGCGCCTGTGAATAGCAATCTCGCTGCATTGATATACTGCGCTGCAGGGCTTGGCACGTGGGTATATTGTTCCCTTCCCCCAAGGCTGAAGTGCCGCAAATATACTGTCGTTGGAGGTCATGGTTGATAACGCATTTGTACTCATTTCGAAGCGAACTCTGACTGTGTCGATGATGTCGTGCAACGGGAGAGCGGCATGTCTCAGCCATGAGCGTTGCGTTGCGTTGCTGTGCCCCATCCGCCAGCGTGGGCAGGCGCCGCCACACACAACGGGAGTGAATGTTTTGGTCGGTGGTGTGACGAAAGCGTGATAACGCACTGTGCTGTGCCTCTTGTGAGCATTCTCCTTCCGCTTCTCGATGACTTCGCGGTGGAGAAACAGTGACAGTTGGGCGCTTACACGGCTGTAGTCCGGACGTGCGCGGGAAGATCCTCTGTGCACGCTAGCGGGACGCAGAGGCTGTGATCGGGCTCGTGGTTGGCGGACACCCTTGTTAGCTTCAATATCAATATAGAAACGTGATTGGATAATAGAGAGAAGGCCTAGAGACGATATGGAGATGGGCTGTGATGGGGTTGTACAAGTGAGCTCTTCATAAGCCTGCCCCCGCCGGCGCTGGCAACCTGCATCTATCGACTTTTCCACCCCTCGAATCTACGCTGCCCCGGATTTCGCTGTCGCCAGAGACTTGGGATATTCGCCGCCCACCTTGGACTATCCATTGGAAGTGATCGCCCGCCACCATGTTGTTCGCTACCACACTTCTCGCGACCTGGTGTTCCCTGGCAGCGGCCCACACAGTGATCGTCTACCCAGGCTGGAGAGGAAACAACATCCACACAAATGGCACAGTGTCGGAGACCGATATGTCGATAAAACCTGGGAGCTTGGGAATCACATATGATAAGAATGATTCAACAACTGGGTTCCCGTACGGAATGCAGTGGATGTATCCATGTATGTTTACCCTGGTGACTCGGAATGAAACGAAACAAAACAAGTACTGATGCGAACTCGCAGGCGGCGGCATGCCCACTTCCCAAAACCGCACCAAATGGCCTATCGGTGGCGGCGCCCTCAGCCTCCAGCCCGGCTGGTTCCCCGGCCACTCGCTCGCCCTCTTCTACGTCAACATGGGCTATGGCAACGAGCCCCTCAACTACTCGCATTCCATGCTGCCGGTTTTTCAGATCACCGGCCCGTCGAACCAGCAGTACAATGGCTCGTTTTGCTTGCCGCAAGTGCCGCTGCCGCAGAACTATACGCCGCAAATAGGCGACAACGCGACGATTCAGATTATCGAGACGGCGCAGCACGGCGCTGCGCTGTACAATGTGAGTAATGCCGCTGAGACGGGGAGGGGTGATGTGATGTGACCAAGGCTGACGAGATGTAGTGCGCTGATATCACGTTCGCGGACCCCAAGGATGTGCCCGAGGTCAACTCGACCAACTGCTTCAACTCCACGCAACAGGACCAGAGCATCGGCTTCCAGCTGGTTTACTCGACAACCAGCTCCTTGGGATACCCCGCCACTCAGATCAACGGCTATATGTCGTTGCTCGTCCCGGCAGCGCTCGTCGCTGCGACCTGGTTGACCTGGATGTAAAGTCCTAACGCTGATCGACACATGGCTGTTTTATCGCCATCGGGTTCCTGGATAGGAACTCGAGGCTTGGAGTATTGGCGTTTCTGGGCAGATATCCGGGGCCAGGTTCTTGGGAGGGACGGAATGGAATGTACAGCACTTGGGTATACCAAGCGATATATATAATTAGCGACGTTATGATGTTCGGCATGGGTCATCTGGGACAGACCTTGCGAGGACCGAAGAAAGACCGCCGGAATGAGGGGTGCTGAGAAGGAAGAGTGTTCGAAGCGTCGGAACCTGGAGATGTGGATTGGATAGGATTGCGGAAAGGTTCTGCTCACACAGCGTCATTGTGTATAGCACGGCGCTGGGGTTCCTCCTTCGTTTCAGAATTTATTTGTTCCTTCCTGCCATAGCTTGAGTATGTATGCCTCGTCTCATCTCTTACGACTTCGTTTCGCTGTGAGCATATGAAATCGGTCAAAGTATTCGGGTTGAATCGTATCGTCTCGTGCTCCGTTGCCTGATTATGCTCCTCTACCTTGCATGCTTGTACTAGAGGGCTCGAATTGAGAAGCGTATACAAGCATCACTAATGCCTGGCGGCTTGATCTAGAAAGTACCCGAAGTTATAAATGGCGAGGTCAAGTTTGCGGTAGCTTGCAAGGCGGATTTAGAGTGGAAGGAGAAAGCAAGGTTCGACACTATTTCACACTACCGAAAGGACCCCATCGCGCTTTTTCCTTCTCCAAAAAGTATCATTAACTCTTATCCGGCAACAACTTTTTTCGGATTCTCATTAAGTTCATTCAATTTGACCGAGTAATGACTAATGTACTTCATCCTTGAACGAACATATACGAGACTTGCAAGCTTCAACGAACATATACGAGCTTTGCAAGCTTGGACCATATACGAGCCTCGCAAGTCTAGTCCGACCTAGCTAAAGGTACTTTTCCTTCTATTCGAAACCGTTTTAACGGGGTCCTTGAGCACCGAGTATCCGCAAACATTGACGTCAAGGTCGGCTGAAGTTTCGACGATGGTACCACGTAAGATTCAGCTAGAAAGCCATGTCTTCATCGACAGCTACATCAGGCAGGCGCAAAGCTTCAAGGCGCAATTCGCCCATACTGCAGATTCCTTGGCCCTTCCATGACGCTACAGGAGGGGCGCGTTGAGCGCAGGTATCCTAGCTATGTTTGTGCGGCTTATACCCCTCTTTTTCGTTGACGTCCCACCAACGACCATCAAACACCCGGCAAAAGGTTATAAAAAACTCAAAATCTGCAGAGCTGATGTAAGACGCGGACGGCCGACCACGTGTGAATAGCGTAACCTATTCTGCAAGCTCCACCAGGTTTCCGGGATCTGCCTCACCTGTGTGGAGGAGCGCTTGGATATCCTTGTTATTTTACATCACCATGTGACAACAGAGTATGGGACATTCGAAGACCACACAAACTGTATCTTGCGGTATGCTCTCAGGACATCTTACGTTCGTCGTTTGTTTCCTGGCGAGAAGTGCGTAGCGCCTGGTCATCTTCCCAACTCCGTACCCTGGAAGTCTTGGTACGCCTTCGATATATGTGTAAAGCAAGCTTAGGTAAATCACTTGACCAACAAGGCCTGTATATATTAAAACACGCAAGGATAGGGCATAAGTGGAAGCCATGTGCGGCGGACCTTCTAACCCGCCAGCAGTTGCCTATACACCCACTTCTGAACGCGTATGTTTAGTTCCTGCATGAGGCGTTTGTTCCTGGTCCTCGGTCCAATTACGCCCTCAAAGGATTCCGTGGATTCCGCAATTGTTGGTTCGTCAAGGTAAGCCTCGGAAAGGGATCAATATAAGATCATGGAATCCCACACGCTGGGAAGGTATCGCTCTTTAAAATCCTGCAAATCCGTGAGCAACTATCATCGAGCATTTTTGCCAATTCGTAATTTTGGCCGCTCACAATGACGCCAACCTCCACTTTAAGCTTGAAGTCTTGTCTCCAAGTCATTTGTGCAAGTCTGACACTCTTTTCGACTCCCTCATATTCTGTGGCAATCCCAGAATCTGTCGATGTTGCCATTGTCGGAGCTGGGTTGTCAGGACTCACGGCGGCGAGAGACCTCCTCGCGGGTGGGAAATCAGTGCTAGTCTTGGAGGCTCGAGATCGGGTTGGAGGGAAAATTCTCAATCGTCCACTGAAGAACGGTGGAGTCACTGAGGTCGGTGCCGAATTTGTGGGTCCTACTCAAGATAGAGGTAAGTAGAAGCCCATCAAGCGATCATTGAAGACCAGACTAACAAGGCCGTCAGTGCTTGCAATGATCGCGGAACTTGGACTTACTACCTTCAACACATATAACAATGGTAGCAACGTATTGTACCGCAACAATACAAGGCAAACTTATGTCCCCGACCCAATGTTTGGTGGCGCCCCTCCTATCGATCTCTCTGCTCTCGCTCAAGTCGGAGCGGCAATCGAACAACTTGATACCTGGGCTGGCGAGATCGATGTTACAGCCCCATGGACACATCCAAAAGCCAAGGAGTGGGACGACATAACTTTTGCCCAGTGGATGAAAACCGGGGCTTCCTTCTCAGATGCAAACTTCCTCTTTACGCTCGTGTCAAAGTCTATATTCTCCGCTGGACCCGAAGAAGTGTCACTGTTCTATGTGATCGCATATATTGCTGCTGCTGGAGATGAAACCAACAAGGGAACACTCGGCAGACTTACATCAACGACAGGCGGTGCTCAAGAAAGCAGAGTAGAAGGCGGAACTGGTCTCATCCCTCAAAAGCTCGCAGCCAAGGTCGGTCTGAACCATATTGCATTCAACGCCGCTGTAACGAAGATCACAAAAACAGCAGCGGGTTACACGATTGTATCAAAAACCGGCACCGTGAAGGCAAAGAAAGTCGTCATCGCTCTATCACCGCCGCTCATGCACAAGATCACCTTCTCTCCAGTCCTTCCATTCGCACGCCGGCAACTCAACAAGCTCACGAAGATGGGTGCTATCGGGAAGGGCATCGCCATATATGACACCCCCTTCTGGCACGATGAAGAACTGAATGCACAGACCCTCAGCGACAGCGGTACAACGCGAACCACCTTCGACAATACGCCCTCAGACGCGACGTTCGGTGCAGTCATGGGCTTCATTCTCGGCGACGAGATGCGAGAATTTGACTCGAAGACTGAAGCGGAGATCAAGACCGCTGTAGTATCAGACTACGTTCGGTACTTTGGCGATAAGGCTGCTAATCCTACGGAATTTGTTGTGCAGCGCTGGGATCTAGAGGAGTTCTCGTTAGGAGCTCCTGTAGCGTTCGCGCCTCCGAAGGTGTATCAGCAGTATGGTCCGGCATTGAGGACGCCGGTGAATGGAATTCATTTCGCGGGTACGGAGACCGCGGTGTACTGGGTTGGATATATGGATGGGGCTATCCAGAGTGGTCAGCGTGTTGCCAAAGAGATTTTGGCGCTGTGAGCAGGGTGTAGTGGATAGAGAGAGCACATTGTAGTATACTGCATCATCGTACATATAAGGCTACACTTAGCAAGGAATTGAAAAAAAGGTCTTTTGGGCCAAATTTTTAGTTCCGATTTGTGTCTCAAGCTTCCGACTCCATTCCGGTCCCCACACCCAATCCGCACTCCCGCAATTTCCGTAGCGCCCTTGACCTACATACCCACCAACATCCCCTTCTGCACAGGATCTAAGCGCCCATGCACGCCGCACCTTAAATCAACCTCTTTGTGCCTCTCGAATATCCCGTGCTCGAGACCATGCGGCCTGAAGCGCTGCTGCACACTCCGTCACCTCTTTCCCCAGCATTCCCGCGACGATGAACGCGCCCTCAGACTCGGAAGTACCGAGAGCGAAAACCAGGCGCGTAAAACGGAAGAAAGTTCAGGCAAGTGATGGCTGGACTATTGTCACGCATGGAGAAACTACGGGTGGAGGAAATGCGAAGGACGAGGAGGGGTTGCTGCAAGAGGCTAGGATCACGAAAACGGTGGATGGATTTACGGTGCCGAAGTTGCTGGATCTGTTTGGGGTGATGACAGGGAGATGGAAAGAAACCACATGTGCGAAAGAGGTTCAGGAGATGATTAGGAGGAGAAGGTGGAGATTGAGGGAGGCGCTTTGTATTGGTATTGGGAGTTTTAGTCTGGATTGGGAACATAGGCATCGGAGTATGTGGCAGTTGGTGCTGTTTCTGGGGGTTATTGATATGGGTACGCGCTACCGCTATGCTCGCGTTCAGAACATTGAGCTGATAGTTTTCATAGTATCGAGTGACGGCGCCACCATCGAGCTGTACGCGCAAGAGCCCATCTTCACACCGCTTGACGAAGCCTTCCTAGCCGCTCTCAACATCACTGTTCTGCCCTCTAGTATCGAATCACATATTACAAGCGCTTCGTTCGTTTTCGCGCCATTCGTGGACTGGGACCTTCTACTTTCAGTGTTTCTGAACGAGAAGGACCCCGACCTGTATATCGGAAATGACATGCTGAACGACTATAGCCTGTACGCGAATACGGAGAAAAAGAAACAGGTACTTGAAGAGTGCAACGAGCTTGGGAAGAACTTTCTGGAGAAAAGAAGTGGGTTCAAAGTGCCAGAGTTTGGGCTCCATGCTCATGCTTTGAATGGACTTATGGTGTATTGGAAAAAGGCAGAAAGTACAGAAGATGATTGAAGAGATTAACAACCTGCCCCATCTCGATCAAAAATGAGCTCTGATATTCTGCGCCGATCTTCCACGTTCATCGAACCATACCACCAGGATCCAACCCCATCCAAAATTCAAGATCAACTACCATGACCTTATCGCCCTCCATCGGCGCCGATCTAAACCCCGCCTCCTCCGCGCTCTCAGCATGCAACGTACAGCTCAGGATGTTGCGCCTTCCACCATTATCTTTGAGATCCTTCGCCACTAACTCCAAATGGCCTTCATGCGATTTCTGATTCAGGGAAAAGACGAGAAGGATCTTCTGATAACTAGACAGAAAGTCCCATCTGCTGCTATAACTTTGTCAAAAATGGTCTTGTGGGCATCAGGCAAGTTCCGGGAATGCAAATGGGTGAAGCAGGTTGCAGTCAGGACGTTTTTGGTGGCTTGGGAGTCGACTGGGTGGAAGACAGAGACCTGTTTGTTCGAGGTCCCAGGTCAAGCTTCGATAGCTTCAGGTCCACAAGTTTGCTACTGGCGTTGAGAGAAGTGGTATCGGGGGTCTTGAGCATGGAATACATCTTCTGGGCCGGCTCTGGGGCCGTTGTTTGTTTGGGAGCTACTTCCTCACGTTTGGGAACGGTTGTTTCACCGACAGAGAGCTTTGTGGGCGCATTCTCAAGGGGAGTAATAGTGTCTGGGACCTGTCTTACGCCTGTAACGGTCACTTCGCTCCGGACAGCAGATGTATCTTTGTTTGAGAGGGCTGATGGCTCTTGACTTGGAGTAAAAGTCCCAGTTGATCTCCTTCGATGGGGATGTCGCTCGTATTCCTACGCATAATGAGCATGTGCCTCGTATCCACAAGAGTATGTCTTACTCTGCCTATTGTCCCGCAATCCCGATCTCCTACAACCTCTGACGCGCATTCTCCCTCTTCATCATGCTGTGATTCGTGTGGTTAGCGGCTAAAGAGTTGACTGAATACTGTTGTGAGCGGTTGTATCCTACCTAGTGGAGGTGGTGGTGAATTTGGTGGTGAATTTGTTAGCGAAAGGAGGGAAGTAGAGCCGTTGGTTTTTATCAGTGCTTCCGAAGTGTCCTTTGGCTGCGTTCCTTGTCAATGTTACAGCCTATAAGCATCCTTCCTAGCGCTTTGCACACGAGGAATGCTATGAATAGTCTCCTGACTGTTTTGGCGAATGCAGTCGGAATTCCAGTTGGCCGCTTTGGCTTTTGGATACACCAGGACAAAGATGCTTCTAACATACACATACTACGTAGCATAAATGTCGGGAAGTGAATTGTTACTCATGGGACCATGCAGCGGAAGGCCGTTCCGAGTACTTCATATTTTGATATGTCCTCGTCAACTCTATTTATGTCCTCTTAGGTTAAATAGTAGTATGGCAGTGATGTATAATGGTCCCACCTCGATTTGGCCTGGTCAGCCAATAGTATCGACATATATGCCTGACACTCCGTTGCATGGCCTTACGGTCTTCAGTGCCTTGCACTTCTTGTTACCACACACCTAGGCTCGGGGTCCTGAATAGTTTCTGCACGCTCCCCTCTTTCCCTTCTTTGCGATATCGGGCATCGAGATTTGCTCTTCCAAGCAGTATTATAGGCTTGAAACTTCACCGTCCAAATCTCAGCAACGGGTCATGACTGTGTCACATCTCTTCGAGATCACAGCCGCCTCCGCGTGTCCTCCTAAACTTCGCAGCATTCTTGGCAGAGGTTGTTCAGTGTCTATACACAGACGTTGACCACGCCGTGCTCAAAGATACTTCTTCGCCGCAGCCGCAACCCTCGCCCTGAACACCGGACTCTTGACCACATCCCCATTCCCCACATGAAAGAACGGATTCATAATAGTCTTGACCCAAACCTCATACACATCCACGAAGAAATTCTTCACCGCCTCCTCTGTCGCCGGACTAGTCGGGTTATACACTCCCTGCCCACCCAGTCCCGCCCTTCCACCCGCCAAACTCCCTTTCTGTCCTCCAGCACCCAGTCCCAGCGCCTCATCTCTTGGTCGCGTAAGTAGTAGGAACCGTACGTTGGCACCGGTGATCCAGCAGGATATGTAGTTATTCTGGTACTTGTCGATGTGTTTGAGGTACATGGCTGCAGATCCGGAAGATGAGGAGGGACCCCATTGCACTTCTTCGAGGATGTCAAGACTAGAGTGTAGGATAAAGGGGTTCATGGCGCGCTCTTGAACGGTGAAGCGGGCTATGCCGTCGCCGCCAGAGCGGGAGGTGCCGAATTCGTGCGTGAAGAGGGGGGTGTCGGTGGGAGAGAGGATGGAGAAGGTGTAGGACATTGTTGCGGTGGGTGACAATTTGAACGTCGTCGAGGTGTATTATCTGCCGCGTTCTCGAGCGTATGGTCTGAGTCCGTATTATTTGGCGGCCGAAGTGTGGTTTGCGTGTGACAGTGGTCTTGAAGTTGGACAGCTTCGGTGGTGGTGCGGGCATCGTGGGACCCGCTGCCAAGAACGTCCGTGAATCTTTCGTGAACCTCATCTCGAACTCCAGAACCCAACATCCGCACACAATATGATGTTCGGTCCCTTCCGCCTCACAAATCCGCTCTCGGGCGGTCTCCTCTGGTAACTGCCCTCCAATTGCCCCTCAAAGCACCCTTCCTCCTCACCAACATTTCGCTTCAAGTTCAAACCACGATCTGATATCGTGACCCTCATAGGAAAATACCATGGCGCCTCTCCCGTCACCAAAAGTACCGACAGCGCGAGCGCTTACGGAATGTCGATTCCCTGGTTTCCACAGTGAGCGCCGCGCTCGCGAGACAAGGACAGACGATGAAGAAGGTCGAGAGGTGGAAAGTGGAGATGCCGACTGAGCAAGAGATGCTGCCGAAAGACAAATACACGGTCTTCGATCGGAAAGTGAAGAGATACAGGAAGGGGATACATAGTAAGTGCTTTCCATATTTGGTGGGGAATAGGATTTGAGTGTTGGGAAACCGTTTTCGGATTTAGGATATCGAATATGGCTAACGATTCCGAACAGAGGTGCCGAAGTGGACGAGAGTGAGCCAGAGGCTGAACCCCCCAGGTTTCTAGGCAGGAATTTTGTGAAAAGAGGGATATGGTGTATAATATATGTCGAATTACAGTTTACGGAGGACTGCATCTGGCGTTGCTTGAATGAAAAACAATTTCAATCCTCCATGCTTCTTGAATCTCGCTATTAAAATCTTCGGCTTCGCAACATCAGCTGACTATCTCTTTCGCTTTATCGTTTTCCTATACCGTCTTCTGTGTTTATCATTCTCAAGCATGCGGCGGTTAAGAAGGCTCTTCTTTAAACCAAAACCCATCACAATTCCCAACTTTCTTGTCACTGCAACTGCACTTTATCCATTCAATCTTTCAGGTTGACTACATATCTTTCGCATCCATATCCATTCATTACTCTCACAGGCTCACATCTCATATCTTACTAACTCTGTCTCTCTCTCTTTCGCACCTCAGGCCAGGTGATCTGCCAAGATTAGAAATCGTCTTCACCTTCACTTCACGTCGTTGAATGTTTGTCTCCAGTCACCTAATGTCCCTCCTCCAACCCAATACGCGACTCTCGCTGGCTCGCAACTTGAACCTCTCATACATTAACGCCGCCATCTTTTGAGTCGACACTATCAATCAAATGGCAGCTTCTGGCACAGGCCGACATGTCTCAGCCAATGATCACCTCTTGACGCAGAAACACGACGCCGAGCTCCAAAGACTACGACAAAGGCAACAAGATGAGTGGCTAGCGCTGCTTGAATTTCAGAGTCGAGAGCGAGATCCACTTTGGGGACAGCCTCAGGCCCATCCCACATTTAGCAGGCTTCAGACTCCGAGGCTCACTCCAGCGCAGACAGAGATAATCCACCCCACCACAGAAAACGATGTGATTCATATCGGCTCTGACGATGAATCCTCCAAGACAAGCCAAACTCCGTCGTTCCTAGCTCGCAAGCCAAGGGAGCAAACAATCTCACAAAACAAATCTCTGCCGTGTAACACTAGCAGAGAGAACCAGGCAATTGGATCTAGCGGAAAACTATCAAAGACTCGCCCTGCTCATTGTTTAAAGTCTGCACAAAGTGCGACAGAGCAGGTACATAGCAAAGGTGAAGGTGAACGGCAGGTCATCAAGCCCTTCAAACCCACAACTAGTCATCCCACGAAAGAAAAGATCGATATTGGAAGTACATATCGACAGACAGTCCCCAAAACGAACAATGCACTGGGGCAAAGTCAGAAAGGGCTGGACAAAGCCAGGACAAAAGTAGTACAACCGGCAGGCAAATCTCGATCAACGACTAGCACGTCTGTTGATACAAATCCGACCAAGGCAAGTGGATCTCCAATGCCACCGCGCACTAAATTCCGAAAACCGCCACTTGACCGCGACTCGTCCCCGGAGATTCCTTTGGCTACTTTGCGCAAACAGCAGAACGATCGCTCAGCTATCTTGAAAGATCCAACGAAAGTAGCCCGGGACCCACAGCTACTTGCTCTTCAGCAGAAAAAAAAACATGGTCTTTTTGGTAACGACATCCTACGCAACAACCGGAGCGAGTCCTGGGTATCAGGGTTGGGGAGTGTTTTCCTAGCTCAACCCCAACATGTTCCCCTGGTCGACGTCCAGACATCCAGTGACGGGGAGAATAAGGATCTTTTAGTAAAGATAAAATGCAGACCCGAGAGGTTGAAAGCGATTGCTCAGAATGCGATCTCGAAAAGCAGACAGCGTGCGGTAATGGCGGATCGAGCGCGACGCACAGCAGTCGGTGAAGCCGTGATTGGAGTATCGTCACACCATGCCCATCCAGAACGACTCAAGTATCAGGAAACAGCTACACAAGATCCAGCACGCCTCTCTAGTCGTACATCCATTTCAGCCACACCAGGCCGAGCAACAACAAGCCCCAAAACAGGTGCGGCCTCACGCTTCAACGTTTCTCCTGAACCGACAAGCCAGTTCACCAGCAGCCGTGATGCTCTTGCCAACATGCGAGAGCGCCGTGAGCGCGCAAGCTCCGTTATGTCAAGGTTCTCTACGTTCTCCCATACAACCTCGGTCTCTAATGTACGAAAGAGGAAGAACGTGGAGTCCCTAAGTGATGATTCAGACTTCGCCCCATCCGAGCCATCATCTCCAGAAATCAAAACGAAGACTACTGTCACAAAACCTGGTGTCACAACCAACAAGGCCAAGGTAAAGAATGGCTACGGCTTTAAAGTCCCACAAACACCACCAGCCAAAGCAGGCAGTAGGAGCGTACCTGCAACTCCAGGCACTCCAGTGGCCAAGAAGCAAAAGTTTACACCCAGAACACCAGAGACGCCAACACGAGCTGTCTCCGCGTTGCCCTCGAGAAAGTCTAATATGTTCCCACCCACTGGTTCGCACATAGGGGAGCGAACTCAAGTCAGCTCCTCTGTTCGCCCAATGCGAGGCGCAGCCGCGCAAGCATATCAGAAACTTCAAGACATGGCTGAAGGAATTAAGGACTCATATATCAAGGAAGCCCAGCTCATAGCTGAGAAAGAGGAGTGGAACTACATCGCGTCCAGACAATCCAAGGAGCAAATGGAGGCAATCAAGAAACGATTTAGGAGCATGAGTATGACGCCCGCCCCTTCCAGAGTTCAGGAGAGTGAGGGTGAGGATGAGGACGATTGTGTTCATGGCACGGAAGATTGGACGAGTGAACGATTGAGTGGTGATCGGTATGTTGCCAAAGGAAGAGAGCTGGAGATGGGGGCTGAGTATGATTCTCCCGGCGAGGAAGCCGTGAGCCAGCATAAGTGGGTGAACGGGGTCATTATCCAGGTGGGTGGCGACGATCAAGAGATGGAAGATGTTTGAGGGCTACCTGGACTAGTGGTCGTTCGTTCTGGGAGTAACTCGCAGAGAGGATCCCTGGATAGTGAAATTTTGAACAATGAGCTTGCTGGATCCCCCAAAGGCTCAAATGTGTTCGGGATTGGATTTCAAATGAGGTATTCATGTATCGCAACGATGGAGTTTGGAAAAAATCGGAAGCTGAGTTGACATTGCGTACATGGAGCGGATCAGCATAAACCCATGTTTGACGAATTTCTCTGTTTATGACTGAGTATTGCGTCCAATAAAATTGGAGAGTAATGGGTTGGCTAGGGATGCTGAAAGGACTCGGGATTACCTTCTAAGGTATGGCTGGCAAACTTTTATCGCCTAAGATATTACTTCAGCTTTTCATCAATCGTTAACGGCTACGATTTCTCAGTGCTGGGATATCCATTCTGCGGTATAGAGCAATAAGCGCGCTTCGCACAAGACAGAAGCAAGGCTATTGAATCGAACGTTTTCTACAAAGACAGATGGGCACTACAGCGTAACTGCGACGTTGAAGATCCTACTAATGAAACCAAAGTAAACTCCTTCCTTGGAAGTAGATTGGGATCGCGCAGTGAACGAGGTTATCATTGTCATGAAGTGAACGAGTACAGCATCACTCTAAGGAGGTGAATGAAATCTCGTTCCACTAAACACCTTCACAACTCGACAATCGGTACCACTTACCGTCAGTTAAAAGAACCTTAAAGCACCCAAATGTGTTATTAAGGCGGAAAAGTTCACGCAACACCACAGTAACATTACAGTAGTACTGAAGCTCGACAACGTTAACTAAATATATGTTGACGAACCACCACGGCCTAACGTGCTTTCCACGCTCTCCGTTGAGACTAAAGTGGTGGTTGTGCCTTCCATTTCGATCACTTGCCCCCATTGTGTGACCGTGGAGCCTTCCTTGCCGCAAGGCAACCTTCCTATGCCCAAGTGGCATGCTTGTAGATTGAAGGCTATAGCTGTTCTCACCGTGAGCTCCGATTTGTGCCGTTCAATGACTTCACACATTCTTAAGATACTATACCAGCCAGCAACCTTGTGCCCACCGTGTCCCGGGTGAGACTTGCCGTGTTTGTTCGCGACGAGCGTTGAGTGTTAGATAGCTCGACGTTATGTATAGCTCGACGTAGCTGTGTCGTATTGTTATGCATCTGTAAATGGTGTGGAGGTATGGAGAGGAAGCGGTCGAAGATGATCCTACGTATGTTAAAGTGTTGAGCAAGTGCCTACGGACGAGGTCGTGGGATAGTAGATCTGTTCCAGTGTTTGTCAGTTCCTATACTCTCCAGATGTACTTGCTTGACAGGTTATCCATTCCAGGAAGAGAGTGGCTTACCATGGCTTCGATCTTGTTATGAGAAGGAAGAGTGTCCTTGAAACCGAGAGCGTGGTATGCCTATCCATTTTCAAATCCTTTCGTGCGTCTTCGACGTGACAAGAAAACAACGTGGATGTATGTCTCAGTAAACAACATAGTCCAACAGGAAACACAATCATGTGGTTTGTGCTCGTGCGAGTGGGAGGAAGATGATCGACTGCAAGCATAGTTCCATTCCTTTTCTGCAGACAAGGCAGCCCCAGAACCTCACAAACTACATCGTCGAGGGCGAATTCTCTTAATTTAACTCACTGTATAGCTTCGAGAGATCAGAAAGAAAAACTGACATGCAGTCTAGATACAAGACAAAGAATAGAGAATGAACCCGCTGGAGCAAGGCGTACACGGTTACACAAAGCGCGACTACAGAATTGACAGCACACATATTCAACACTCGATGGCGATGGATCGATCGAACAGACATGGTTTGATCGCCATACCGGGCAGTGCTTCCCAACTTCAGTGACCAGGGAGCACTGTTCACAACCAGCATGTAAACTTGGGTGAAGGGTACGCTGGCAGCACATCAGCATCCTTGAGGCATGTCTCCAAGCATCAAAAAAGAATTATGACGAGGCTGATGATCATATGACCACAATGCCATCGTGAAAAAAGCAGCAGTGCCCAACACGGATGCGGTCAGGCCTGGGGGTCGCTGACCGGCTTCACCGTGCAACGCCTCCACTTCAGACATGTCATAGCCAGCATATTGCACACATAGGTGTCTTCTTGGGATCAACGACTATCACCGAAGCCAGAAGAACCTGCTTGCTCATCGCCATGGCATAAGCGGGGAAACCTCCCAGGAACATCCTGCCAGCA
>BLYF01000032.1:680358-704001 GCA_014905255.1 Herpotrichia juniperi | reverse complement strand
CGCTTTCCTCCGCCTCATTTCAGAGGGCCAGACCAGCACACATGTACCCGTTTCCTGTCTTTCCCACAGGCGTTGGGTATCAGCCAGCTCTTGGCGGGAAAAGGACCGTGGACAGCCTTTGGAGAAGTAAAGCCACGGACGCGTAGTCCGACCCACCGCTCCGTTGGTTTCCGCCAATATAGAGCAGATTCCATCATGAATATCTATGTCAGCGCGTCAGCGCGTCAGTGCAGCAGCATATCAGACCATGCTGTGAGTTGTTCTTCGATCTTTGACCTAGCGTCTATGCATCTATCGACTATCATCCAGTGAGCAACGACAAGAGCAAAGCTGCGGCAATACGCTCCAGAAACAATCTAGCAATGGAGGCGACTATAATTGTAATCACCGTATGGGTGTAGGGGCTCCGATGTGGAGACGTTGCTTTTTGACGTTTGTGATAGTGTGCATGATGGCCATAGGAATGGTAGTGCCCAAAGTTTGGAGCCGCCCTCGACGACTTAGTGGTTACCCACCATCTTCAGCGTCGCACCATGCTCGTTCAATGGCGACGCTGCTCGTGCCCAAGAGGCCTGTCGCTGATATTTACGTATTGGGCGACCGACCTGGAGCACCCGGTATAATGCCCTGAACATGTTGTCATTGTGTCGCATTACTGGACCGCGACAGCGCTTCGTGGAGTCCACACTCATGGTGTATGCGTATGTTCAAGATGAAGCGAGCGCTTGTGTGAGCTTAGGAGCTCTATCATGCACTCCGCCGTCTGAAACGGGTTGTGGAAGCTAGGTGGTTGATAAGTTTGGTGAAACTCTCGGCATGGTAGTCTCCGTGGTCTGTTTTTAAACAAAACAGTGAGCTTGGCCCTCTACCTCCAACAATGCTCTTTGTTCAAAGTCGCAGGTTTTCGTAACGTAGTCGATGGGGGGCCTCGAGTATCGGCGCGATATGGGGCCGAGCGTTTATTTTGAGCATTGTGTTCCTGTACATGAAGGTACAGGATCATCAGCTCGGTTCCCAAAACTGTATTGTGGGACATGAGTCTTTGGGCTTTGTCAAAGCGTCGGTACTGGTGACACAAACTACACAGACACAGCGTGGGCGACAAGGTTGAATCTCGGTCGTGGTCGACTCCAGCGCTTTGGGTGTGGAATAGGAAGGAAATGCCCTGTTGTGAGGAAAAAAGTGCACGACAAGCTGTGAGACAGAAGATCCAGCATATCGATAATTGCATCTTGCTTCGTGGAACGATTGAACGGTGTCAAGTTCTCTTTCAAGAAGTTTGCGCGAGTAGAGCAAAGAGCACCGCAACTGTGGACAGTACCTCCAAATGTTCCAAAAATGACGCAACGAAGGGGTCTTCTGTAGACCACGGTTCACAAGGTGATACTGATGAAAATAGAACTCATCTGGAGATAAATCGCAATTTCTAGCGAGATGAAGGGCGAGTAGGACAGCCCCTAAGTTCTGGAAGGCCGCTAGAATGCGCAATGTCCTCTTCAAATACCAAAGCTAGCATCGCGAAACAACGCCAATTGAAATAGCAGTCGTGACTTCTAATGTTGATGGTGCATTTTCAGCTGGTTCAATGCAAGCCGCAGTTGCGTAAGCCCTTTGCACGTGAGATAACATGCGCGCTCCGCTTTAGGAAGATATACGAGATCCAAATTCCCGTGCCTCGCATGACGACAATCTCCGGTGAAGCAGCTAAGATTGGTTGACGCGAATCTAAACACGAAAACGGAAAGAGGCGTACCACACCAGCCTTACAGACTACAACACGCGCTCACTAGATTTTGGGTTACTCATTTCGCGTACTGCTTTTCAGCTGGTGCGGTGGCCTACCATATAGAAACAGATGTGTATTCGGGCTAATAATGAACGACATGCATGAGTTTTAGATAGAATGAAGTGAACGCAGCAAAGGATTCGTCTTTGACTTAAAAGAGTAGTTGGCGATAAGGAGAGATTCTGGACTATCCATGAAACTTGCAGAAAAGATGGACGAATGGAACCATCAAAGATCGGTGTAATCGTGGTGCATAAACTGGTTTGTAGTGACTTGTACCTGTACATGTAGCGGCCAAAAGTAAGAAGCAAAATAGAGGGCTGCTCGGAGCTTTTGCCCTATCCACCTAGTCTTTGACGAGTATGTTTATCCAGCTTTCCTTTGCTTTTGCGGACTTCCAGTCTGGGTTGAGCCCCAAGCTCAGATCTGCCGTTCTTTCTACCGGGCTGCACACTCATGACTGTGTATATGTCTCCCATGCAAGAGCCCGGAACGTAGCGATTTTGGTATGTATACTTGGGCTTGATGTAACATCAAAAGAAGATGAACCTACATGTGTATTTGGATACTTCTTTTTTTGCCCCCAACTTGATGTACCGCGTTAGCTAACATCAAAATATAGGATTCTAACCTATAGTGAATGAGATACTAGCTGCCATGAAAGGAAATTATCGTAATTGAGCAAGCGTAGTCTTGCTCTTGCCAAGACTTTGACCTCGCTCACTGATAGGCTGCACGTCACATGCAAGTTCTACCAACAAGCGCGGCAAAAGCCTGTCGCCTGTTTTCATCCTCGAGATTGGTGGACCCCGCCGACACGCGAAGTGGCACGACCGTGTCATAACCAGCATCAGCACAACATGACGTTCCAATATCTTCAACACACACTCTCTGCCTGTCACGCGTGCCATGTTTGAGAATGCGATACCGGCATGGGTCTACAGGCCTAATCTCGGTTGGTCTGTGCAGCGCTCCTCATGGCATGCAACACGGCTGGCAACCCGACAGTGTGGTTCGGACACAACTGTCTCCTGAAATACACCGTCCACCAATTGCAAGCCTTGCTGCTCTTCAGACCGGCCGCGAAAGTGGCCATGAGTCGAGGCAGCAAAGCTGGAATCTTTGTAACCACAGAGGATCGAATAAGGACGCTGTCTTGCCGTGTTGCAGAAGAAATCTGAGATGCAGTGACGATGCAGACATCAGCCCATGTCAGAACCCTTCGTCAAAGTGTCCGCTCGAATCATCGCTCCCGGCAGGCTTGCCCTCCGACCAGGAATCAACGGGAGGCCAGGGCCTCCTTGTCGCAGGTTTTTACGACCGCCTGGGTTGGCACGTCCCTGGTATTGCGATAAAAGCCGGCAGACAGAAACTGCCATACTTTGACCAATCGCCAAGCCAATGCGACCTCCCATATTGACGCTTATGCAGAGACGTTGACACCTGAGAGCTCGGTTAGAGGGCAGCGGCATTTCGGCAGACTGAAGCTGCGCAGGACTGCTTCATTGCAAATCGCAGGGTAAGTGACGTCGAAAACGCGACAGGAAGCGGAGCTGATGTCCTGCTCGTAATCGGATCATCGGTTCCGTTTCAAACTCGTCTCTTTGGTTCTTTTCCGGGATAATTGCCGGCCCTGGTCGAGCGTCCCTCGCATGGTGGCATGCGCATGCCTTGTGTAAATCCGTGTGAGGATGCAAAGCGCCGCGCTCCCAGGTCGCAAACGTTGACCCTCAAGGGAAAATGCGGGAAGCATGGTCGAGGGGCCCTGAGGCTGATCTTTACGCCTGGTCAGGGAGTTGGAGTCCACAAACTGCTTGTTCTAACGTGCTGCCTTTTCCCAAGCTAGGCTAGAGGGATGTCTCTGCCATGAGGTGCCCAAGTGAAGATGTCATCGTGCGAAATGCTGCAATAAGCACGCTGCCCTAAAAGTTTTCTTGCGATCAACTAGCCTCTCTTGGGCATCTTTTGTGAGAGCGGAGGAGGCCCTGCCGAAGTTTGACCTTAACAGAAAACGGTCGCTTTCCTTGAACTCGCGTGCATGTCGATCTCTGCTCGGGCAGCCACTTCAGCCTGGTGTCTACTTCACTTCAACCAAGGTTGAAATCTTGGGCAATATTCGACAACCATGCGCCTTTGATTAATTTCTCAGTTTTAGCACCTGGAGAGATTGCTGCTAGAAGATTGAACAAGAATTGGTGTCCAAGAGCCAATCAGTAGAACGTCCTGGATTTCCAAGCTGTTCCGCAGACGGAAAAGCTGGAGGATTTGGGCATGTCTAGACTGGATGCCTGGTAGGCTTGCACTTTGCGTGCTCGGGGTAAAGTTGCGGGTCGGAAGCCACCACACCGTCGTACACACCCCTGCGATCTTCCGCTGTTATCGAAAACAGCATCCCTGCTTCCCGTCAGCAAAGCGCAACGGTCGCTCGCAAAGTTGAACGTCCTTGCTTTTCACCATTGAACATATGAACTGCTCTACATGGTAGTGAACCTCTTGAAGAGCCTAAATGCTAAGTAAAGACAAGCCATAATTAAGTCACCTATCTAACTTATCAGTTTCTGCCGTGCGACTGCAATCGGGAACCTTTGCTGCTGTAGAACGTTCACATGACGGAATGTATCTCTATCCAACCCTCCATTTTGGGCCTCGGGACCCAGCTGACCACCATGCCAAATGCACGTCGCCGCCAGACTTGACGTTGAGTACGACGAGTCGGCGCGGTCATGTGGCTCACGCTGCAATGATGAGTATCCTATGCATTGTCTCGCTTCTTGTGCCACTTGAACTGCTCTGTTGAAGCGTAGGCACCCGTGCCAGTGAGATAAGAAGCCTGGACACTCTCAGTCATAGCAAATGCAGGGTCTATTATGTTGCGATCATCGTTGCCACTCACTCAGAAATGTTGACTTGTCTCTGGTGGGTGTCGATTTGGTTTCTGGTCATCGTTTTATACGGAGCGCAAGAATAAAGACATTTTTGCATCGTTACTTTGGTGCCTGCGTATGTGTAGCCTGGGTGCGGGCGTTGGTTTAGAGTTCATCGTGGCTCGGTACCTGAGTGTCTCCCTTGTCGCTGAACAGGCCATCGCGATGCGTTTCCCAGGGGTCTCCGCATCCAGTGCGAACGACGTCCAGGGCTACTCGGAATATTACTTAATCATGTACCATGCCACGATCGCTGCCCAGGTGTGGTTCCGCCAACGACAAGTCAGTCGCGAGAGGTTTCTGTCGCAGGTTCTGCTAGAAGTTGTCAACTCGAATGGCCGCGCGGTGTGTGTCTCATGCTCAAGCTTTGAATCCAAGCACCCAGCGCCCAGAACCGACGCTTGAGACAGTGTCTGCGGTGGTGGGAGTTTGGGGGTGGTTCGGCAATGCCCTATACAGAACATGTACTTTGGAACGCGGGAGTATAGGATTGATTTGGAGGCCTCCGGGACTACTCTGTTCTGCTCGCCATGCTGTATGCAAGTTGATTTTCCTATCACCAGTGCCTAGGCGGTTATCATTCGCCCGGCGGGCGTGTTGTTGATTCTTGCGACGCGTGAACTCGCGTCGAGCATGACGGCAATTTAACTTATTATAGCCACCTGTACATATGGATGACTTTTATGGATCCATCTGCAAACGTCAACATCTGCCGAGAGTGCCGACGCGACGCTTCTGTGGCACGGGTGCTGAGGTTGGCAGCGCATGAAGATGAATGCCAAATGCTGAATGCTTGATCTAAACCCCCCTGAGGGAACACCCCCGTTGCGACCGCGCCGCCTCACGATCTTGACAGCGCCCGAGTTGATCGCCAGATGATTCTCTCAGCGTGGCCACCCTGACCGACTCCCGAGTGCCATTTCCGAGCCCTCCGCATGGGGGCCAATGCGGCCTAGCCCGCGACAAGCAGGCTGCCGTAGATTCGCTGACGGTGACTGGCTGGTGCTGGCGTTGGGCAGAAAGGAAGCTGTTGGTGTGGCCGTTTTGGGGCGTTGCATGGCTCGGGGCATTTGAGGGCCTGCGACCAATCAGCAGCGAGACGGTGGGTCGCTCTTGCAACTGCAAAACGGTTGACTAGCGGCGGTGGACTCGAGTAGCAAGCGAGCGTGAGCCTGAGCGTGCGCGTGTGCGTGAGCCCGAGCGTGATATTGATCGAGAGCAAAACATCTGAAGCGGATATGTCTGTGTTGCGGTTTGCTCACAGATGGATGTACCGGGGGATTCAGGATACGGACGGCGGACGGCGCAGAGGCTGGTCAGTGAAAGGGGCAAGAGCGGGCTGCAGGGGCGATGGAAGCAGAAGGTGCAGAGGCTCAAGGATTGCAGCATTATCAGACAGCATGCGGTATAGCAGCGACGGGTATAAGAGAGACGGGCAACAGGGAGCAGGACAGCGGGGTCGAGTCTCTAGAGTGACATTACCCGAGGCGGCTGACGAAGGTACGAGGCGGCGGCGGCGGCGGCCATCGCAGCTTGGAGAGGAGTGCCTTTCCCGTTGGTGGTGGAGGTGGTGGTGGTGATGCACTGCGCTGCGCTGCGATTCCGTGCTGGTGGGTGTCTGCCGTGATCGATGATGGTGGATTCGCCCACACGCCACGCATTAGCCTGCCACCGCGTCCCATCCCATCCCATGGCCTCCCCCATCTTCTCACCACCGCGCGCCTGCTTTCGCGCCTTCTGCATCCAATTCACCGCGCGCGCAACAAGCCCGCCCGCAACATCCATCGCCCAAACCCCCTCCATCATCACCGACGATCCACGCACGGCCGCATCGGCCGTCGCAGCCCTGACGCCGTAAAGGGCATCCATCCCCGGGCTGCAGCACGTTGCAGGGGGGTGGCTTGCACGGGAGGCTTAGTTGTTTTACCTTTATTTCACGCCTTTGCGCTCGCAGTCGGCCCTCTCTGCGTCCCACCTAGCGCCTCTGAGCGTGAAATTGCCAGGCCGCACTACTGCATCCCAACTGCACTCCTCGTCGTCGCGCCCGGACCTAACCACCTCGCGCGCTGCCATAATAAACATGTCGCTGTCGCAGGCCCCGGATAGAGCGCGGAAGTATAAGGAAGAGAAGCCGGCTCCTGTAGCGGCCCAGAAGATGGTGAGTTTGCTCCCTGTTCTTTCACTCGCACACGCACCCTACACCCTCTACTACACGCCCCCATCGCTTTCGCATTGCGACCGTCGCCCATTCGCTACGCTGTCCTCGACCGTTGGAGCTTGAGTCTCGCCCACCGCCGCGTCCCGTTACTGTCACCGCTGTTGGCTTCATCCTCGCTCATCCTCGCTCGACTGTTGCATGCTGCTGCAGCGCCTGCAAGCCGCACCTCGTTACCCCAGCCTACATGGTATGCCCTTCTCGCCAAGCAGCCCTGCTACCCAGGCTGCTTCCCCTGTCGCACCTTTCGTCTTTTCCCAGCCCAGCCCAGCCCACCTGTCCGCCGTGTCTTGTCACCCAGAGGTCCAGCAGCGGAAACCCTGCGAGCCCTCGAAGCTCCGCTGCCCGCCCTTCTGTGTTGTCAAATGTCGCGCCGCCGCTTTCTTTAGTCCGACCTTCCCATCCTATCCTATCCTATAAACCAAATCCTGTCGTCCTGTCTTGAAAGACCCTGCCCTCGCATATCTCAGAGTTGCAGCACTGTCGCCGCCGTCAATCCCGAGGCGAATCACCTTGACCGCCCTCCACGCCGCCCCTCCCCTCCCCTCCCCGCTGCACCCCCCCATCTTATCTCAATTCATTCCCTGCTCTATTTATTTTTTTACTTGTCCTTCGCTCGAACCTTGCCTCCCGCCCTGCCGCCAGGAGTCTGAACAAAGCTCAATACTGACTTGCGTGCGCCTTCCAGCATCACCCCCACTCGGCACAGGGTTTGCCACCGCCAACCCATCACCCGCAACATCAACAACACCACCCAAGGCCTGGAGTGGTTCAGCATCAGCACCACCAACCGCACCCTGACTCCCCCCATCAATCGCAGCCTGCACAGTCCCCAGCGCAGTCTCATTACCCATCTCCTCATCCTGCAAATCCTCAGGTCCCGGCTCAGCATCAGCAACATCCTCAGCAACATCCTCAGCATCAGTCGCCGTACGTGCAACAGATTCAAGGACCGCCCGGCCAGCCGCAGCAAGAAGTCCCTTACTACCCTGCTCACCCTAGCCCGTACAGCACGAATAGTGCCCCGAGCAACTATTCATCTTCAGGTATGTTATTTTTCTTTCTTTCTTTCTTTCGCGAAGCTTTGACGCGTTTGTTCGATTGCAAAACGCGTCATGCAACCTTGCGGGCTCTGCTCCGCGCTTCACACGACCAAATTTAAGCTCACCCTAAAATCAACGACATCAACTGACTTCAAACAGAAACCCCAGAGCTGATGGCCGCCGCAACCATGAACAGGGCGAATTTCCCTCCAATATCTTACCACACGCCGCAATCAAACTCGCCTGCGTCTGTGCAGTCTCCCCAGCACGACCAGCATGGGCGACCCATTTACGGGCAGCCAACGAGCCAGATGCCCCAGCCAATGTACTACACGCCATATGCTCAGCCAGCAGTACCGCAGCAATCACCGTATCCTCAGCACCCGTCTTCCCAGCAGCAGCAGCAGCAACCGATGGCGACCAGTTCTCTTCTACTGTCCCATCAGCAGCAAGGCCAACAGATGCAGCATCCCCATCAACCCCACCCGCACACACCAGGAATGACTGGAAGCCCCAAGTCACGGATGTCACAAACGCCTCTTCAGAGACCGCCATCCGGACTTGGCCCGCCTCAAGCACCACCTCAAGGACCACCTGGTGGTGGACCAAACATGCACCCTGGGGCTCCTGGGGGAGGTGCAAACATCAACCCTAACGCTGCCCCTGGACCAATTCCCGCAACCACTCCTCTCGTTGTAAGGCAAGACCAGAATGGCGTGCAGTGGATCGCGTTTGAGTATTCTCGCGATAGAGTCAAGATGGAGTACACTATCCGCTGCGACGTCGAATCAATCAACGTTGAAGAGCTTCCCCAGGATTTTAAGACTGAGAATTGCGTGTATCCTCGCGCGTGCTGCCACAAAGACCAGTACAAAGGAAACCGTCTGCACTACGAGACAGAATGCAACACTGTTGGTTGGGCGTTAGCTCAGTTAAATCCCTGCTTAAGAGGAAAGCGAGGGCTTATCCAGCGAGCGGTAGACAGCTGGCGCAACAGCAATCAAGATCCACGACTGAGGAGTCGACGAGTAAGGCGAATGGCTAAAATCACCAACCGAAAAGCCGTCTCCTCATCGCATGGTAACCACATGGCTGGCCCCGGTGGACCAGGCGCTCCTGGTGTTCCCAATTCAGCCGGATTGACCGCACCACCACGACAACAGAGTATGGGTATGGGAGGTCCACAGATGCATCATCACCATGAACATCCGGGAGGACCTCAAGGAGGAAGTGACGACGTTAGCGGTATGTTTCACCAGATGTGATGATGCGTGTGTGCGATGAGCGCTATTTTTGGGCTGGAATTATGATACCTCCTGTCGTTTCTGCTTTATGTACATTACACACTTTTGATGTAATCCCCTTGATACCACTACCCCATGCACATACACTACACATACACTTTACATCACTTCATTCACTTCACATCACTGCACATGTCCATTTTCGCGCAAATACGGAATACGGAAGATAGTAGGAAGAAGTTATTGTATTGAATGTGCAAGCTAATTTTCCTTCTTTACAGCCAATGAATATCCGGAAGCACACACCCACCATCATCAAGCACCAAACGGACAGTCATCACCGAGTGATGTTCGCCAAACGCAGAACTTCTATCCACAGTTCCCGACAAGCGACTCGACGGCAAGTTCCAGCGGCATGCCACCACTTCACGACACCATGGGCCATCATCCACCACCACATGGTGCGCGGGTTCCTGTTGCTAAGCAAGAGCAAGACGAGGAGGAACGCAAGTTGGCCATGTTCGGCGACCTACCAGAGTCTAAGAAGCGCAAATTCATCCTCGTTGACGACGCACAACGTGGAACTAGAGTCCGAGTCCGCGTCACGCTCGACACCGTCAAGATGGAGGAGATGCCCGACTCATACCGCAAGTCGAACTCAGTGTTCCCCCGTAGTTATTTCCCGATGCAAATGACATCTCCGCCTGCAAGCCCACGAGGGAGCAGAGTTTTCGACGACGAGGCTAATCGCGATGACGATACGAGCTTCCCATTATCCGGCTCGTCTCTTGTACCTGTGCCAACGCTTGAAGGTGAGGCTCGTGTTCCAAAACCACGTCTTACAAGATCGAAGCGGTCCAAAGAGATCACGCTGAACGACTTGGGCTATCGGATGAGCTGGAGCCAGAGCCGTGTCTTTGCTGGAAGGACACTATTTCTACAAAAGTCTCGTAAGTCAATGTCTCAACAACAGATAGCTACAGCATACTAACCTGGACATCAGTGGACGCCTATCGCAACAAGATGCGAAGCAGCATGATGGGAGCTGGCCAAGACGTTACCACAGTGGCGCCACATTTCGAGACACGTGTTGGAAAGCGGAAGTGGAACGAGAGGATCGAGAAGAACAAGAAGTCAAGGCGCGATGCCTCTCCTTAAGAAGCCCCGCGCTGCACAAGTGCCCGAGTCGAAATGCCCTGGTTCACGCTTGCAGTGGTACCCGCTTTTCCGAGCCTTTGACAGGGTCTCCATACGGGCGACCGGGGGTAAATTCCTCTTTTCGTCACGGCAAAAGTCACATGCGACAAGTCTTCCTGTTCAAGATCGATATCCACCACCCTGTCACATATGCCTTGGGTTTCAGGTAATCTCTGATCATCTCACCATCGCCTCAGGCTCGCACAGTCATTGACATTGACGATCCTTTTCATCAATACCGGGCATTACATACCATACCCTACTGTCCTTTAAGTTACATTATCTCGCAGCAACCTTTCTGCCTGCCTTGCCTGTCTCACGAAATATACACTTGTATTGGCTGGACCTTTTTCTTTATGTTTTATATCCTGTATGAAACCTTAATCACTGTTTACAATGGTTTCAATCTTCACGACGGATTACAATACCAGGGCAATGGGGGAACTGTGTATCAGGAATCGGAGTCTATCCGTAGGTTTGGGGGTTTGGGGGCTACATGACATGGGATGGTGTGGAAAAGGTTGCGTTTAAGGGCGACTACGATTGTGTCTTTCGAGTTTCTCGGTTGCTATGGTACATGGTAGAAAGGGACAGCGAGGCTGTCTCCAAGCAAGCTCTCATACATATGCTATGCATTTCAGTACATTTTACGATACGTTTTGCGGTTTGTGATGCTATGAAGCTTTACAAATGATGATATGCATAGATAACGATCCTTCCGAATACAGTACAACCCCGAGACAACAAACATCGCCACGATAGTGAATGGAAGTCCAGGCCTCGGTCCCTAGTCAACAAGCGATCAACATGTCCCAATCACGACTCGTGCCTTGTCTGAACTCTGCAACTCTATCACAGTCACATCTAATGCAATTTCAATTCACTATGAGGCGGCAGAGTCGTCGTAACCTTGCGCAAGCGGGCACAAGGTAGCAGTAAAGACGGCAGGTCGAACAACCATTAGATACAAAATACTACCCCTCCAAGGGAAACCGTTGCAAAAACTGCTGCGGCTAGATTTTGGTGCCTGAGCTTTAAGCATCTTTACGAGCATGTCCTGGCTTGTCAGGGACGTCAGACGGAGTTGTGAGACGGCTGCGAGTCGAAAGGGTGGGTTGTTGCGGGGATCGCCATGCTCGGAATTGCGAGCCGCAAACAGAGTGAGGGAGGGAAAGGGAAGGGAAAGGGAAGGTCGAAGGAGGAAACTGCACATCGCCAGCAAGTAGCCGGGAGATTGAGCAGAGACATGGCACGGTAGGAGCACGCAATTGGCATTAGCAAATGCCCTTCGCGGCCGTGACAACAGCGCTTAGAACCCGAAATCGGGAATCGCGATGTGTGGCAAGAAAAAAAAATTCGATAGACACACACACCCGAGGCGGACGTTGAAACATGCCCACTGGTTCGAGGATTCCGGGCCCACGCCTCGCCTCCACGGCGCTCACGCGACTCCAACCAGCGCTCTCAATTTCCGCCACTGCCTTATTCCCCGCAACGCCGCGAAAAAGCATCCAGGACCAGGCCATGGACGTTTTGTGACAGGGCTTGGCAACGCTTTTTCACCATGTGGGGTTTGGGGGCTCGAGGGGTGCGTGATTGGTAGGGGCTGGGGGAATTTGGGCGAGAGGGGTTTGCATGAGGGTTCGTGTGGTACGTCTGTGAAGACGGGCATGGCTTGAAACGTGGCATCGGGTTTCATGGATTGGGTGAGAGGGCCATGGGAGGAGCACAAGGTAGGAGCACGTGGAGAGCTTGAGGGGACGATGCAAGGGACGAGAGACAAGGTTTTGGGACAGGGACATGGTATTGTAGGGTTGTCGAGGACTTTGGATGTCAAAGCTGCGAAAACTCGATTTTTGGTTGTTGTAGGGAGGGAGGAAGCGTCGTAAGCATGTCAGAGAATTTCTTTTCTTCTTCATTCGTGTTTGGTACCTGAGGCTATGCTATGATATAACCAGGGTAAACCCTCTGCGAAGACGGTAAACCGTTCATATCCAATTCAATTGCATGGATATAGCTGCAAGATATCTAGGCACCACACTTCCATTGCGGCCCCTACAAAAGCTGAGATCCAGATGACTCGGCCTTATGAAGTCTCCATGTCGCGCTTCATGACGGTCGACATTCGATGTTGAATGCCCGACGATGAACACTAGTTGTCCGGGCATAATACAGATAAAGTCATAGTTTAGTATCTACTCCAAACAATGACTGATGGTGGCGGGCAATGGTCTGAAAGTGAGGGAACATAGCGCACGGGGATGAAGCTTGTAGGTGCCTCATTCTCGTCTCGGTGTCATTATCCGTTACCACAAATGCCGCCGAGCGATCATTCTAGCAAGCTGTTTTTCTTGACGATCTGTTTCAGAGATCATATCTTCATGATCCTTTCGATCGTCCACTCCTCGTCGCCCTAGATGCAGGGGGAGCTCGAGCCTGGCTTGCTACAGTGGGTGCATCGTATGATCGTGTAGCTCGTCTCTTGGTTGCATTTGTAGAGTCTTCGACATCTGCTACATCCTCATCTGCCTTTCTCTTGCGGGTGACCTTGGAGGTTACCTCCAAGGAGCGCTTGTTCTGAGGTGCAATGTCGTTCTTGCCCTTTGCCTGATTCTTGGTCTCCCCCACAGCTCGTATACTGCGGTTCGCCTCGGAAGAAGGAGGTGTCGGTGGCCGTTTGATAGCAATGCTGGCCTCGGGCGATGTGGGAGTTGCTGCTTCGCCGTCTTGATTCGAGGTTCGCTGCTTGTCGAGCCATGACAGAAGACCAGCAGGGGCTTCGTCATCTTCCTCCTCGCCCTCCTCGCCCTCTTCACCTTTGCCACCAAGCAACTGGTCTGCCAATTCGCCCGCAATATCATCTCCTGCTTCTTGATTGGACATCATTCGCATCGCGAACTGAAGCATCTGTTGAGGGTCCATCCCAGCGAGTGGGCCGCCAGCTTCAGCGAGACGACTTTGCAATGCTTGTAGCAAAACTGCAGGATCAATCCCAGCGTCTTCTTCGCTCTCTTGGTCTTCCTCCACGTCCTCAAACTCGTCGTCGTCCTCATATACAGAGGCCTGTGGGAGAAGCTCTGACACGGCGGTGCCTTTAGACGCCTTGGATAACATCCCATCATTGTCTGAGTGTGGTGATCCAGTAGCCCATGCTGGAATGCCCGCATGTCGCTCTCTCCAATCTTTCAGCAACGCGTATGATTCAGAATTGCCATCCCATAGCTTCGGTTTGGTATCTCGCTCAGCTTGTGTGCGCCAAACAACAGGCGGCAATTGTGTGACGGCAGTTCCAGGCGCTTTGTAGCCCTCCGCCATCTTCCGCTTCTTTGCGCTGCGGCCTCCCAATCCGCTCCGCTTCCTCTTCTCGCCAGTTTTCGCCAGTTTGGTGTCATCCGGGGCGAACTTTCCATCATCGTAGCCATCGGACGCGTACTCCAGGTCGTTGAAGTAGTCGAACCTATCCCAATCCTCGATAGCATCCTCGTCTCCGTAGGCAACGGGCGGTGGTGAACCAACGACGTGCTCTGCGAGATCGTCGGCCATCATGTATTCATCCTCCACATAGTAGAACTCGTCTCCATAGTCGGAGTAATCGTCGCCGTAGTCACTCATGATGGAGCTGTTAAGGGCAAGAGCATGCAACGAGGCGGAAAGGAGAGCGAGACTCTGGCGCTGGTGCGGGGTCCTGTAATTGGGCCTCGAGGAGTGAGTGGATACGATTCTAGGGCGGACTTGAGTTGATTTTGGCGATGAAGAGGAAGATGGCTCAAGGATGAGTTTCGAGGTGATGGTGATGTGCGTCGAGGTATTTGGAGTTGAGACGAGCTGGAATGTAAGCGCGCGACGCCGGGAACGCCACAAAATACTCAAATGCTGACAAGAGGTGTGTCTGAGTATAGTTTGATGCCAGCTTCCACGATGAATCGCTTTGCGGAGTCGGGCGCAGTTGAAGATTGTCGTTGGCGTCACAAATGTAAACACGCGTGCCTCGTCGCCAGCTCAAAGATGGCGTGGGCCAAGACCAACGGCTCGCGACGGCTTAGGATGCTCGAGGTAAACCGAGGCACCTCAGCCTCCATTCTTCTTGAACTTTGTTTGCTTGTAGAATGTTGTTGCTCCTGTAACTACTCCCTACCGTGAAGATGCGAGCTATACGAAAGTCCGCCCACCTCTCGCGCCAGCTGCTCAATGCCAATGCCGTCCGTCACAGCTCCACTATTACACCAACAATCAAACCGCTTACCTCTGTGCTCATAGCGAATCGGGGAGAAATTGCACTGTAAGACTTCATACTCTTCAGTTTGAATACTACTGACTTAACCTTCAAGTCGAGTTGGTCGGACAGCTTCAGAATATGGCATCCGAACCACGACCCTCTATACAGACCCGGATGCTCGATCCCAGCATGCCCTAAGCTCCCCATACGCTGTCAACCTTGGAGACCCTACTGCGTATCTTGATGGAGACAGGATAATACAAATTGCGAAAGATCAGGGTTGCCAGGGCATACATCCGGGATATGGCTTTGTAGGAAGCCCCCAATGGCTCAAGCACATGCACCTGGTGCTGACTATGAACAATAGTTGAGCGAGAATCCAGCATTTGCGAGGAAATGTACAGAAGCCGGTCTGACCTTCATTGGTCCGCCATGGCAAGCTATTGAGGCCATGGGAAGCAAGAGGTAAAACTGAAACATGATTCGTTGCCGACACACGCTAACAGGGCGTTTATAGTGAGTCAAAAGATATCATGATTGCAGCTGGAGTACCTTGTATACCAGGATACCACGGCTCCAATCAAGAACCCGAATACTTGAAGGAAGAAGCCGCGAAGATCGGATATCCCGTCCTCCTCAAAGCCGTAAAGGGTGGAGGGGGCAAGGGTATGCGAATCGTCAAGAACCCTGAGGAGTTCTTCGACCAACTAGAGTCTGCCAAATCGGAAGCACGAAACTCATTTGGTGACGAAATCATGCTCGTCGAAAAGTATATCACCACGCCGCGACATATCGAGGTCCAGGTGTTTGCGGACAAACATGGCAACTGTGTAGCTCTTGGGGAACGAGATTGCAGCATCCAACGTAGACATCAGAAGATTTTGGAGGAATCGCCTGCACCACATCTAAAAGAGGAGATTCGACAGGATATCTGGAAGAAGGCCCGCAATGCCGCTCTGGCTGTCAAGTATGAAGGTGCTGGAACAGTTGAATTCATATTTGACAACGACTCGGGCGAGTTTTTCTTTATGGAAATGAACGCTCGTCTACAAGTCGAACACCCCGTCACTGAGATGGTCACTGGAGAAGACCTAGTGAGATGGCAGCTCATCGTGGCAGAGGGAGGGAAGCTACCGCTCACACAGCAGGAGATCGAGCAACGGATAAGCGAAAGAGGTGCTGCCATCGAAGCCCGAATTTACGCAGAAAATCCAGACATGAACTTCATCCCGGACTCTGGCCTTCTCCTTCATCTCCGTACACCCAAGCCAACAGCTACTGTGCGGATAGACGCAGGATTCGTTGCTGGCGACGAAGTCTCATCTCACTACGACCCCATGATCGCAAAACTTATCGTACAAGGGCCGACACGAGAAGCCGCGATTCAGAAACTTCGTGCAGCGTTAGAGGAGTATGAAGTTGCAGGACCCATCACGAACATCGAGTTTTTGAAGCGGATGTGTGTAAGTCCAGACTTCGTCGCTGGAGATGTCGAGACTGGCTACATCGAGAAACATCGCGATGAACTCTTCAAGGCCGAACCTCCCGCCCCAGAGGTCTACGCTCAAGCGGCACTTGGTCTGGCACTGCAAGAGGTATCGGCTGCTCGAAGTGATACTTTCGCGGGCCCGCCCATCTCTGCAGCAGGCTTCGGCACAGGATTTCAGCAGAGAGAGTACAACCTCATTGAGGTTCCAGCAGACGGGAAGGGAGACTCCACAGCCACGCCTGTTCAAATACGGCAGACCGCTCCTTCCAAATTTGACGTCACAGTTGGTGGTGAAGTATACCACGACGTGATCAGCACACTCGACTCCTCCAACTCTCTTTCTACCTTCTACCCTCACACACGCCTCGCCACAACTTTTATCCGTGATGGCGATCGCCTAACGCTATTCCAACAAGGCAAGCAGTACCGGCTCCAACTAGCGATGCCGAAGTGGGCGGAGAAGGCTTTAGGCATCAAAGATGTCACTAATAGCGTGCTGGCGCCTATGCCATGTAAAGTGCTGAGGGTCGAGGTGGAGGAAGGCGATACAGTAAAGAAGGACCAGCCGTTGGTGGTGATTGAGAGCATGAAGATGGAGACTGTGATTAGGAGTCCGCATGATGGGGTAATTGCGAAGGTTGTGCATCGGAAAGGGGTAAGTACTCTGTATTCCCTTGAGCAGGAGAATGTGAGCTAACTCGGTGAATAGGATCTGTGCAAGGCGGGTACGGCGTTAGTGGAATTCGTCGAGGAGAAAGCAGAGTGAGAAGCGTAATGCAAGTTCATGGAACGATTATGTATCATGAATCAAAAGCCCTACCGTGCTACGTCAACTAATTGTCTCCAATGTCTCAGCAGGAGTGCTGCTTAGGTTTCACGATTCGCTCCACTTCGTAGAAAGGCAGTCATGTGACGAGAAGCAGTGCACGGTCAAATTCTAGCGAGTTTCTTCTACTATTTACGTTAACTTCACCTCCTTTGCGTATCTTTCCCGAATTTTGGTTCATAACATGCCCCACTCCTGATTTAATACCATCCAAGTACCAATCATATTATCTTCCCGTTGCCATGGATGCTCAAACGCTCTACACCTCTTTCTACTCTTTCATAATACACATCTACGAAAAGTGCCTGTATCTAGAATCCCTCGCCAACCTAGCTTTCATCTACACTGCCGATCTTGGGGCTTTCATCGAAGCCTCATATCTACTTACGCCACGACCCCTCCGTTTCTTCTCCACGAACCCGCCAGATGATACAACTCGAGCACTAGAAGGTGCCGTTCTCCTCGCTATATTTTACAACACCTTTCTATTGATGCCAGCTCTTGTTTGGTGGTATGGGACCGAGACAAGCGACCCAATTCTCAGGGTAATGATCGGGGATAAGAATAGAAGGGGGTGGAGGAAGTTCATGAGGTGGTTTGCAATATACGCTTCTATGTCTTGGTTTTGTGTGGTTGTTGTGAGTAAGAATAGAGCTCAAAGGGCGCTAGTGGCTAATAATCCAGGCCAGGAACAGCTTTCAATACTTCGACTGAGTTGGAGGGATGGTTAGAAGACCTATTAGTCTATAATATATATTCTTGTATGCGTGACATGTGGCATGAGAAGTATCTTGAATCCGTCCAAAGGCATATCATCAAGCTCGGTCCCCATTGCTGCAAATTTGTATTATGACCTAGAGATATTCGCCCGTTGTACTCGGACCATGGACGATTATCCGCAAATATATGAACATTGTCAACTATTAGTGAGTACAAAGATACGGTAGTCTCCTTACACCGCGACCTAAATGTTGCTTCAACCCTCCAACCCTCCCTCCGCCACCCTCCCACCCCCCTAAAAAAACGCAGTCCGAAAGACATTGACGTCCGAAGCCACATCTTTGCAACGTGAAATTCCTTGTAGTGAGCAGATGTAAATAGTGAGTAGGTTAAAATGAAACTCCACACGTAACAAACGGAGTTGTTCTCTCAGACTATACACCGTGCACACGTAGAAGAGATTGTAAATAAATCGAGCTTGGTATTTATCTGCTACGCTCACATAGGACTCAAGTCCCTCCGTCAAATGAAGAAGTCCAAAATACGCTCTGTTGCGAGCTACCCCAAACGATAACCTAACCATATCCATAATGCCTTGCCATTGAGATGCCCGATAACGCCATTCATACCAAACCAGTGAAATCTATACACGTACCCACTTACACCTTTGTAGCAGTACTGGTCGTCACCGGTGGAGCCTTTCTCTCCCCAAAATTATGCAATCGCTCCCCAATAAGGTATACCTCGTCTCGCACGACCATCCTCCACCTATTGAGCATGCTGATACCTTCCTTTCCAGCCCAGACAGCCACCAGTCCAACCCCAAGAAGCGGGAAACTGAATCTCCAAACAAGGCTCTTCGTCACATCGCTGGCACCCAGCCAAATTGTCTTGTTGAGTGTAAAAGCGAATGCCGCGGGACAGGCAATAACGATGGTAAATATCGCAGTGACAGGGAGTAGGAAACATCTTGTAGCGAGACGTGCGTTAGGGTTGAGGTAGCCATTAGCAATGACGGCGTGAAAGGCACGTGCAGCACGGGAGGTGCGGTTGAAGAAAACTAGGCGGGCTGCGAGACGGGCATATAGGAAGCCGAGTGTCCAGTCTTGAATGAGGTGTACGACATGAGGTTCGTTGGGGCCGAGGTAGGCATGCAGGGGCATGAGGAAGAAGAGCTCTATGACCAAGGCGAAGAGGAATGGGATGACGATGAGGAGCGAGGTCCATACGTATGCAAAGCGGAGAACTCGCAGTCCGATCCGGGACCCTGTAGCTGCGATGGTGTAGAGTGTAGAAAGTGGAGAAGGGATGGATTGGTTGAGGGAGGCGATGAACTTGTAGATGTGATAGGCGCCATACCCTATGGTACCTAGGCTGTAAATCCCCAGAGAGAAGGCGTGTATGTCGTTCATCTCGACCGTCGCTGGGAGCATGACCGAGAAAAGATAACGCCCGAAGAGTAGAGGTAGGATGGTGACACTTATGCCCATTGCGGCCGCGAAGAGCCAGATGGTGATAACGAAGAATGCGACGCGGACGCGGAACCAAGGTGGAATGTATACCATGGTCGTTTCTGAGCTCTGAGTCTCCACCTCTTCTAATTTGCCATCTTTGCGGACACCAGATTGATCTACCTCGACGAAGACTGGTTCACCCTTAGGGATACGAACGGAGTCCGAAGCTGGAGCTCGAACGTATTTGCCATCGAACATGAAGTACACGCGAGTTCCACGGTCTTCCGCAAGGATTTTGCGGTCTTCTCCAATGACTGGCTTCTCTGGGTTGCCCTTCTCACCAGAAAACCAGCTTGACCACGTACGCCTGACGTGATGACCTTCTTCTTCTTTGACCTTCTCACCAAAGAGAAAGTTTGACAGTCGAAGGAACCGGGCGCACGCCTTGAACCACCACTCAGAAATGGCCTGTAACGCGTCGCTTGGTTTGTATAGTCTTATGATAACAGGAGTGAGGAAATTGTAGAAGAGTAAATCCAGTGGGAACTCTAATGAAGGAGTCTGGGACGACCACTGAATAGGGAGAACTCCACTTGTCGCCGAGTTGAGACCCCAGACAACGCCACCCATGCAGACTATAACTAGTCCTCCGTAGACAAGCCCACTAAACGCAATCTTTCTAAGCTGCGTTGTTACGCTTCGCTCGAGAACATCACGGACAGGGTGGAATGTGGGGTCGTCTGGGTCCCGGATGAAGTAGAGAACGCCCTTCCGCAAGATCTTGCGGCACATAGAGACGAATAGCGCGAAGTGGAACATGTAGCATGTGCCGATGAACCAGTGCACAAATCCAGATGTCCAAGGACTCTCACGGGTGAACTGCCATCTCGTGTAAAGACCCGCATCGTGAAAGAGAGGGAGCAGAGCGAGATCGAGAAGCAAGCCACAGTAAAGCGGGAATGCAAGCATCTCGATGCTGATAATCAGTATAACTTTCAGCACGCCTCCTGCTTGCTGAAGTATTTCAGTGATGATGCCCTCGACCTTTCGACCTTGCTGCGATGAGCTGATAGTACTACCACGCTTTAGATAAATCGCACCTGCCACAGCGAAGAAAGCGTAGCCGGCGAAAACAGTTATCACGCGGTCAGTCGCCGTCCATTGTTCCAATGTCGCGTACGTATCAGTAGTATTCCCGCCGGGATGGAAATCAAGCGTGATTTGATAAGGTTTGGAGTTCCACACCCAGGAAGCCAGAGCTATGGTCTCATTCACACACGAAACATACCCGTCCCGTAGCGCACCCGGTACGTGTCGAATGATCCGGAGAGCTACTTCAGAGGGAAGGTCGGCTGTAGCGTCTTCGTACAATGCTGCGACAGCGTTGCCGGTTTGGTTCATTGCGTATGACGTCGAATTCTGGATGGTTCGTAATGCTATGTGAGAGTTGACTGATAGCCGGAAGTCTTCGGTGCGAGGCATGAAGGTGGGGTCCGTCATTAGCTTTGCAATACGACCCAGGGCGCTCGCCGCAACTGACTGAGCAGGCCCACCAACCATGGAGATGGGACCCTCGACAGACTGGGACAATGTGCCCCAGCTGCAAAGCTTTATGAAATAACGAATGAACTGCGATCCCGAAAAGATTGCTCCGGCGCCGATGCAAAGAGCAGCATCGACGAAAAGGTCGGCGACAGTAGCAATGATCTGGAGAGGTAGTTTGAAAAGCAATGAGATGGGACTACCAACAAGCAGAAGGACCACCTTGCCCCAGAGGTATGGAAGCCAAACGGCGCATGCCAAGGTCGCTGATATTAGAACAGCACTGAACATGGCATTCTGGAAGAGACCAGTAAGCGGCCCTTGCATGCCTATTAGCTCCATGATTCCTTCCAAGTCTTCGGCATCATCAATGGCATCTTGGTCGTTGAGATCGATACCGGCTTGAGCAGCAGCGGCGGCGACGTCCGGATCTTGTATAGGAGGGTTTGCTGCCTCTCGTGGCTCGTGGGCTGCGAAAGGAACGAAAGGAGCTTCATCCTCGAGGTCTTGGACGACGTGCTCATCATTAACTTCGTCCTCGGGAGCATGGATACCTGGAGCAACATCTCCAAACATCCAATCGAGAACACTATCCATGAGACTTGGAGGTGGTCGAGCAATCGGACGTACTGGCTCTCGCTCTGGTTCCACTTCCGCACCCTCTGGACGTTGGTGCTCTTCGGCCTCCGACTCGTGATGGGACGAATTGGAACTGGTAACAGAGACTGCTGTCTCGACATGGGCGTCCTGGCTAGTTACTACCGGGTCGGACACCTCGCTTTCCACTTCAATGGGTGGAGTCCAGATTCCTTCATCGAGCGGACTCCCTGGGGTTTCGTCAACAGCTTTAGCTTTGCCCTTATCTTGTGAGGATCCCGCCTCGTCTGTGTGGTCATCGATAACTATATCAGGGACTTGCTGCCAGCTCTCGCTACTGTGTTCGCTGTCCTGTTCGTGATCTGAAGTCGCCGTATCGTCGCCCCTTCCGCCAGGTATATCTTCCTCTTCCCAAGAACTGGGGCTGCTTTCGTTGCCAGGTTGCTGTTCTTCTTCCTCTGGTACTACCGGAGCATTGACGAAAGATCGAGTATTACCTTCTTCCAAACTGCGCCGAATCTCTGTAGCAATGAACGAGCGATCTCTTGATGGCATATTAGGCCTCTGCAAAGAACTCGGCGACTCTCGTCCGTCCGTCTCTTGCGTAGTTTCTGTACCTCGGGGCAAACTACTTAATCGCCCACGAGTTACTGAGCTAACAGAGCCTGACGCTTGGGGTGCAGCTTCTTCGTTTAGCTCCCTCCCGCCAGAATCCTGGTCCTCGTTATCAGACAGATCTGTTTTCTGCACATGTGAACCATTAGAGAGTCCAATGAGTCGTTCTTGCAGCCTTTCTGAATCGTCCAAGGACATCTCGTTGACGACCCTCGCGATGTCTTCTGTGGTACCCTCCATTAAAGCCGCTCGAAGCTCTTCTGACAGCTCGTGGTTCTCTTGCCAGGCCCTAAATATGGCTTGGCGATTCCTTTGGGCTGAAGAAGATCGACGAGGTTGGTTGTCTCGGCGTGCTACCGGTCCTTCCCCATCTTCCAAGGCATCGTTAGGTGCAGCATCTGTGGGGTCATTATGCACGCGTTCAACCTCCTCTTCTTCCTCTTCTTCCTCTTCATTTGGATCAGCTAGATCAATCTCGAATTCCTCCTCGACAGCGTCTTGCTCTCGATTAGCCGCCGCATCTTCTCCAAGAGCTACCATATTAATGACGGGCTGCTGTTGCACGACCCATTCGCGGATAAGGAAAATTAAGATGAACGCCACAACGACTAGCAAAGTAATTAATTGGCCCTCGACCACATCCACGAGGAAGCGATTTGCGACCTGTGACGGAAACCAGTTGAAGAAGGTGACATTCGAGAGAAGGGACGGGTTTCTTGGGCCAAGAGCATATTCGGCGATTGCGGCCGCAGCGTCGGGGTCGGTAGCGTTTGCCAACGACGCCATGGAAAGGTCAGGAAGAGGGAATGCGAAATTAAAGAAGAAGCGTTTCATAATGGTCCATATTGTTGGCTCGCCGGCGCTAATGTTTAGGGCGTGAGAAAAGGGCATTGATAAAGTCGGAAGTGGGAGAGAAACGGAAGTGTTGGCGGCTTTGGCTGATTCGATTGCGGAGCGAACCAATTCGAGATCCCACGGTGAGGTTAGCGAATCTCCAGACTCACTGTCAACTGGGTCGGGTCGCAGTTCTCGGGACCAGCCGCCGTCGCCAACCCAAAAGAGACTGCGCCAGACCACGCGCATACACCAGGGAAGCAGGATGAGCCACACAGATGCTACCAAAACCCCGCGACACCATGTTACCAGCATCTTGAGAACGTGTATGGCGGCGCGGCGGATGAAGACCGACGTGGGGATCCGATTTGGCATGCCTGGGTGGTAGAGCTTGGTAAAGCGGAAGGAGGTCTTGCATAGTTCGCAGTACTTTTTCTGGGAGTGTGACAGCCATTCCATGAGACATTCCTGGTGCACGTACTTGATACTACCGCTGCACTTGCATGGGTAGAACAGAGGTTCGTCGGCGGTGCCTTCTCCTCGACATATTCGACAGGTGTCAGCATCCTCTTTATCTGGCGATCTGGCGCTTGAAGAACCATGTTCGGATTCGGGATGCTAAGATGAATGTTAGTCCTGGACAATCTATCAAATCGGCTAGCGGGACACGCTCATCGAGCATTGTGGGTGAAACTCACAGGCTCCAGCTCCGGTTCCCTAATCGCCGGAACGTCTTCCATGTTTGCAAATGCCAGAGTGGTGCTCTACAGTCGGTAGAGTGGCAAAGTGTTGTGGTGGAAAGGCGAGCGCGTAAGCCGCGAAATGATAATTCAAGGATTCATCGATGCGTGAAGGAACCAGGTATCGGAGGCCGATATAAAGTGGGCGCAAGTAAGCGGGTTCTGGATCGTAAGAATATCTTAGGGGAAGGTATAAGGCGG
>BLYF01000032.1:660416-679416 GCA_014905255.1 Herpotrichia juniperi | reverse complement strand
GACCCCATCTCCTCTGGCGAGCTTCCGCTGACCCCGTCCTTCCAGCGGCCTTTCTTTGTTATCATCGGCGCGGAACAGGACTGACCTACAACACGCGAGCAACCAGCCTTCACATACGGTCGTCCACCTGCAGCAATGGCAGTCCAGAGCAATGGCCGGGCGAAGAAGCCTAAGAAAGCTGCATCAAACGGAACTCTGAACGGCAACCTCAACGGTGGTCTGAACGGTCACATGAACGGCCACACCGAGAAGTCACAAAAGTCAGGTGCCATCGTACGGTCACCAAAGAGCAGACCGAGGAAGACTGCCTTGGGCAGCTTGACGAACGTCTTTGGAAGGTAGGCGATCTTTTCCCTATACACACGTCCGTCTGGCTCATAATCGGGGCACCATGGACGTGTGAGACGAACAATGCTAGCAACATCAAGACAAGCACATGCAACAAAGCTTCAATGTACTGACTTCCTACCAGATTGATATCTTGGTACATCATCATTACCGTCTTCTTCCGGTGTCCTTCCTCCATCTCGCACATAACCGATAGTACACCACAGGTGTGCACACCTTACCTACACGCTCGTTCATACGCAACCCCATACTTGGATCCTTACTATCAAACATACGTTGCCCCTCAGGTTGAGAAGGTCCAGCCCTATATTAACCGCATCGACAAGCAAGTTTTCACACCCGTGTCGACATTCACCAAGGATAAATATGCCACGTACGGATCCCACAGAGTAGCACAAGCACAAAAGTATGCCGAGGCCCAGTGGGAGAGGACTGTTCGCCCTCAGCTTCAGAAAGCTCAAAGCCAAGCTAAGAGTCAATACGATCTATATCTTAGCCCGCATGTCAAGCAAGTTTCCGATGTTGCGGCCCCTTATTATGAGCAAACCAAGGACAGCCTGGCTGAGATCTACCATCTCACCTTGCTCCCAACCTACAAAGCAGTCCTGCCATACTCGCACCAAGCTTACGTTTATGGCAACCATGTTCTCGCGCATGTTATTTTCCCCCATGTTCGTTCTGCAAGGGATGCTAGCTGGACATTCATTACAAGGACTCTTTGGCCACAGCTGCGAATTTTGTATGGTGACAATGTTGAGCCACAACTGGTCAGAATTCAAGAACGTCTCGGACGATACAAGGATCAGCAGAAGATGGAATCTGTTGTTGATGCCCTCGAGTCAGATCCGTTAGTACTAAATTCCCATGCGCTCAGCTTTTCTAAAATGGACAGAACCGTCATCTCTGAGACAATTAAAATAACATCCTCTACCACCGCGCCCTCTGAAACCGCTACAAAGTCAGGCTGGGAGTTGCTGGACGATATTTTCGGTTCGGAGTCTGCCAGCACTGTAAAGAGTGAAGTCGAGGCTAAGACTGCAACACAACCCGCTCAACCCAAGCTCACTGGTGCCGAACTTCAAGAGAAACTCAACGACGATCTTCGAAAATGGCAGACAAAGTTTGCCACAGCAGCCGATAAGGGGGCTGAAGATCTGGAGTTGCGGGTCGAAGAAATTACTAAGCGTCAGATCGAGAATGGTGTGAAGGGACATGGAGCTGCATTGGTGGTCCAGCTTGAAGAAACGGCCGACTCGACTGTTGCCAACTTCAAGAAGTACATCAAAAAGGTCGTCAAAGCACTGCCTAAAGACGCAACAGAACAACAACTGGAGGCTGCTTACGAACAATGCACCGCGAAGACTCGTGACCTTGGTATCGCCGTGAAAGAAAAGGCTCAGGCCGTACGAACCTGGAAGGCTGCTTACGACCAAGAAACAGACTCGCTCGTGCAAGCTGCAGTGTCAAGCACTGTTGAGGTACTCGAGAAAATACACGGCTTAGGTCTTCAGGAAGTAGGCATGCGCTGGGCATGGACTGACGGTGTGACTTATAAAGATTGGCAGAAGTATCACAAGCTAAAAAATACTTTGACAGAATGGCAAGCCGAAGTAGAAGCGGTCGGGTCTAGACACGAAGGCCTCAGGGTGGCACACGAAGAGGCGAAGAATATTGAAGATGCAGCCATGGCAGTTGCATCCAAGATGGTTGGGGAGTTGGTTCGACTGAAGGATGTGTCAAAGTGGAAGATCTGGGCTGGCGACAGCACTGACGACTTTTCTAACAGGGTGGTCCCCGCGAGAGTTTTCAAGGCTGCACAGAACGCCATGAGCAACGTTGAAGACGCTGCTACACAAGCCTCCGCAGCGGTTGTAGGCTCCGAAACTCCCGCCACCGAGAGCATCGCGTCTATAGTGAAGGAGAAGGTGGCCGACGTTTCTTCCAAAGTCGCTGATTCAGTTTCTGCAGCCGAGAGTCTGGCCTCTCAAGCATCATCTAAGGCTTCTGAAGCTGTTGTTGGAGCTGAGTCAGATGTTGAGAGTAGTTCTTCGACTGCTGCTAAGAGTTTCGAGTCTGCGACCGACGAAGTGAAGGAGACTCTTGAGGAGACCGCGTCCAGCATCACAGAGACCCTCAAGGAGACCGCATCCGTCGCCACGAAGGCCCCCAAGAGGGTAATGGGTGGAGCCATGGCGCAAGTCCTTGTTGAAGCCTGGGAACCTATCCTTGACGACATCATTGACGATGATGAGGATGCTGAAACCTATTCTGATAAAGTCCAAAGTATGGTTGCCGAAGCGGGAGACCGGGCAGCCGATCTGACAAGGGCTGTGAGTGAAGCACTCCTTGGCGCCACGAAAACTCAGGGATCCGTTGAGTCAGTCACATCATTGGCAAGTGAGCAGTACGCGAAAGCTCTTGCTGCTGCATCGAGTGTTCTTTACGGTACTGAGCAAGCACCTATCGAAAGTGCAACCAGTGTCGCGTCTGAGCAATTCGCCAAAGCTGTTACTGCGTGAGTCAAAACTAGATAACATACATACGATGACCTGACACTCAGACAGAGCATCTTACGCCATTTATGGTACACCTACACCAACGGCCATCTTTAAAACATACAACATTAGAGCTAGCTCTCGTTACGACGATGCCGTAAGTGTGGCGAATGAGCAATACTCCAACGCCATATCTCAGCTCTCGCTGTTGATTTCCGGCAAGCCGAAGCCTGCCCACGAGACCATGTTGTCGATTATTGACAAAGCCTACTCTGATTCTGTGGCTGCTGCAAGCAAGAACTTGCAAGTTGCATTGCAGTACACTGATTCTGTCAAGAGCTATGCAGCAGGACCAACTCAAGGGTACTTGGAGTCTGTGTCTTCTATCGCGGCATCAAAGTTGTCTGAAGGTCTCAGTCTTGCTTCTGCACAGTTCACTTCTAAGCCAACTCCTGCCCTTGACGGAGCACGCCGCCAATACTACGAAGCTGTCGGCCTAGCCCATGAGCGTTATTCAGAATTCCTCAACGCCGCTTCTGGCGCCGTCTACGGATCACCACAGGGGACCGTTGAATCTTTGGTCTCTGTAGCCTCCGCATCGGCAGCTTCAGTTGCATCGCAGATTAGTTCCGGGGTCATCGGAACCGAAACCCCTTGGGCTGAGTCAGTCGCGTCCGATGTTTCTGGATCGGCTCAGTCCGTCGCTTCCAAAGCCAGTGAAGTAGCTGAGTCTCTGGCATCTCAGGTTAGCTCTGGCGTTATTGGGAGCGAAACGCCTTGGACCGAGTCGATCGCATCCCAAGCAAGCCAGAACTGGGAAGCACTTATTGCGGCGGCCAGTACTCAAGTTTACGGAGCACCTACGCCCTGGGCGAACTCCGTCTACTCCCAGGTCGGCGCATATGGCGCCGAGGCCACTGCCCAAGCTGTCGAGAAATATGCGGCTGTTCAAGCCCTGATCTCTGAGTTGGTCATTGGAAAAGAGCCGGATTTCACTGAGAGCGTCATGAACAGGTTCCAGTCAGTCTACTATACTGGCATTCCAGCGGTTGTACAGTCTGCCAATTCATATGCAAGCGAAAACATTGAGGCTGTAACCTCGATTGCAGGCGAGAGTTACGATGCTGCAACTTCGTACGCTGCAGATGCATACGCCTCCGCCTCATCCGTCATCAGCTCAGTTTTCACACCACCAGCGGCAATTGAGACAATTCTTGCTCAGGCCACTGAGCAGCTCAACGCAGCAGTGGCGAGCGCTTCCGTTGCAGTATATGGAACAACCAAGGGCAACGTCGAGGTAGCCAGTGAGTCGATTGCCAGCGCCTATTCCTCGGTCCAGTCGCAAGCCAGCGTCGCCATCTGGGGAACACAGCAAGCTTCGGACAGCTTTGCTGCCGTTGCGGCGAGTGCCCAAGCCGCTGTTAGCTCTGCTATCTTTGGAGCTGCGACGTCGACTGGGCACATTGCACCTGTAGCGAGTATTTATTCATCTATTGCCTCTGTCGCTAGCGAAAAGGCTGAAAACGCTGCTGCAAAGGCAAGCTCAGCCATCTATGGACCTGAACAGGGAGCGGTGGAAAGTGCTAGCAGCCGGCTGGCCGCTGCGGTTGAGGCTGCCAACTCAAGAATCGCGGAGATGTACGCGGAGGCTGCAAAGACTGCGGGAGAGGCTGCAAGCAGTGTCTCCAGTGTCGTGACAGAGGCAACTCAGCGAGTGCGTGATGAGCTCTGAAAAGTTGGAGAATAAGGAGTAGGGACGAAAAGAGGTTCAAGGAGATAATGAACCCGCCTTCACATATGGATACCACATCCCCAGATCACCCTCACACATCTTGCGCTCTTTGTATTTTGCCCCTTATCCTCGTGCTACGCACTCGCAAGTCGAGGAGCACTCATTACGCACATGTATCAGTACAAATTCCCATTCCGTTTTCTGTTACTCATCTGCAAGCGTCTTGGTCTTGCGGCGGTCAATTTGTTTTATTCCCCACATAGTCAACTCGTTCATTCAGTTGTTCTTTTCTGCGCTTTTGAGGATTTCGATTGGGGCCTGAAGCGGGTGGAATGAGTAATGTAGCTATGACCTCGGACTTCTCTTGATAGCCATGTATCTACGATAGTGAATATACCCTTTCTTGATTACGTCATCTGGTTCGACCTTGTTGGCGATGCGTCTTCGCGTGCTTTGCCCTAGGTTCTCCATTTCCGACTACCCCACACCATAGCCCGATCCCAATTCCACACCACGGATAAGTATTGCCTGCGGCTCAACATCAACAATTGCATGACTAGCTTCCGATGTATCGGAACTATGGATGCACACATCTTCCGCTACTGCTCTCGCATTCCATAACTCGTCATTACATCCTCTGAACCTCGAACGAAAACCACTTCGTTAATTTCTACCAGATCGAATAGCAAGTTTCTCTTGTTATCTATTCGAAATGTCGCCAGGCGTACTATGGGTGTCGTCTCGCACCCAAAGCGAAGAGCTGAGCGGGGAGCAGTTTTGTGCCTGGTACGAGAATACACATATACCTGAGGTGCTTGCGCTGCCAGGGATTCCACGCGCAGCGCGGTATGAAGCGCATCCGAACTCGCCTGGTACGTTTGGCAAGCCCGCTCCAGATTCTTTCTTCGGACTTGAACTGCACCTGAACGTTCTTGGGTCCAATTTCGATTTACAGCGCCTACCCCCTGGATTGAGGCCCTGTTGAGGCGAATCTTGCGCTGATGTTGCGCGGTAGATCCCAAGGCGTACGATTCCGAAGCTCCGTATTTGACGGTTTATGAGATGCCTGATGTGGGGTATAGGGAGACTGCGGAGTTTAAAGGGCTGGATGGGCAGAGCGAGCCGAGGAAGGAGCTGCTGGAGGGTGTGTTTAGGAAGGTGAGGTTTGACACTAGGTTCTATGAGTGTGTGCAAGAGTTTGGGGCCGATGTGGCGACTGGTACGTCTCCAGTTTTTGGGTATATCGGGTTCCTAAATGCATAGGGAAAATAATGTCGTTTACAGGGAGGGACGATTTCACTAACACGTGACTTGGCAGGTCCGGCTACTTTGCTCTGTTCGGTGGCTCTCCAGCCCGCGGTTGGCGGGAATGACGAGTTTGATAAATGGTATCGGGAAGAGCACTTGCAGCTTCTGGGCGAGTGTCCTGGTTATCGTAGATCACGCAGATTCGAAGTCGTCAACGCGACTGTGTTGGACAAATTCGAGAGGTCGGAACCTGAGGTACCCCGATACATGGCTCTGCACGAATTCGATGGGAAGGAGTTTCCGATGGAAGCACTGGGGAGGACGGCCGAGACGGAGTGGGCGAAGAAGGTCATGGGAAACCTCAGCGCGGCGGAGGTTGGGTGGTATCGGTTGAAGAGAACTTATGATGATAAGAAGACATAGGTATGCGGGGAAGGTCCGCAGCGAGGCTGTGAGCCAAGTTGAGGGCTGGGTGAAGGTGAGGCAAGACGTTGTGAACATGTACACGATTAAGAAGCGCATATCACACGAAGAAAGACGTAGTATGTCAAAGAATCTGGAAATGGCATGTTATCCATTCCTTTCGATCGTACTCTCATTACCGCCCGCCACTATCTTGCTTTATTATTGTCCCTCGCCCCAACCATCCCATCCACGAGTTATTCCTCGCTCAAAATACGCTCAAGATCCGAAAGCAATAGAGCCTGCAACTTCTGTTAGAGAGCCAACAAGCACCGAAAATGCAATGCCGCAAACCTAGCCAAAATATTATATGGGTGTGCCAAAACCCCGGGGTGACCGGGACCAAATGTGAAAAAGAACGCTCCTATCCCTGCAATAGCCAGCCAGTGTTGTACGCCGAATCCTGTGGGAGGTAGAGCCACAGATCGTGGGCGGCGACTGGCCATTAATTGGAAACCCTGTGTGAATTCATGGAGGGTCGATTGAGAGCGGCGGCGGATGGAGCACTCTATTGGTTTAGGATGCCTGGAGATTATCGTATCATCAGCGATTGTTTTCGATCGCCAGCTTGTGGCCAGCTGCATTCGCCGGCTGCCAGAAGTCCAAGCTCGCGATGACATCGTTGCCCATCTCATCTTCATATGCGTAAAGAATCTGTTGCGAGTTAGTAATGGCCACATTGTGTAGTGTATGGGGAGTTCTTGCCTCTCTAGTGGAAGTATGGAGCCACCTGATATTCTTGGCAGTGAGAATGTGGATGAGACCGCCGCTTTCCATATGGCGTATCTCCACAAAGCTGGGCTCGAAAGCCAAGATGTAAGGATGGAATATCGCAAATGCTTGTGGGTTGCCTTCCCACGTAATTCTCCAGTCTGGTCGCGCACGCCAACCATTCCTGTTGACAAAGAAGGAATAGTCGGTATAGGAGAGGAGGAACTCGCTGGCAAGACGTTCGATATGGATCGGTTTGATATTCTCCTTTCGTACGACGAAGTCGAGTGATGTATCGGCCTGATCTAGCAGGGATTGTGTCTCAAGCGTTTCGAGACTGACGACTTCGAAGCCTCTCGCGCACCCAACGCAGAGCTTGGAGCGCAGGAAGTGGATAGAGCTGGATTCGGTTGGGATGTAGAACTCCTTGTACGGTTTCAATTGGTCCTGACTAGTTGAGAGCATTTTGGCAAAGCCAGACTTCCTGGACTTGTTCGCCATATTCTCTTTCGGCTCAAACACCTTGATCGTTGTAGAAAGAGCCGAGGTTTTAACAGTCGCGACGAGTTGTTGCCCCAAACAAATACCAGACTTGAAGAAGTTGGCATGGCAGATTTTCCTTGGTCGCTTGACGATCGCTTGAGACTCGTCAGGGTCGAGAGCTTCAATCGAATAGGAGTAAAGGGTCTTGTCGGCAAGAACCAGTACAATCTGATGTTGCTCGAGAACATCGATCTGGGATACTGATTTGCAATCTAAAACACGACGGGGCTTGTGTGATGCATCCTTCGGTTTCCGCTCGACCACGAATATGCCAGCTTCCGTACCAAAGACCAATTTTCGCCCTGCATCAATCGGGACAGCGCATGTGACCCGTATGGAGGGAGTGAAGAATCCTTCGTTAAGAATAGTCTTGGTGAAAATATTGCTTCGTTCCCTGAGATTGCGCTGTTGAGACTCAATGTGCTCCATCCACTTCTGCTGGGAGATTTGAGTGCTAGCGTACAGAGTACAGTCATAACCTCCTTTTCCGAGATGTCTGAAAGTAATAGGGTATGTCTGCTGCTTGGCTGCATCTCCTTTCGGAGTTCCTGTAGCGATGGCTTTTGCCCCCATCAGATTCGTGGAGGGCCTCTTGGAGATGCCCATTTTAGGCATCATTTCCTCCATCTGAGCGATCACTAGAAGTTCAAGTGGAATGGGTTTCTTGTAAACTTTCTGTTCCTCTCGCTTGTTGACAGTCTTAATTCTGACAAGGAGAACAGAGTGATCAAAGAGGTAGCAGGTGATGTCGCCAGTCTGGTCGGTTGGATTCTTCTTCAACATGCCCTTGAAGACCAACTGTCGATTCTCATCCGTCAGCTTCAAGTCGACGAATTCGTTCGGTCGGAATTTTAGATCACGGTTTAGCTGCATCAAGTTGAAATGGTTCTCTGCTTTGCCGGATTCCGCATTGACAGCTGATAACGTCTCCTTGATCAGCTTAATAGCTTTGGGGATGTCTTCCTTGTCGGGATTGTCGTCGGCCGTGGCTTTCAATATACCTTCTAATAGCAGTGGATATCTGGCTAATCTTGTAGTTGGCTTCGTGAGGTACCCATTAAGTTCGAGCTTTCTTGACTCTTTCATCCGCTCCACCTCATCGACAAACTTAGAGAAGGCGACATTGGTACGTTTTTCGTGCTCAAATTCGTATTTTCCAAACAGCTGGTTTGCTCCGTATTTGATGAAAGGAGCGAAATGCGGCACATACTCCAAGAATATATCACCAACATTCCGCACGACCGGAGCGTTTTGTTGCCGGCGTGTAAGAGATTCTGCCATGCGGGAGTTGACCATGTACACCTCCTGGCAGTTTGAGAAGACGGTACGGACAAACTTCTCCCGGCGATGTTCTGGGATTGGGGATGTAGTTGGACTTCGTAAAGGTTTCATCCAGAAATCTCGCAGATATTCCAAATCCTTGACGAAATCTCTCTCAGTATACATCAATTCTGAGATGACCTCCTGCCGCTTCTGTTCCTTCTCGCTGACGCCATCAGAGATCTCCTTAGGAACAGTATTGATCCAGAGCTTCTGTTCATCCCCGGCATCATCGTGCAAACTCGCACGGGATTCTGCACGTTTGAGACCAAGTTGCGGCTTCATATTCAGTCGAGCTTGCTGCTCCAAACGGCGTGGGCAGGCGATTGAGTAGCATAATCGATCTCGGGTGCAAGTTGGCGAGTAGCATTCCGTCAAGAGCGTGAAGACACCGTCGACCTCAGTAGCATCCTCGAGAACAGTTTCACGGAACTGGTAGATTTCGTTTGTCGAATCACGCAGCCGATGAGCATATGTAACATCGTGGAAGAACTTCTGCGCGTCCAAGGACCTGCCCAAGAGTAACGCCAGATTGCGATCCGTCGTTTTAATGATGTATGATATGAGATCCACCGCTTCGGCTCCTGTAAACGCACTTTTGTAGACCAATCCATCTTTCTCTTTCTCCGCCAAACTAACTCGGTCTCTGAACACTTCCGCAACACGTGACAAGAGAGCCGGGTATACGAGTGGCGCTCTTCGCTGCGGAACTATTATCGGCTGGCCCTGCTGGGATTGCCCAGAGGTTCTGTTGGTCGACATAGTCTGAGTGGAGCTGGGACGGGACGCCATTGAGCTCATCGTTTCAGTACGCTCTGAGCCAACAACTGTTGAAGCCATGGACATTGTGCGTGACTGTGATTGCACACTGCCCTGGCTAGCAACCCTAGTTTTACTCCCAGGTCCAACATTCACAGGCGGCGGAGAACCTGCTGGCCTCATCTGGCCCACGGGCGAACTTTCGTCCCCTCCTGATTCTCTTCGTCGATTTGGAATGACCCTTCCACTCATCGTCTGTGTGTATTCACTGTCCCGAGAGTAGGAACTCATAGACATAGTTCGTTCGTCCGGTCGTTCAGGAACAACTCGACCTTGTGCAGTTGTCCTGGCCATATGATTCATATAGGGCTGTTGTCTGAATGTGGAGGCTGGCGAAGCACCGTATCCTGAGCTTCCAGGACTAGGGCCGTTAGGACTGAACTGAGGACGGGGTACTGCGGCCATGGATTGAGAGCGATAAGGATCTGCGTTCATTGCAGGACCGGGACCACCGGGACCACCAGGAAATCGGGGAGGCATTGGCTTGTTGAACGGAGGCTGTCCAGGAGGTGAGGTCCTAGAGTCAAATCGCTGGGGCTGTCCATAGGGCTGGCGCTCTGGGCGAAGGGGTCTGGGAAGATACTGTGGTTGCGGCTGGCGCTGGGCCTGAGGAGGTGGTCCATCTGGATGTCGCTGGCCCTGGGGAGGATAGCCATTTGGAGGCGGACGATTGAATTGATCCTGACCCTGACCCTGATTGAAATTATTTGGAGGAGGGCCCCGCTGATCGTATGGCATAGGAGGCCCCCGCTGATCATATCCGTTTGCTGGCTGCCGCAAAGGAGGCGCGCGCTGCATCATATCAGCAGTCTGGGAAGACATTGTTGCAGCCCGGTCTGGCGGCCTCATCGCAGATTGAGAGGTCATGGTCTGCGAGCGGCCTGCCATGGCTGGATTGGCACCGAATATGTTCGCAAAAGCGGCGTCCCTGGCTCCAGTGGGGGGCGGCGGGCGCGCATAGTCCCTCCCCTGCTGGTTGCTGTAGTCAGCCATACAGGCTCCGTTCTTGATCGTCAAATCGATATAGTGTTTGTTGCGTATGCGCCTCCGATCACTCTTTTAACAGTTTGCTGCGTAATCCACAAGATGCGAGGGAGCGGTGCAGGGAGGGAACGGCGCAGGTTGTTGACGCTGTCAGCTACAACAGCAAGGCAGCCAAGGTCTTCGGTGGTATCGCAGGCGGTGGAGGACGTATGGCAGGGGGGGTCGATGGTGAATATCGAAGCAGCAAACGGCTGCAATGCGATGTTCGGAGCTACGACTATCTCCCTGGCTGGCAGCCCGACGAGGGGTGTGGGATTTGTGTGCAGGCGGGGCGAGAATGCGCGCCTGGAGGATATCAAATAATTAAGAAAGGACCGTGTAGTTGAGATACGAGGGGCAGCGGCTGTGAATGTCGCAGACTCGCAGCGTGAGCGAGAGTCAACGTTGGTCTTGTTGGTTGCTCTTTACGCTTGGCGGGTCGAATCACGGGCCACCAGCCCGGCTGTCGACCGTCCATCTCAAATGATGCCTCCTCTAACCACGCACCACCACGAGCTCCCGCCACACCATTCACAACGCCAACCTCATTGTGACAGATACAGCAGGGCATTGTACGGCTTGATTGATACGCCTAGGTTCGGGAGAGAACTGCCTACATCATGGACCACGAGTTGGCCCCAAGCTTTGCGCCGTTCTTTGGCATGGTACGTACCTCGAGGGGGCGAGTGGAACAGAAGTGCTAACAATCTGCAGAGCGGTATTGCATTCGCCGTGAGTCCTGCCCCCCCGATGAAGCTTTGTTGACCTCGCTCTGAACGCACGTCAGATGATCTTCGGATGTACGCAGCTCCATCAACACGCGTTGAAGACGTAGAAGCTAATAGGAACAGGCGCCGGAGCTGCTTATGGCACAGCCAAGTCGGGCATTGGAATTGCAGGTGTAGGCACATACAGGCCAGACCTGATCATGAAGGTGGGAGCTCTATTTCGAAGCTCGCGAGCTCATGCTAACACGATTCCTAGTGCCTGATTCCCGTCGTCATGTCAGGTATTCTAGCCGTGTACTCGCTCGTAATAGCAGTCCTCATCGCAAGCACCATTCGACCCTCACCGCAGATGCACTACTCGCTGTTCTCTGGCTTCATGCACATGGGCGCTGGGCTCTCAGTTGGGCTGTCAGGATTGGCATCGGGCTATGCTATTGGAATCGTGGGCGATGTGGTATGCTTGGGCAAGGGTAGAGCTGCAAGTGGGCTACGCTGACTTTGGCAGGGCGTGCGCGCATACATGCAGCAGTCAAGAATCTTCGTTGGAATGGTGCTGATTCTCATTTTCGCAGAGGTCTTGGGACTTTACGGGTAAGTCGGCTTCTTGGAAGCACTGCTGGCGAGCCTACTGACATGATGCACCAGGCTTATTGTTGCCCTTCTCCTCAACACCCGCGCGTAAGGTTGAATGAGGCGTGCGCTCGATCTATATGTACGACTACTTGGTGTAGAGAGGAAGAAGAACAGCACGAGCATCCGACATGGGAGTCAGGGACCTTGTACGATTTCGGCTCAGAACGAGCGACCGCATTGGGAAGGTAGGACATGGTCGCAGGAGCTTCACGGGGCTTCGAGATGTGTGTATGTGGAGTAGCAGTTAGCGATGACGGTCGGCGCTGTAATGGAATACTACTTCAGACTTGGCTTTCGTGTGCACGGTGACGAGACGAGACGACAGTTCTTCCAGGGTATATGAGGGCCATTTGACGCGTTGCTGCCAAGGGCCGGCACTCCCCTCAAGTCTGTGCGGCCTGGACCTGGGCCTGACCCAGGCCTCCCCTGGGGTTCTGCGCGCACTGCCTCTGCGCAGAGTCGCAAAGGCGACGCTCGTCTTGGGGGCGGTCATCAAGGGGAAACTGCCGTGCGTACCAGTCTAGGTTGCTTCATGCCCGAAACACGCGGTTTCTGGGTGAGTGCCTCTACCACGTGTCGAAAAGCGGCATCCATCGCGCGCGTTTGGGCTGACGGCTGCTTATATGGACGAAGAGTGCTTCGTATCTGTATCTGGCTTTCCAGCTGTCTAGCTTTCTGGCTTCGTTAGCCCTCCCCACGCGGTGCGTCATCCTCAAAGCAACGGTGCGCATCCTCTGCCCCATGTAGCACCCCGCCATCCACATCCTGCACCTCTGGGCCGTCAAACATCTCACTCCGCCAGCCCATGGTTGAATGCGCAGGCAGACTCGGCCTCTCCGACCTCTAGAAGGTCTCTTGCACGGTCCCGAATCACATCCCGCTCCGCTTGCCCGCACAAACAACGCGCTGCTGCACAGCGATGCGATAGAAGGAGCGGAACATCGCCCGCTCGCCCCTGCATCTCGCGACCACCACCGCAGTCATGGCAGCCGCCGTCCACAAACTGTTCCACCATGGCCACTCTTCCTCGAATACCGATGCCGCCCCTCCGTCTCCGCCTCCCCACGAACGCAGAACCTCGGCCATGGAGCGTGCCCTCGCCGATGAGAAACGCTCACTTGCGCATTGGGAGGATCAGAAGCGCCCACTGAGCCCGAGCCAGATAGACGTTGATCCGGAAGAGAAGCCGGTGGGGCACTCTTCAAAACTGCTGGACCAGGACAGCTTTGAGCTGGTGAAGACATTGGGCACTGGTGCGCACATTTAAGTCGAGGGATCCAACCACAACGCTGACACCCACACCAGGAACCTTTGCGCGCGTCTGGCTCGTACGCTTTACGAACCCTGCACCAGAAGACCGGGACAAGGTGTTTGCTCTGAAGATCCTCCGCAAAGTCGACGGTATGCGCTATCCCCCCGGACTACACCTGCAGCTGCTAATGGCCATGTGTCAGTCATCCGTCTCAAGCAGGTGGAGCATGTGCGGAACGAACGCAATGTGCTCGCCGCCGTGGCGGGGCATCCATTCATAACTACCATGGTATCCAGCTTCCAAGACCACGACTCACTGTACATGCTGGTACGTTGCGGCCCCCTCGTCCGCCCACACTTGATGCTGACATACCCAGCTTGACTACTGCCCCGGAGGCGAGGTATTTAGCTATCTGCGAAGAGCTCGACGCTTCAACGAGCCGACATCACAATTCTACGCTGCGGAGATTGTACTCATATTGGAGTTTCTGCACGAAAGAGAAGGCGTGGCATACCGGGATCTAAAACCCGAGAACATACTCATAGACGCCGAAGGGCATCTCAAGCTCGTCGATTTTGGCTTTGCGAAGAAGGTGGAAAATAGTGGGTGAACGGCTAGAGTTCTGAGTGGGCAATCACTGACTCTAGTAGGGGAAACATACACGCTGTGCGGCACACCCGAATACTTGGCACCAGAGGTCATTAGGAACACAGGTGCGCATATACTGACCCAATTGCATGAGGCCACGCTCACAGTGACTAGGTCACGGAACCGCAGTTGATTGGTGGGCGTTTGGCATTTTGGTATATGAGTTCCTCGTTGGTCAGCCGCCATTCTGGGACCAGAACCCCATGAAGATTTACGAACAGTAAGATATCAGGCCATAGACTCTACTCGTGAGGTGGACGCAGCTAATCGATGTGTAATAGAATTGTTGAAGGTCGAGTGCGGTTTCCCTCAGCCATGTCCGCAGATGCACGAGACTTGATTTCAGGCCTATGCACCGTCGACACGTCAAAACGTCTTGGCAACATCAAGGGTGGCGCCAGTGCTGTCAAATCCCACTCCTGGTTCCGCAACATCGACTGGGATGCGCTCTACAACCGAAAGATAAACGGACCTATCGTACCACATCTACGAGGCCCGGCCGATACACGGAATTTTGACGAGTACGAGCCCGAGTCTGACAACCGAGAACCTTATTCGAATGAGCTGAGAGACAAGTGGGATGAGCACTTCAAGGACTTTTAGAAGAGGTCCTTTTGACGCCGAAACGCAGAGCAAAAAAGAGCAAATGAACGGGAACGGTGGCTTTCGTCGGAGTTACAAGATGAACGGGAGTTATACAAGAGCACAGGGACATTAAGAGGAACATGTTTCTTACTCGAGGTACTCTCGCTCAGTGCTGGGTATCTGGGTCATAAGTTCGAAATGCGTGCATTGGATGTCTAACGCCCTTTATTTTGGATTATGCAGGCTTTTCTTCTTTTGTTTGGATTGTAACAGATGGATTGCGAGGCTAGGGTATACATCTTTGATGATACCTTTGCAGGGTTGTATGGAATTATACTGATATAGTAGGATGCTGATATCTTGTTCATCTAGGAGCATGTATTCTAGTGATTCAATCACTATTCTTGACAAAAAAAATCTTAGGCTGCGCAACGTGATGTCGTTGAAGCGATACTCACATTCGAGTTTGTGTTGGACGTATGGACCTAATTTGTAAAAGATATAGTGATGGCTCTAAAAATGTTCACAGAAACTACTTGGGTATCCCATTGAGGGTCCTGGGGTATACAGCAATGCTCAAACAAGGCAAGTCCCGAACCTACAATAGCGCCTGGTACTCCGTGTCTACCAAAAACCAACAGCTGACCACCCCAGATCCACGCTCCTCACTCTCCATCGACACTCACACCACTACTCCCACCCTCGCTAAACGCACTATCCCTCCTCTTCCCGAACAACTGCAACCCACTAAACACCCGTCCGAGACTTCCACTAGCTACTCGTCTCTCCGCCTCCTCGGTCTCCATCGCCACCTGCTCGTCCACAACCTCCATTAGCTTTGGAAAACTCGTCAACCCCATATTATCCCTAGCTTGTACCTCTCGCTCCGTGAACTTCGAGAAGCAGCCTGAGCAGACTACTGCGCGTCTGTGACCTTGTCTGTCGAACAACTCGCCCACTTCTGTGGCCTCGCAGGTGGGGCAGATCAGGGGCGTAGGGAGCGTGTTGATCATGGACGGTGAGGGGAGTGCGGGTGCTGGCTGGCTGTTTGGGGGCGTGGGAGATGTGGCGTGCAGTGTGGGTGTTTGTGCTGGACGGCTGCGGGATCTGGACGGTGGTGGGGAGGGGGAGGATGATGCTGGGCGCTGTGGTGATGGAGCCCTTGTTGGTGATGGTGATGGGCGTCGTTGGGATTGCTTTGCTTGTTGACTGGAGCGCGAGAATGGTGATACGGAGCGAGTGAGTGGTGGGATGGTTGAGGAGAACAAGCTGAAGAGCGGCATGCTGGATGTGGGTGGTGGTTTGCAGGGGCAAACTGTGAGTGATGGTAATGCGTGGATTGCTGTCTTAATGCTGAGGTATAGTGGTTTGGTTGCGTGATGTTGCTCTGTGGGTGTGTTTTGGTGGACACTGGACTGCTAGATGCTCGCGGGATGCTTGTTCAGGGTGCTTCTTAAAACTCGAGAGAGAAACAGTTCTGTGGATGGAAGAAGAAAGAGTGTTACAAGGTCTGACACCGAGATTGGGATCCAAAAACTAGGGGCTGGTCGTGTTGGTGAACGATAGAAGTGGTGAGGTGGTGAGAAAAGGAATGAAGTTTACTATCGAAAAAAACTCATTGGAAGAATACATGCCGTATGGTCTACTGCGATACTATACGTTCTGCGTGGTTGAGAAATTGCTTGAGGTTCGTATGGCTAGTGAAGATATAAGGACAGCGCTGATGTCGTGGAAACATGTCAACGATAGCCTCGTTTAGCGACAACAAAACTTTATGTAAGTGATGGACGAGGAGAGCTGTGCCACGAGCAATGAGGAGCAGATATGTGGAGTTGCTGGCGCCCATTATTTGTAGCGCTAAGTACACGAACCACGTTGGCACTTTGCGGTGAATTATTTGCGCCTATTGCTGGTGACGAATTGCTGCGCTGTACAAGAAATACACCCATCCACCGTGCTTGTGGGAAATGCCTCTTATCCGATTCAACGCATGGTAGCCATACGAAGTGGTGTTGGCAGAGCGCACACTTTCGTTTCTCTAACGCTAGCTGAGTTTGGAGGAATCCTTTCCATTGCAAACGTGCGACGCTCGAAATCTTAGTATAATCGCGAGCACTAGTATTTCTCTTAACGTCTATGCTTCGTTTGGAGACTGGGGTCCTCACTAAGTAGATATCATCACGTGATACGACTATTCACTCTTGATGCCGCCTGTCGAAGTCATGCTGTTGGGAGCTCCGAATGTGATTCCCCACAAATTCACTCGTTGATCTTTTCTCTGACAGTCTGTGTCTGTGCCCTGAATAGGAAGTTGATCATGTCAGTACATCCTCGATCGATGTTCTTTCAGGATGTGCAAGTGGACATAGAATTAGGGAAGGTTAGTGTAGCACATCGTTGTAGTAACCGCCGCTCGCGCAGATCCGCCAAGGACGACGAGTAAGCATGATCCCATTCAAAAACGGAAGAATCATTGTGTGAAGTCGTCTTTAATATCAAATTATGTAAAATCTAACACCATAACATCTTTCAGAAATAGTAGTTGATAAGTGAGCCAGTCTCACAATACAGTAGATGGAGAAATCCAGTGAGTCATTCTACATTTGATAAAGACCGTTACGGGAGCGAGACATGGCGGGCGCTCCCGAGACAGTTATTTCGATCGGGCTCCCGGTCCAACACCACCCCTTAACATTCACACATGGCACCAATGTGAAGTTCAGTCAGCCAAAATTTTACCTCACATAACACACAGCAGCACACTCATGAGTAGCTGGCGCGATGAGCGTGGAGACTGACGCCCAACATCAGGCCTGTGGCGCAACGCGTCAAAGTGGGAGACTCGCAGATAATTATCAAGTTTATGCACGCTGTTTAGGGGGCGTGTGGCGAGAGGACGCAGCAGAAAGAAAACGGGCCGGGGAAAGTGGAAGAGTGGCGAATGCACTGCTGGCGAATAGGGCAAACGATACTCCATTGAAAAGACACAGGAGCTGGAGAAAAAGCGTTGAGTGCTGAGGTGTTCGCGGTGTGAAGGCGGGGGTAGCCAGAGTTCACAATAGGGCTGATCGTGGTCAATGAGTGGATACTAGACTGCCGCAACCAGTTGTTTGACAGCTGTCGTGAGACCGACTCGCAGCCGCTGTTTTCCGTACTTGCTTCTGGCTCTGGCTCGGGCATTACAGCGAGCTTACGCGTGCGGACAGGTGGAGAGTGGCGATTTGCAGGTGAAATCAGGGCTTCTGCTGGGGACAACCGTATCTGTTTGTCGAAACGAAGGCGAGTATGGCTCAAGCGCCTCATTTTGGGCCTTTCACTGCAGCACGGCCCTAGCTAGCTTGTGGGATATGGACATGACATGCCATGCCCTGATCGTCGAACACGGTCGCGCAACACAACGGCCAACTCCCCTCCAGCGCTCCTTCATGTGCTACTGACCTGACTTAACTTCCATCCGCTCCTTCGCCCTGCCTCTGCGCATCTTTTGTCCTTTGTCCTTTGTCCTTTGTCCCAGCTGCACTCGTTGTGCTCGTGCTTGTGCTCCCTCCATGCCGAAGTTCTAGCTCCCTGCGCCACAGGTTGTCCCCATCTGCCACCCTCGCAACGGCTTCACCCAGGAAGCTTTCAGCGCTGCGGGCTGGCCATCGGTTCCTCCTTGCTGGTATGGGCGACCTCAAGACCCGCCTCCATAATGCGCGTTCGAAACTACTGCGCAGAGGGAGCACGCACTCGTCGGCGGGCAGCGACGGTGGAGAGACTCGCAAGCCTCTGAGCACAAAGCTCCCGAAAGCAAACTCTCTGACCAAACTCCCTGAAGTCAACACAGATGCAGATGGAGAAGACAGCGAGGACCGCACGCTTTCCAAATTGGTGTTGTTGCCGGCGCGGCCTAACTCTGGCAGAACCGAGGGTTCTTCAAACGTTAGCAATCTTAGCTCAGCAGCCTCCCACGATCGACAATCCAACCCAAGCATCCACTCTCCCGCCGCTGTAGTTCGCACCGCGCGACCCGAAGTCACCTTGGAGCAACCGACTCCGATTCCCCTCCCAGTGCATCCGGAACTTGCGCTCGACCGCAGCGTGCCTTTCTTGCCCGATTCTGCCTGCGCCCCTGACGCCGACGAGCCTTCGGAGCTTCCTTCCGTACATAGCAGCACGAAGCCATCCCATCCAGGTGTCGCACGTCGCCAGTCGCTCCTGACCACCTCGAATGCCCGCATAATCACACAGCTTCTCGAGCCAGAAATCACTGCAGACGCTATCGTTGGGACCGACCTGCCCACCGCCTCCGACTACTTCTCCGACCAGCCCACATTCAGCGCCAGCATGCTGCATCGCAAGATATGGGTCAAGCGGCCGGCCGCCTCTGCGACCCTGGTTCAGATACGCGAGGACGACTTGGTGGATGATGTGCGGGATATGATCTTGAAGAAATACGCCAATTCATTGGGAA
>BLYF01000032.1:548414-660374 GCA_014905255.1 Herpotrichia juniperi | reverse complement strand
CCTTCGACGCGCCCGACGTAACTCTACGGGTAGTGCCCCGCGACAGCACATCAAAGGCAGGCGAGAGAATACTAGGGCCCGACGAGGAGATGTGTAGGACACTGGACGCATACTACCCTGGAGGTCAGACGGTCAACGAGGCTCTTGTTATCGATGTGCCTCAAAGGCGGACGCCCAAGCCTTCTCCGCGGGGCCAGCTCTGTTACTCCCACCACGATGATACTAGACCAATAGAAAACGCGTCCGAGTACTTCCCGCCGATGCCAATTGTGAATCCCTCGCCATCTGCCACCACCAGCAACTCACACGAATCAAGACAGCCACTGCCGCACGCTCCTCATTCTATTTCTGTAATTCAGACGGGTCAGCTACCTCCTCTTCCTTCACCAGGAGGCACCGCGCGGAGACTCCACGGACGGCCAAGGAACCCACGCCACAGCACTTCTTCGCCCACCACACTGACAGGTCCTCCTATTTCCGCAACCACTGCCCGGCCCTCGAACCGACCGCGTCACGACTCCACCGCATCCACAGATACAAAACATCCACCTACGAGTAATGCTCCTCTCCCGACTCCTCCTGTTCCGGGAGATGACATTGTACGGCATAACCCCACCCCTCCCACACCTCGCGTTGCATCTCCTCGGCCGCATAAGAGGCGGATGAAGCCGAGAGCAGTTGAGGCACCTAGTCTCCCGGCTGGAATGCTGGATGGTTCAGTGCCACCAATCAATGTGCTAATCGTGGAAGACAACATCATCAACTTGCGAGTTTTGGGCGCCTTCATGCAACGTCTGAAGGTTCGTTGGCAACGGGCCATGAACGGAAAAGAGGCTGTGACAAAGTGGAGAGCAGGTGGATTCCATTTGGTGCTCATGGACATTCAATTGCCCATAATGAACGGCTTGGAGGCAACAAAAGAAATTAGAAGGCTGGAGCGGGTCAACAGCATTGGTGTGTTCAGCAGCGGGAGCAGCGAGTCTCCACGCGTCAAGCCTGGCGAAGAGGGTTTCGACAGGGAAATAAGTGAAGATGACCGCCTTGGTGAAAAAAATCTTTTCAAGAGCCCAGTCATTATTGTGGCTCTCACAGCTAGTTCGCTGCAGAGCGACAGACACGAGGCTCTGGCCGCGGGTTGCAACGATTTCCTGACGAAGGTGAGCAGACATCGAGTATTTTCCCATAATAAAGCATAGTGCTCACATATATTTTAGCCTGTTAACTTTGTTTGGCTTGAACGCAAGGTCAAAGAGTGGGGTTGCATGCAAGCTCTCATCGACTTTGATGGTTGGCGGAAATGGAAAGATTTCGCCGCGGCGTCCGACACAACTAACGGCACCTCCAAAATCTCCACGAGCTACCGCACCATTGCCGGCAACTCCAAGGCTAGTTCCAATCTCAGCCCGACCTCGGCGAATTCTTCGAACGGGAAGGCAGGCCCTACGGTGACCAACGGCATCACGTCTGACGAGAAGAAGAACAAGCGGAGGAGTTTAGGAGTTATTCCTCCACCTTCACTACTGGAAGAAGAAATTACACCACCGCTCGAAGGGGGTGGCTCTTAAACCGAGCCACCATGAGCGGACAAACGAGAGAGCAATTGGTAGCTCAAATAATCTCTAACCTTGTTACTGAGTCTCTCTATTGGCATAAGAGCACAGACACTGGTCATATTTCGTCCGTCTTTCTCACCAAAATTACATTAGCTATAAATTGCTTTCATCGCACGCATCTAGGGGGCTTGCATCACTTCGTATATCACTTTCCTTTGTCAATACTCGAGTTGGGTTTGCTAGCGTTTTGGGGTGTACGGTTTCTCCCACATTACACACTTACGTGGTACAACTGTTCTTGCGGGCTCGCGATTCTACTTCTAAGGGTGGTATTCTCTTTGGAGCTTCAAGGCTTTGGGTCTTATACACTTTGGACATGATGTATGTCGCTGGACTGCTATTTGTGTTGAAGCATTGAAATGATGCATGCATACTGGAGATGCCACAGGGCATATCTTGGAGTAATAGTAATTCATCACAGAGATGTGTACATGCAAAATGAGCAGCCATGTTTGTAATTGCTATAACAAGGGTCTTACTGTTAGGATCTTGAACAAAACAACAAAGTGAGAAAGAGCGAGAGTCGATTGTTTCCAGTTGTACGTTGCGGCAGCAACGATCTACGCTAACCCCATTTCGCTTAATTTACAACACAGACCTCTAAACTCCAACTTCGAACCCTACATTCTCAAAACATCCACCCCCACTCTTACAGCCTACGATCGTTATTGGAGTGCAACGTTGGATCAGTTGTAATCATGCCGCCCAAACTGTACGGCAAACGCACAAAAACGCCAGCGGTAGCCTATGCCAAATTTCTATCAACCGACAAAGAGAATATTCCCAACGGCAACGCAAAGCAGTTGCAGAAGAACAAGCCACAACCGAAACATTATACTCCAGACATCATCGGCCTGGACCAACAATTAGAGGCTTTAACTTTGAGAGAGAAGGAAACTTCAACAACAAATAAAGATGTCAAGACACAAGCAGATCGACAAGAGAAGGACCAGACAAAGTCTGAGGGCCAAGCAGATATCCTAGTGCCAGCAACTCCCGCGCAAACTGCGAAACCCAAGGCCAGACGGAGGATTGAATCTACACCGCAGTCAGGAATGCTACTGCTACCCACTCCAGAACCTACCCCGGCTCCGGATGACATTTACTCCACCTACGTTGCTCCAGTTCTAGAAATCAGCGATCTGCGCAAAGTCGTTCCTTTCGCACATTGGTCCTCAGAACTAGATCCACATTTTGAAGTCACCAAAATCGCAGAAGCCTCATTCTCCGAAGTATACCGCCTGACCGCAAATTCTGGACGACCAGGGCTTGCAAACGAATCAGTGCTCAAAGTCGTGGCGCTGAAATCACCGCCAAATGCACCTCTACCCAGTGAATGCGGGACGACCAACCGAGCACGGAAAGTCGTGGATCCAGAACGCCAGACAAAAAGGGAAAGGGCAGACAGGGAAAAGGAGGATGAGTGGAAATCACATGTCGCGGATGTAGTGTCGGAAGTAAAGTTACTTCAAAATCTGAACCACATCCCCGGTTTTACACACTTCTGTGAGGTCACAGTACTCCAAGGTCGACCATCAGAATTGTTTGCCAAAGCCTGGAAATCATGGAACAAGTCAAGACCGCGGGGGAAGAAGAGCGAGTTCCCGGACCCAACGAAGAGAGGCAGCTACGAGGACACACAGCTTTGGGTCATTATCGAAATGCAAGACGCGGGCACAGACTGTGAGAAGATGATGGAAGCTGGAGGTGTGGGCACAGTCTGGGAGATATGGGACGTGTTCTGGGGCGTGTGCTTGAGTGTGGCGAAAGCTGAGGAGGCTTGTCGATTTGAGCATCGCGATTTGCATCTGGAGAATATATGTATCCGATCTGCGATGTCTGGTATGGATCCTATGGAACCGATAATACGAAATCCGTTAAAGAGGAAGTTTGGCTTCAGTGGGCTCGAGACCACAGTTATTGACTATACACTATCGCGCGCCGATATTGTCGGCTCGTCAAAACACGACTCTCGCAGAACCTCATCATCCTCAAACTCGTCGGTTGTTTCAGCACTATCAACATCAACCACCGCAACCCCTCCCAACGACGCGGAAGTCGCCTACCTCGACCTAAACAAATCGATCGGCCTCTTCGATGGCAACGCAGAAGATGAGTACCAATACGAGATCTATCGTTATATGCGCGGCGCCGTGTTCCACAACAATCCACTCTGGCAGGCGCAAGATTACAACAACGAGAGACCCAGCACCCCAGTCGAGCACACCCCCGAGACGCCGCGCCGCTCCCCACGAAAAGCACAGAATACCGAAACACCCGGAAGTGTCTCTCTTCGTAGCACCTCTCGAACAAGCATAAAGAAGCCGACCAGCGAACCTGACGAGGATATTTGGAAGCGTTTTCATCCGAAGACGAACCTCGTGTGGGCTCACTTCATTTTGTACAAACTACTCGAACATATGGAGGGGTACGAGCCTGCCAATTTATCTTTGGAAGATATCATGGTACGCGTCAAAGCGAGCCCTGAGGACGCGCCAAAGGTGCAGAAGAAGGCCATAAGGCTCTACAGGGTATTGGAGAAGGTGAACCAGATGTTGGAGCCGAGTGAGCTGGGCAAAGAGGGCAGTCTGGCGAGTATGAAGGATCTGGTAGTTTTGGCTATTGAACACAGGTGGTTGGGGGTTGGGGATGTGGCAGGTGAAGAGGTGGATGCTGCGTACTAGGAGAACCGTTGTTGGTGCCAGGAGAAGCTATGGCAAGACTATTTGAACATGGGACAAGAGAAGAATGGATAGGGCGATATCATTTGCAGCATTTTTTGGCTTTGGGTTCGTTTAGCGGTGCATTGCGTTGCTTACTTGGTTGGTTTGGGTAGATTTATGAATGAATGAAGTTATTGACACTGCTTTTGCCCCTTTCACCTCGGCGTTAAAAAAATACATCTACGAGTTGGAGTTTCCCAGTAGGATGGCAAAGATGTATTAGGTATCTACACACAAGCCTTGTCATGACACTAAGGCCGTAACATGTTATAGCTTCCAAGATTCCGTTGCAACCCGCTGCATCTTTCTCCTTTCTAGCATTGAAGCCTCCCTACTTCTAGCTTATAAGTCTGCCCTTTGCTGCCTGGCAACAGCGGCGACTCGCCTGATAACATCTCATCTTCAAATCTCGTTTCAGTTCGTTCTTCTTACTGTGTGGTGTTGTTTGTATTCTTAATCATAAGTTCAAAAGATTGGCGCCCGAGCTGTCCGTACGGTTGTAGTAAAAGGACTTCCAAGGCATTCGCAAGAGTGAAATTGGCCCTTTACTCACCACGCACGTGTACTATTGGACTTCAATGTATTGGATTCCCTATAAATTGCATACAACGGCATCCTCATCCTTACCCTCTCCTTCGTATCCCTGTATTTATCTTCTTCTCCCGCATCACCTCCATACAACTCTCCCCATCTGGCCATGCCTCTCATAAGCAGAGTCATTCCATGCAAGGTGAATGGCCAACGTGCCACTGATCTACGCGCAGCACATTATCGGTACTTGCTGTTGATGCGTGGGTCTTGGGAGCTGGGGAAGGTTCACCTCTCGCCTCTTCAGTGGTTGTCACTGACGGTTTGAAGGCGAACGAGACGGGGCCGTGCCGTACTGGATTACGTTCGGCAAATGCACGCGGCCCGGAAATAACATATCCAGTCCTGTAAGTGTGGGGAATGCTTTGCAGTTAGAACAAACAGGGGGTGTTTCGAGTGGAACGAATGGCTACTCTAAACTTGCTATCTGTTATACAATTCCAAATTGCTCGAAGAGCGGCGCTGCAGTATCGGGCCGTTCTGAAATACCATATCACTCTATATATGCTATTCCGCCGTGCTCCGTTCTGAGGTTAATCACTCACACTGCTCTGACTTCCTGCTCTGCTTCAGCGGAGGCCTAGAAGCGTGAGCTGACAAAAGATCGTTCTCGGGGATATTTCCAGTGCTGCTAGCTATTACAGAGTTCTCTGCAGCGGCAATTGCATGCTCATCTCGAAGCCTTTCCGCGTCCGCACTCATAGCAGGGGTGATGGTTGTCTCATGCTCTGCTTGGGATACACCCCTCGCATCTGCATGCTCAATGGACTCATCATTTAATGCATGCTCAGCGTGTTTGAAATCGCCTCGAAGCTGCTGTGATGACTGACAGACAGCTCGCTTGGTTGGTCTCGCATGGAAGTTGACAGCTCATCAGCATCAATCACGCAACTCCGAAATACATACGAATGTCCGACTCTGCTGCATTTCAAACGTCCGCACTAGTGACTGCGTAGGCTTAATATCTCGCTCTTTCATCACGTTGCGAAGAGTACATCATGATAGTACTGAGGATGAGAAAGTTAGGGACGCAGTTTCGTCTTGAGCTAGCTGCATGTTCGCCTGCTGTTTGGGACGACATGACAATTCACTGACATGCTACCGCTCCTACTCATCACCCATAATCTCTTGCATAGATGAGTTACCATCATATGAAACTCTAGATTCGCTTCTTATTTGCTCGATGTCTGTATTCTTATCCCACTTGATATGATGTCTTCAATTACGTGGATTGGAGAACAACATTGCAGCACTCACAGGTGGACTCGAGCATTACTCACCAAAAAGGCAAGAAGGTGGATCAAGCAGTATTGATTTGTCTATTTAGAACTACGTTCGTAAAGGGGACAAGAAAAGGGTATAGAGCGGAGCAAGACAAAAGAGGTGAGATGTAACGATAAAAGGAGCTAATGCAGCGACAAGCAAGAGCTGCAGAGAGCGGATGCACCACAATCAAAATGAATCTCGGGAATACTGCTTACTGAATCACGAATTGCATGTATGCCATTCCAAGATGCAAACAGTAAGCAACTAACACCCCATGATGAAACTTTTACGCTTACGTCTCATGACGCATTTTCTCGATCGCTCAACACAAAACGCACCTATGATCGCCACACCCTTTGAAACCACTCAACCTTACCGCCTCCCTCTTCGACATCTGCCCCACCGTTTCCGCGTAACCTCACTCCTACCCGCCACCCTGCCAAGTGGTGACTGCCTTGCAGGTGGCGAACGGAACGTAGCACTCGGATAGCCACATTACCGTTGTCCAGGACGAGACATGTCACCGTTGTAGCACCACCGCGTGGAAGCTGGCGTCAGGCGTGAGAGTCCAGTGTCAGGGAGTGGGACGAACGCAACTCGTGATACTAGTGTCCTGGTACAACAAGGTAGTTGGGGCGTCTGTTGAGGTACGAGGCTTAGGAGCTTTGTGTGAGAGAAGAATAAGAGTGTCACAGAGTGGATTGGAAATGTGGTGAGTAACGTGTATGATGCGCCGCCAGGGTCGAAAATGTATACCTCGTTGATTTTGAGAAGACATATGGTTCAAGTCAAGTAGCACGTTATACATGATGGATTGGTACAGCTGTAGGCCTTTGAAGCTCAAAGCTGTGGAAAAGAGGCGAGTTGAAGCCGCTCGGAAAGTTTCCGCGCTCGAATTCCTGTCTTTACTTCGTCTTACAACCAAAAGACTATTAGCATCTGATACTATGCAAAGGTGCTGATCTGCAAGTCTTCAAGAGCGGTGTCGGTAGTTGCTCAGCATATTGCAAACCTGGGCTCTTCATCTGCTGGAGAAAGCGCGCGGTGGAGGTCCGGTCTCAAGGGAGTGTCTCCGGCTAGTATATCTCCGTAGAGGCGCATGCGCATACTTGGTATGCTATGATAAATGACGATCATATTCCGTTTCAGCCTCCCAGATCGACTAGATCGGGGAGATCCACAGACTTAGGTTGCAGATAAGGTTTGCCAAGTCTACTGTAGTCTCTGTTCAACCACTTGCGTCCGTTAAGACTTCTCCCTTCCCGCGAAGCCAAGACTGGCCTTGTAACCTGGCCTCCAGCGGAAAGGACTGCTCTTGCACGGAGAGTCGTGCAGCGCTCTTGGCTGTCTGTGTACAACGTAGATAAGATCTTGGCGCGGCACTTCCCCTGAATTTTCATTCATGGTGAATTAGTCTAGTCTTGGTGTTGATGAATTTGTCGAGTCGTCTTGGGTTGACAAGCCTGGACACTCGTCACTAGAAGCTTCCTTGTATCTTAGAATGATTAGAGAACAACCCCAGATCACATTCTACCTGCTTCAGTCATCATTGCCTGCATCGAATTGCAAACGTACGAGTAAAATTTGAAGACCAGTATTCGACAGGGTAGTGGCAAAGTAAAAGCAAGTCTCGGGAGACGGCGCATCCTAGATCAGCAGTAGGAGACGCGAACTCAGGACCGAACTCGACGATCTTGTGTCGGATTTGTAACCAAACATGTACGCGTGTCCACGATGAGCTGTCTATGCCAAGGCAGGTGCTTTCGTGCCCAGAAGTATACCTGACGTAGGTGAGCGCACGAAACAAGATGAGCGTGCGAATAACAGACAGCTGATCACGGACAAATGGCGGCAAAGAACGCAATCTGCTGTAGAGTTGTATCCCAGAGATGAATCAATATTGCGTGCTTCTCTGCCAAGCGCGGAACATGAAAAAGGAAAGTGCCAAGGATTTCCGTCCTCAGGTAGACTGCCAAGCGCGGTGCAAAGGAATGCTGCATTTGCCCAGACAGTGGAATTAGGAAGCTCATTAGGCAGAGTTGCCAAGAGTGGATTGTTTAATTCCGCGATGTAGAGCATCTCCGCATCAGGCGGGACGACGTGACTTGCATTGATCTTCGAAGTCTTGCTTGTCAAAAACAAATTATGTTTGACGTGAGTACATCGTAGATCCAGATCGCCATGAAAGGGCCGAGCCGCCAAGAGTCAGTGCCACGATATTTGTTACCACTCGATGGATGTTCGAAGTTGAAATCGGAAAGAAGGGATGAAGAAGTTGTAGAGGCAAGCCTTGGCATATCGGGCCAAGAGCTTACTTTACCGCGCGATGAGGTAAAAGCGATATACTGGAGAGAAAGCACAACGAGACCATCGAAAGAGGTGCAAAGGTGCAAAGGTGCACAGCATTGATGAGGCTCTTGGCTGTGCATCGAAGCATGAGGAAAGGCCTCACGTGCTATGAGGCCCGTCCGATGTCGCTGGGGTGTCCCCCACGATATATACGCACAGACCTCTTTGCCTGCTCTGCAACATCTCAACAAAGGCGAATTAAGTAGCAAACCGCTTCTTCGCTACTGCAGGTGCTGTGTGAGACTGCGGGGAAGACTACGGGGGACTGGATAGTAGCCCGTTGGCTTTACTACATCTGGTCGAAATACGGACGACGTCAGACTCACCGCCATGCCTCCCGCTGCACGCAGGATTCTTGTATCCTCGAAATCAGCCAGTCAGAAATCAACCAGTCAGGTAAGCATCTCCATGAGTGAAGCTGGACGACGCCGCAACTGTAGTAGGACGCCCTGCAGAAGTGTATGCAAATGAACCCAACAGTGGTGCAGAGGACTGCACCAGACCACCAGACTCCAATGGCCAGGCCCGGCCATGGACCGTGATATCAGCGGATGAAGCTCGAGAGACAAGAGGATTGGGCTGCCACGTTAGCAGTCGACTTGTAGCATGTGCTTGAAACTCAGGAACAACGATGTGGCCAAGGTGGGAACTGAAACTAGAGGTAATATGGACCGAAATGAAGACGTGGTTCGAGGCCAGTTCACGCCCGCATACAGTTTGCGGGGTTGTGTAGCAGATGTTGTGGGGTCGTGGCACATGGTGGCCAGGGCGTGCCCAGTGGTGGAAAGGAAAGCTTGAGGAAGGGACGAATTCGTTTGATAGACTTTGAGGGCTGAGGAGGGCTGATACCGAACATGAGCGGTGACAGATTGCGGTGAGGCAGTTGGCTGCTGTACACAGCAAATGCAGACGCTGAAATGAAGAGCTGTCTGTTCAAGACTGGGCAAGCGTTACGGGACCCCCACTCAAGTGACTCCAATCGCTTTCAGCGGCAAAACGTCGCGCCCGGGATTTTGCAAACAAGCCTTGGTGGAGGTGCAGCCAAATCCATGGCTGCATGGCTGGAAGGGCTGCCAAAAGAGGGTTGATTAGTGTCTTCTTCTTCGTGCACACGTCTGGAAGCGGCTGTTCAACGAGAATCTGCTGAGCTTGGAGACGACGGGCAGCGTGGCCATAGGAGGCAGCACGAGGCGTCGTCGCTGGCTGCAGCGAGTTGGAAGCGGTGTTGTCGTGGTCGCGCGAACGGGCGTTGCGGTATTTTATATTGGGGAGCGGACAGGCGTTGAATCGCAGCATCTCGCTGAATCGCCAGAAAATAATGCCGCACTTTGGCGACATCTCACCGAGGGTGGGGAGACGCGAGCTGCTCGGACTCCCAAAATAGAGACAGCTGCTGCTGTTCCTGTTGCTGCTGCTGCTGTGTTGTGAGTTGCGGTTGGAGACGACGTCCACGTCGCAGGACCGAGTTGTTGTCTATGAAGGAAGTCGGACGGAAGCCGCTTTGGGGAACCCGGCCATGCTCGCAGTCGCAAATGGGATCCAGGGACGGTCCGCAAGGCGACGAGTGACAGGCCTGCAAAGAGCGCGGCATTGTTGCGCACTGCTGGGGGCGTTTCGGGGGCGGCGGGTTCTTTATCTTACCATACAGGGCCTTACAGGGCCTTACACCCGATTTGCACCTGGATCCGATCATCTGCACCGGGCCTGGGGCTGGGACTGGACGCATGCTGTAGAAGCCGGGTGGGGTGTCTGCATCGTGCTGCTGGCACTGGCACAGGCACAGGCACAAGCAGCCTCACGCAGCGGGTGCAATTCGACCTCGAGTGTGCATGTTAAAAGGCCGTGGGCGGGCGGCTCTTGGGGGTCTGTCACTCTGCAGCCAGCGTCTCCCAGCTTTCAGTTCGGTGCATTCCCAGCGCTTCGCCTACTTGTGGCCGCCGGATTGATAGCCTCATCGCGCCCACTTCTGCATTGGCAAGCGCTGCACCCGTAGCGCCTTAGAACAACCTGACCAGCTTTGTTGACTTTGCCGTCGCCGTCGCCCCCCATCAGCTCAGGTGTCAACCTATTCTCGTTTGTCGGCGAAACATCCCACGGCCAACGTCACTTGCAGCTCCCTCCGATCCGGCTCCATCAAAAACACCTTCTCCCCGCCAAATCCCATCCCTCACTCTGATACCGCGTTTCACTCCGCCAAGCGTCAAACCCTCAATCCTCTTACGCCAACGCTCAATTCCACAACGCTCCGCCGTCGGATGGCTCTTTCACGTCTACCGCACCCCTTCACCGCCGTTCCCACCACTGTGCCTCCTCTTCACGTTCACTGCGGCAGCTCGCTTGCAGCCTGCTACCATCGACCCAGTTCCCTCCAGAGGGCGTAGTTGCACCGCACCCACGGCCACGAGGACGCCCGGACCCATATCTGCAAACTTAGAACACAGACATCTGTAGGTCACCTTGCACGACCGTGTGCCGATCGCGATCAGCGATTCCCAATCCCCACCGCCCAGAAATTCAATATTGAATATTGAATATCTTAGACCGCCAAGATGCCCGCCGGAGCTGCTTCCGCCCCGGCCTTTTCAAATCCCTTTAAAGGCGACGCCGCAGAAACCGATATGCACCGCAGAGATTCCCGAGTAGTCGAGTTTTCCCAACCTATACCAGAGGAGGACGAGAGCACCGAGGAGACCGCTAGTGAGCCAATCGAGCCGACCACTCCAACAAGCCACTCCAGCGACAACACACCCTTTTCCCATCCATTTCGTCATGACGACCCGGTAGAGGGTGTATTTATCAAGGAGAAAACTCGCATCCAGGAACTCGACCCCAAGTCGCATCCAAACCCACCCCCTTCTACAGCAACTACAAAAGAAGTAGTTCCCCCACCAGCTCCTATCACTCGAACAATGTCGAACCTTAAGTCCGCACAGAACGACCAGTTGTCGGTGTCGCCCTCCGATAAGCCAGGCCTTGGGAAGCGAGTGGGTTCGTTTGTACGCAACAAGTTGCACCGGACCCCCTCACACAAGGACGGACACACCCCTTCGCCCGCCGTCCAGCAGCCAGAGCAGATGCAGAGTGAGCAAGTGACTGTCAAAACTGGTGTGGATGGGCCAGCTGAAGTTTCTGCCCCATCACTGACTATTCCCAAATACCGGAGACTTAGCTCGTTTTCGCTATCTGCCCGAAGTACCCCCAAATCTTCTCACGGAAATTCTCCGCCATCGCCTAGCTCGACTACTAGCACGATGTCCGATGAACAAAATGCCACAGAGGATAGGCCCAAACTTAGTCAGAAGCACTCTGCATCGTCAGCTGCAATTTCGGGCATGAACGGCAAGCGACCTGGCATTACATGGGCAGGTGGAGGTAAAGATGGCAAGAGGTCACGCTTTGCGAGGAGGCGCTCAGTCAGCTCAGAACAGGTGCAGCGACCCCAGGGCAACAACGATAAAGAAACAGTTGGCTTGATTGATACATTCTCCAAGCCAGCCGCTGAGGGTGTGGGCATGAAGGCACGCCGTTTGAGTCTGAGTCTGCCCGACGAATTTGTCGTTGATTGCTGTGACTTGGACAAGGAATTCAAGAGCTCGAGTCTCATGCCTGGAAAGCGAGGGAAGCGTCTGGGTCAGGGAGCCACGGCCGAAGTCCGCATTATGGCTCGTAAGGGAGCCTCTAGCAGCGAAGAGTTGGTGGCCGTTAAAGAATACCGTATACGCGAGAAAGATGAGGCAGAAGAGGATTATATCAAGAAGATCAAGTCCGAGTACAGCATTGCCAAGAGCTTGCACCACCCGAATATCGTCGAGACTGTGCGCCTCTGCACGAACCGTGGTCGGTGGAATCATGTGATGGAGTTTTGCAGCCACGGCGAGCTCTTCACGCTCGTGGAACGCAAGTTGTTCGCTGGAGAGGGTGGCTACTACAGCGTCGCGGATCGACAGTGCTTCTTCAAGCAGCTACTTCGAGGAGTGGAATATCTCCATAGTCACGGCATTGCCCACCGCGACATCAAGCTAGAAAATCTGCTTCTAAACAAAGAGGGTCATCTCAAGATCTCTGATTTTGGCGTAGCAGAAGTCTTTAGTGGAGAACACCCGGGACTCCGTGCTGCTGGGGGCGAATGCGGAAAGAACATGGGCGAGCTTCGCCTCTCCAACCCTGGAATTTGCGGCAGTCTTCCTTACATTGCCCCAGAAGTGCTGGAGAAGAAAGGCAGTTACGATCCTCGTCCACTCGACGTCTGGTCTTGCGCCATTGTATACCTGACTATGACCTTTGGAGGATGCCCATGGCAGGCCGCGAAAGCGGATTACGAGTACTACGCTAGATTCAAGAAGGGATGGGATGCGTGGCTCGTAGATCACCCTGATGGCGAAATTGTCGACGGTCCGGACGGACACCCCAAGTGTGGCAAGCTTTTCAGCCTGATCAACCCGCCTGCGATGAAGCGACTGCTGTTGAAGATGCTGCACCCTAACCCAGACAAACGCATCACAATCTGCGAAATTCTTAACTCCTCGTGTATCAAGAGCATCGATTGCTGCTGTCCCGACGGCTACGATGATCCCTCGTGCTGCATCGATACCGCCAAAGGCCCAAGCAAGCAGCCCGCTAAGTTGATTGTGAAGAAATACCTCCATCACCACATCCCACCAAAGCCCGAAAACAAAATCGGCAAAGCTTTCCAACATCGATTCGACATGGGAGATGGCTGGGCCTAGTTCCATTTCCATTTGTTACATACAGCATTTCTGGCGTTTTTGCTACCTGACCTTGCACTTCCCGTTGACTACCCAATACGTGTCCAGAAGGTCACATATAGACAGGATGGCTTTGCGGGGCTTGGATTTCCACAGGCTACATCTCTGTTATTCCCTTATTTCACAGGACTTTGTATGTAAAAGAGTGGGCAAGCTATAACTGCAGTTCTTATTCTGGAAAATGGAAGGAAGGGAGGAGGCGATGTACAATTGATTTCCTATTGCTACCGTTACTTCTCCCAGCCCGTACATATCGACGGCCTTTGGGTCCATTCTCGTTAATCATATATGATATCATACTACAACCACATTCACAACTTGCCATACCTTGCACTTCACCTCCTATACTAATCTATCACTACTTACAACGGGACTGTATCACGCAACCTGCATGTTCCCCCACCTCTCGTCTTCAATTGGTAGCATCACGACAGACGACCCACCTATGATCCTGGTGAAGAACGAAGCTAGCTGCTAGTTGGCCCCATTGATCGACGTAAAAAAGTTATCAATTCTGAATATTTTCCCGAGCAATTCCGTTGAGCTTAATGTTACATATATCAATTACCATCACCGTTGCCCTTCAGTACGAATCAACAGCCTACTTTCTGGAAAAGCGATTCCGAAGTCTTACATTTTCTACTGCCCTTCAGCCGTGCACACCTACTCCAAGAACACTGTGTAACCCAAGACCTTCTCGAACACGCCGAGAAGTTATCAGGTGTGTAGGATAGCGGAACGGAGCTGCATCCGAGGTCCGTTACGGGCGCAGCATGATGTACGCCTAGCATATCGTTGCAGCCAGGCGTACTCGGCATGCGTTTTCCAAGAGTTGTAAAGTCTTGTTTTTAATTTAGTGTAGGAGGATGTGGGTCGAGCAGGTGAGTGACATGGGGTGAGCGATTGCGTAGTGGGGCAGCCGCATGGAGGTGCATGAAGGGTACATGCAAGGTCTGCAAGTGCGAAACGGCGCATTCGGTATGCCGATGCTTGCCTTTCCCACAACTGCGATTCCTCGGTACAGAGACGTAACCTGGAGACGAAATGCAGAGCTGGGAACAACTGGGAGCAGAGCCGCTGACTCGGTTTCGTTCCTCGTCACGAGTAACCTGTCCGCTCACCTTCTCCTTCCAGCGCACCCAAAGCCCATCCCCCGCTGTCATCATCCGTCGTCTTCTCGGAGGATTCGGAAAAGCGGGGCGCCTGCTTCTCTGCAATTCATCCCGCGTCCCATGATCCATGATGCATCATCACACCCTGCATTTCAAACCGCCTTTTACCGCCGTTTGCGCTCGCGATAAGCCTCGTAGCGTGCGTATATAATGCGGTGTGACTGGCGGATGGATGGAGGTGAAATCAGGCCGATATCAGTGCTGAGGTGGGTTTAGCGGGGTAGTGGGGGATGACTAAGGGAGGTGAATACATAGAGCGAGCCTCAGGCGCCATCGGAGAAACTTAAACTTCACCCTACACGCGAGCCTGCTCCCCACGCTCTGGTGCAACTTTCACCGCTTGCTGAGCAGGGTGGCTGGCTGAGAGGTACGTTCGCATGACCGTCGGGACATGGGGCACAGTAAGATGGGCAAGATGTTCTACCGTAAACGGTCAAAAACTCTATAAAATTTAGGGCTTCGCTTCTTTTGGAACCATTCCCGCGGGTGCGGGATGTGAGCCGATCGTAACGGGAAAAGCAAAGGAAAGAGATGTACGGGAAGGCGAAAGACAGGAGTGGAGTTCCTGTAGATGACATGAGAGAAATTGGGGTATGTGCAAGTGCGGGTTATCAAAGGTAATGAGTTTAGCTCTATTTTGGTCTATTCTTCTTTTTCGTCTATTACTTGTTGTCTCCAGTCTTACACTTGCATTCAATTCAGCCCATGTTTAAATTTGAGATATATACGCTTCGACCAATCTCCAGGCGAGCTCGCCTTTCTCCATTCTCGAGCCCGTGTTCCACTACATCGCTGCCTGACTCCCAATATGCACCCCCTCATTTTCTACCCGTCAAATTAAGCTTTGGCCCCCAGCCCCTGCGGTACACCACACCGAGTATTGGGAATCCCCACGCTCGTCATCTTCAGCCCACAATAGACTTCCCGGTGGGGAGATGGCTGGGACGCGGACTTTGAAGTGACTAGCCTGTATTGTCAGTTGAGCACACGACTTTTGTGTATGGTTTTGAATAGGGGTATATGCAGAGGTGATAACGCCATAAAGCTATAGTTTAGGTAGAGTTCTTACAAGGCATAGTCTTTGCTATCTGCATACTCTGAGCTGTGACCAGGTAAGAATTGAGAGGGTTGTAGATTGTCCATTCTGCCGAATCACAAGTTGACCAAAGTAAAATCGTACATCAGCTCCCGACGACACCACATAATTCCCCTGCCGTCTTCGATCGCGGCTCACATGGCCGTTTCTCCCAACCCCTCGGAATATCAGCACCCCTCTGCGTCGACACTGCCTATCCCCCACTCCGCTCTGACAGCCTATTAGCTAGGCGGTCCAGCTGCATTCAAGAGCTCCCGACGTCGCTGTTGAGACGCTAGCAAGAGTTTCAAGTCAACATCCCCAGCGCCTGAGGGATTTGTCGGCTCTCGTTTCCCCACGAACTCCATCTGCATCTTCTCGCGGGTTTCGGCTAGCTGCTGAGTCCCCGCGTTACGTTCGGCGCGCAGCTGTTCACAATCAGCACGTAGCTGCTCACTTTCGGAACGGTGCTGCTCCAGCCATTATCCCTGGTGTCCACTGTCGGCATGACCAAGTTTGGGGACATATCATGTACGCCGACAGGTTGCACAACACTACTCAATGTGACTGCAATTGGAGCTTCTAGCCGAATGTCGGAGCTCTGTTGAATTGCCTTGGGTTTCTTCTGAGATGTGGCTTTATTTGCTTCAACAACCTGGGTTACAGAGCCTGATTCCAGTGAGACTTGGGCGATAGGTTGCTTATCTTTGCTCTCGGGTTTATGGGCTGGTCGAGGAGGGGAGCGTGAGGGAGATCGTGATCGTGATCATGGTAGGTCTCGTTCAAACTCGTCACGATCCCAGTAGATGTCGTCAGCCATCCATGAGTTGTTACTGCCATATGGTAGCCTCCTCCCGTGGTTGTCATAAGTGTCGTATGAATTCGTGCTTTCGCTCAGAGGCCGATAGTGATTGGAACATTTCGCGCGGTCTCTCCTCTGACCGCGAGAGCTCGGTTTATTATGATCAGAGTGTCGAGGGTCGCTACATCCTTGGTCTGAGTCTCTACTCTCGTCTCATGATCGGGAGCAATATGAAAACCCCCTGTGACATTCTCTGTCCTGTCGGCTGTCAGACCTGTGGCTATTAATTCGGCTATTTTTTGTTGTTCTCTTGTATCGATGGTTTTCAAGATTGTCATACGAGTTAGCACTCTCACTTCGAGGGCTTCGGGCAACTTGCGGCTGGCCACTTCTCTGATGACGGGGAGAGTTGCCGAGATCTCGTCCCGTTTGTCGCCTGTCCGGCATACTATCTCTTCTATCCCCATCGGTGAGTGTGACAGATGAATTAGAGATGGGCATCGCAGTCTGTAGGGCTGGGTATTCTATTGAGTCTGACTGTCTTGCACAGTGTGAGTGCGGTTTAATTGAAAGCTTAATGGTCGGCGTCAATGAGTGGAGCAGAGAAGATCTGGCTTCTACTTGTTGGCGATGAATGTGAATGTTGAGAATACAAAAATAAACGTGGACGAGAGGTTGTCGCGATCACTTATTTTTTTTCGATTCCGTGTTGATGACATAGAAGAAGCCGTCAAGGCTGTTTGCACAACATCACCACGCTAAGGTACCAATCCGTCAAACATGCCTCTCAGTTTTTGAGCGTGGGTTCATAGAATGCTAATGCCAGCTTCTGGATACAATCAGCGTAGTCGATATAATTGAGCGGGCAAAAGCGAGGGCCGAAGCTTACAATTAGGGTAGGAAGAGCTTAATAGGCACTTTGATCTGACTCTTGAATTCGAGTACGAAACTAAGAAGATCCTGAAACTTACTAAAATATGCAATCTCTTTCTGAAGTGCCTGACATATTTGTTCTCGAGGAGCAAATTTTGCCAATTGGGTGCAATTATTGAAATTGAACACAGTAGCAATTTGAAACAACGTTGAGAGCAAACGGCGGAGATCAGTGTAACAGTAGTAGAATAGCGAGGACGGGCAGTCTTGCTGCTGGACTCCTGACACTATCAACAAGACTAAGAAGAAGCTTGTATATACTCCACGGTACCACGTCCGAGGAGAATGCGCACGTCGCGCGACCATATACAGGTAGCAGGTAGACAGATAAATTTTACCCTACGACATCATAATGTAGCTGCCAGCCGTACTTGTACCAAGTATGTCTGACCCCTGATTTTCCCCTTGGAGGTGCTAACATGCAGTACACTTGAATACTCTCTCACAAAGTCTGACCTCGCTCTAAATACGAATTTTGAACACACAAACCTTTCTTAGGTGCCTCAAGCAAGATTTATCAACACTCACCACAACTCCCACACCCCATCCGGCAACACTGACCTCATAATCCTCCAGTGACTAATCGCCCCCAGCTTATGCCACTTCTCCAACTCTCCCACCCCACTTTTCTTCATAATATTTCCACCATCCTCCACCTTCTTCGCATCAAATTTAATCTCATATTCCGCTCTTGGCCTCAAGAAATTACCCCTTGCAATACTACCCAAATAATCCTTCTCGTCCGCCTGCCTAAACTTAATAGCGGACTTGCCCTTGCCATGATCGTTCTTGACGCAGAACACAACCATGTTGATGAAGTCGGGGTCGCCTTTCTGGAAGTTAGCGGCTTGAGGCGAGTCCCGGAAGAGACGGCAGGCGGGAAAAACGGAATGAATTGTGTTGAGTACGAGGCGGGCGGCTGGAAGCGCGAGGTCGCCGGCGTAGTTGATGGCTACGACGCCATTGTCAGTGAGTAGTGAGCTAAGGCCTTGGAGGAACTCTTCGGTGAAGAGGTAGACGGGTTCCGCGCCGCCAGTGAAGACGTCGTGGATGATGTAGTTGAATGACTTCGGGTTTGTCTTCGACTTGCTGTCCACGTACACAACAGCATCGTCGATGACGGCAGTGTGCTTGGGCGAAAGGTCGAAGAATTTCGTGGCGTAATGATGGACAACGGGATCGAGCTCTACAATCGTTGTGTTGATGCCGTGCGCGATAAGAGCGTTCGGGGCCGTTCCGATTCCGAGACCAATCACCAGAGCAGATTTCTCAGAATCCGGGATGGGCACATCGTCAGCCTGCTCTTTAACGAGTCGCACAGCCTCTAGCATAACGAACACAGAGAATATCGTTTCGCGTTGCGTCTGGCCCTTGGACAAGGCAACAGGAGTTACCTGCCATTCTCCGCCAAGAAGAGAATGGTCACAGCGCATTAGACGGAAAGCCTGATCACCGTCATTTTCGAGAACAGACACGTAGCCTGTGACTGATTCCTGACGCGCCAGAATAGTGAAATTCTGGGTGGAGATCAATGTCGAATTAGCCTTCTGCAGAGCGTAGTCCGAGGGATAGTGAGGGTTTGCCCATATGCTGTGGAAAATGGCTGGCGCAGCGAGTAAGATGACTCTTGAAGGGGTCAGAAATGCGGAGATTGAACCAATAAGTAGCTGGAAGCCAATGCGGGTAAATGACATGTGTGTGCCGACGTAGCTAGGTATGATAGACCCAGCGATCTTAGCGATGGACGAGACGGTGAAGTAAGATGCCGTAGGAAGAATTACTTCACCAACTGTAGGATGGAGATTGAATTGCGTAAGATCTATGGCGTCCAGAAGATCGCCAGCGGCAAAGGCGGAGAGGAACAGCAGGGGGAAGTAGGTCAGAGATTCGATAAGCAAAGGGCCATTCTCAATACCCAGCTGACCACTGTATTGAAAGAGAAAGAATTGGATGACCGGAGTCCAGTACGCAATGACAGCAATGTACTCAGCAACACTTGTTGATACATATCTCTTTAATGCCTTCCTCGACATGAATGCTAGTACAGCGGTCGCCGTCATGGATCTTTGGTGATGTAGAGATGCAGGGATGGAGCCATATACTGGGGAGAGATTGAGTTGCGAGATTGGAGAAGCGATTCCAGCAACAACGAGGAGAGCCGCTGCTCTTCCGACGTTTTTGATAATAGTTGACGTGGGAAGCTGTCGCGCTTCTTTCTCCGCGACCTTCGCCGCCTTGGGCTTTCTCGGGGTAGCCTTTTGCCGCGAAGACATGATGGAGATGTTTGTTTCCAGGCTCTTGAGTTGTTTTATGTAATGGGTATCCCAACAATCAAAAGCGAAGAATTATGGGTATACAAAGGAACACGAAAGACCAGATATCAGGACATGAAATAGACCAAGTAATTATCGCTATATCGCTGTCGCTACTGCGGACCGCTGTGCCGCGACGAAGTATAAAGAGGAGGGGGAAAGATTGTTGTAGACGGAGAAATGGCAGATACAAGGAGAGAGCAACTACGAAATTTAATGACCGAGAAAGGACAGCTGTTGTCGCACGGAGTGGCTCGTTGTTTGAAGCATGGGTGAAACGCCTGGGCTTGGAGATGGGTCTTACCCGCACCGCAGCATTTGGAGGTAAGCGCGCCAAGTAATGAACGTGGCGCTCGCGTGGGCGTGTGGCGTCATTATCAATCTACTCTTGACTTCCAACTTTCAACATCCCCTTCGATCGCACTCGCTGCTCCTCCTCCTTCCCCAGACGGCATGCCCTACCTGATGGATGAATCTACTATGACGCCGCTCGCGCTTCGACCCGCCAGAACCACCCTCCAATCTACACATGTCGTGCAATCGCCCGAAACCACCGATAATACTACTACGGGCGGCAATGAAGTGGCGCTCGTAAGGCAACAAGATGCGTCTATGAGCGACGACGACACCTGCATGAGAGACGATGACCAGGGCAAAGATGAACGGTCAATTAGACTTACGGCAAAAAATCGACGCAAGCGGTACCTCGAGATCCATCCCGAATACTTCAACGACTCCTCCCTCGAGCTAGCCGACCCGCTACTCTACGACCGCTTGATACGACGTTTCCAGACCGCCGCCGAACGGGAAGCAGATGGGCGCAGAAAGGGATTCTCGGGGCAGATGTCCACAGACCTGTGGCGCGCCGAGGCGAAGAAGGATGCCCTCAGCCAGCCAAATCCGGACTCGCTGTTCGTGTACAAGCGCGGGCCGAGCGGGGAGATCCTGGAGGAAGATAAGGACGATGTTCCCATGAGCAAAGAGGAAGGAAAAGCGTGGTGGATCGACGAGATGACGATGAGGTTTCTGAAAGGGGCAGACGAAGATTTTGATTACAAGACTGTGGACTCAAAACATATCTACGATGATCCAGAAGAAGAACGGGATATACAAGAACGGTGGTTTGAGTCAATGGAGTCCGACTTTGATTCAGATGGCGAGGGCAAAGAAAAGATGCTCACGGGCGAAACTGGTATACAGGACTATTGAAGGTGGTCACTTCTTGAGAATATCACAAACTGTCGACAAACACATCGAATACACGGTCAAGGTAGCCTCAAAATAAATAAAGGTAAGGCACTGGTATCATGTCTTGTCGGAAGCACTAAGTAACTAACACAGGTCCAGATCACAAGAAATACCTATATGTCACTGCCCTATCTCCCAGCGCGCTCATCTCTTCCGGGGTATATCCGTTGTGCGCTCCTTCTGCCATTTGACGCGCGCGTTTGGCATTGATTCGACGATAGTTGAATACAAGAATCAGCACCGCAATAATACCTGCGCAGATGAAAGCGAGCTCAAGAGAATGGCCTAGTACATAGTGGGGTGCGTCTTTAGCTCGATAAAAGTTCGATGCCATGGCTACCGCATAATCAGTCGATGCTCAACACAACCAATAGACGAATGACGACTTACCTCCTGCGAGATTTCCCATGGCAATCTGAATCGCCTGTCCCGTGGCTCTTTTCGTCGATCCAGCAAGGTTATTGCTCAGCCATGTGATATTACCCGGGAAAGCTGGATACAAAGCGCAAGCAGCGATGAACACCCCAGCATAGATGACACCGGCTTTGGTGCTCGAAATACACATGATAAATCCGATCGCCATGATAATCAGGCATACCAGGATGAATGGGAACCGCTTACCATAGCGATCGCTAAACCACGCAACCGCGACAGCAAGAATGGAGGCGGTGATATAGATCGGCACTGTTAGGAGTTGCGCTGTAGAGCTGGTGTAGCCAAGAGAGCGGATGATGGTAGGCAAGAATAAGGAAATGCCGTAAAGTGGTGCAACGATGCCTGGAGGTGTTAGTTCCACAAATCCTGGATTTAGAATATGTTACACTTACCCCAATATACCCAAATATTCGTCCAAATCTGCCAGTCCAAGAACGCGGCTTTCACATACTTCCATTGGAAAGTATCATCCTGCGCAACTTTGACCTCATCACCGCTTTTGTGACCCTGATACTTCAGCCGATACACAACAAAGGCGCGTTCTTCCTCAGTCAGAAAGGTAGCTGTTTCCGGGAAATCGTGGAGCGTGAAGAAGGCGATGAAGGCAACGATTACTGTCAAGATCCCTTCAAGAATGAAGATCCATCTGGAACTGTCAGCACGCTCAATGTTATGAGTAGAGGTACGATTCTTACCTCCACCCCTCAAGTCCACCAACTCCATCCATATGCGCAATTCCAAAAGCAAGCAGTCCAGAAAAGGCACCCGCAACAGATGCCGCACTAAAGAATAGTGCCTGTCGAAACTGGGCTTCATGTCTGCAATACCACATCGTAATATAATACGCAACTCCAGGAAACAGCCTAAACATTATCAGCTCCTGATCCATCCAACTCAATACGACTTGCGATTCTGAATCCACTCACCCAGCTTCAGCAACTCCAAGGAAAATACGCGCAATCAACAACCCATGATAATTCTGCACAATCCCCATAAGCGTCATCACAATTCCCCACGCCACCATAATAGTCGGCAGCCATATGCTGGGCCTCAATTTCTTCAAGAGTAGATTACTCGGCACTTCGAACGCGGCGTATGTGAAAAAGAATACAGTGAGACACCAATTGTACCTAGTAGACAACAATTAGTTATTTCTATAGCGTAAAGCAAGGCAATAGCTGTGCCTACTGCGGACCCGTCATATGCAGGTCTTCGACCAGTCCTTCAATCTTCGCGTTCCCGATATTACCTCTATCCAAGAATGATAGTAGATATAGAAGAGCAAGCATGGGGATCAATCTCAGATCCATCTTACGGAGGATCTTCTTCTCGTCAAGATGTGCGAATGAGGCCATGGTAACGCCGGGGGCTGTGGCTAAGGCATCTATTCGGGCGATTTCCTCGGCTTTTGATTTGATAGGCTTGCCATGTTTGTCGTGGGCGGGGGGCGTGAAAGATGTATTTCGGGGGGTATCCTCGGAGGAGGACTTGAGGACTTCTGGTTTTTCCATCTTGAGAGCAGAGGAATGATGAGGATGGGAGGTTTGGTAGGCGAGGAAGAAAGATGCGAAACAGTGTTGAAGAAGTGGGAATCCACGTTGAATAAACTGGCACCGAGGCTATTTAATCGAGCTAAGAAATTTTAAGCTGAAGGGTTGAAGTGGAAATAATGACGATGTTCTAGAGCCTCAGGTGTTGAACAGGGAAGGAAATATCGCGGGGTATCCACGAGCGCAACTCCATATAATCCCCACCCGACTTCCCAGTCCCTTACCTGTTTCCCCGGGTTCCACCCACGTCAATCTCATCCGATCGGCTTTCAACCCATCTTGCCGTCGTACTGGGTCAAACGTCCCTCGGTCTTTGAGACCACTCCACCAAACACTTCGTATCCGGCTTTGTTGACGTGTGCCGAGCCGACGCCACGACCCACCACGCCTTTGACGCACGCCAATATCGCATAAACATGCCATTGTGGAGCGTGTTGAGATTTTCTCTCCACACGTTGTAGTTTGAATCGTAGAAGCGAAGAGCTAGGAATAGTGGATCCGGGGTCCCCGCCTACTGGAGGTGGGAAACTGATCCGGATGGGCTTTGCGGCAGATATAAATGCCTTGGGTGGTCTTGTAAATTGCTGAATTTGTAGCTCATGGTTTTCGTGCGGACGCTTTCCGCGCTTGTCGTACGTTCAAGAGGCCAAAGGCGGGCGAGATGTGCAGCGTGCAGCTCAACAGCGTTGGTAGATAAGCCAAATTCGCGTGGTAAGTGGGTCAATCCGTCGTTAACCGTGAGGACGAAATAGGGAGGTAAAATTAAGATTCAGGGTCTCGGGAAGCGGAAAATCGGTTCATTCACTCTCGCTTAATCGCTACTTGATTGGGCATAGTGTTTATTCAACTTCTACTCAAAAGCTTATATTGATTACGAGTATCTGACCTGGTGCGCGTCTTTATATCAAGAGCTGTAGACTATACAAAGGATGAAGAAAGTTCCATGAACCTTTTTCAGTCCCTTGCCTTCTTTCCTTCAGCTTGGTATTTATTCGTGACAACGCCTGTATTGACTCCAGATGGTCTCACCTATCTTTCAATTGCCAGTGTATATATCGTCGCTAGTGTTTCAATCAGTCCACCCTTTCTCTCTCCCTCTCTCTGGGTACTGCCTTCGGAAATGATGACCCCTCTTCCACCTCAACCTTGTTCACGGAAGTATTCAAAAGTCTTGGCCAATAAAAGGTGTTCGCGGCAATCGTGCGGTGTACGTAGATAGGCCGCAGTCATTTCGAACTTTGAGTGCTGATGTTTAGATTTCGAACTCGACAACATGAAACCCACAAAGATGGAAGTAGAATGCATGTGTATGAAGGTTTGAGACGCGAGACATTCTCTTTTGATTTAGTATAACCATAGAAGGCTATCGTATTTTTAGGCCATACCTTCCCACATCGTGAGCACGAGTATCAAAACTCAAAGCAGAACTTCTCCTTCCGTTCAGCTTCTTCTTCTTCTTTATCCCCTACTGAATTAGCTTGTTCTCCTCATTCGCTTGCTCTTCTTTTTATCACCTTCGCGATGGAAAACTCTGCTAAAGCCTACCGTGAACTTGCACCCAAACATACATCTAGTGACAACAGCCCATGGGCATCTAGCGCGCCTTGTCATCACCAAACAAATACCAATCTAATCTCCTTACAAGCTGGTAGCATTAGGAAGCCTAGCCGTAAATAAGCATGTAGCAAGTCTTATTAGGGAAGCTTAAAAAGCCGAAATAAAAACTGCAACTTCATTGAGCCATATCGTACGAAATGCGGTAGTTTTCAAACTGCGAGAGGTGATTGAGCAGACAATTCAGGACGAGGGAACTAGTCGTACCATACTATTGTTCAAAGCAACTAGCAATACGCGTGATACTAAGCTTGTAGAAGCATACTGCTCGTTATGTTAGCATTGTCAGAAAAGAACCGCCACAGACGAGTTGACTCAGCTAGGCTCGATACTTACCCGACTTCTCGACCGCTCCAAGAAGTTATGCAAGATGAAGCTACGCCATTGCAGTACAAACTGTCACAAGAGCTCGAAGAACCTCTTGAGAAACTATATATAGCGTATGAGGCCGCGGTTATCGATGTTGTAAGTAGTACAACGAAGAGATTTAGAGACGATATGAAAAATTTGGTCAAGAATACTGTCACTGCGGTCAATCCGCCCAATACCATGTCTGTTGCCCCTAGCGAAGCTCTGCGAGAATCTCATCGGGAATGGAACGGAGACCGCGAGGAGCGAATGCAGCAGCTTTCCGGTTCGGCTTAGCCTGGAACTTTAGTTATATACAACACTTACGACAAGATTGCGTTGCGTAATACTCAAAGTATAACACAGACGGACCGCCTCGCAAAAAAAGCCAGACGTCCAGGACAGATAATGCGAAAGCAACAGATGAATTTATTCTAAATACTGCGTTACGAAACGAGTCCGACGATTGGGCGTAACGAGGACATTGAGATGGTTAAGCAGGTTTGAATAATGTGTATGACGATTACCAGACGGTCAGCCCTTACATCCTGGGAGACGTAAAGGCAGACAGCAACCGGATAGGATGACGATGACGCTGAAAATTTTAGCGATCGAAAAGTGAAGAACGACTTTCACTGTTAGCTACTCGTCAGTCAAGTAATGGGAAGTGCACTTTTATGCAAAAGAGCCGCGAGAAATAATTATGATTCATTAGGGTTAAAATCCATTCTCTCCTCAACCTCCCTACTCGCCATCTTTCCGAGACGCGAATACAGTCCTGTAACTTTACACACGAGGCATATCCAACATATTACCCCTAAGTCGTCGGACGGCTGCACTGGAGACTCAATTCAGCTCCAGATGTCCTTGACTCACTGACCGCCAATCCCTTGCTCGATCATGCAGTAGTAGGAGCACTTCTACAAAATAAAGGACGCTATTCGCCAATCTCGAGTTGGTTTTTGCATAGTCCCGTCTCTAGGTGATTTTTAGTGCCCCCACAGACTGACGGATGTGGTTTCTTGCTAATGTTAGCTTCGCCGTTTTTCACCACGATCCGTTGTTGACACGCGTTTACCCTATACTAACTACCTTGAAAAGTTGGTAGGAAATCTGGAATCATGACATGGAAGGGTGTCGGCAGCCTATCTGCTGTGATGGCCCTGAAGAGCATTGCTACTGACCATGAGAAGATAGTGCACTGTGTGAATTCGAATATGTAGTTACTGTCCTTGTTAATACATGTTCTAATTACCGGGAGTGAGACGGGTGTCAAATGCTGCATTGCTAGGTAAAACATTAGACATCACAACAACTTGCAAGTGCAGCACATGGATTGGCACAGTGATGCGGTGAAGCAAGATCTATTCTAGAGACATGCACGCACCTATTGAAACAACTATCTAAAGTGGTTGGGGTATAATAAGTCATGAAGGGTAAAGGTGACAAGAGAAGTTCGACAGAGTAACGAAGGCGAGCAAGAAGAGCATAAAAACAAAGACTACATAGGGAATAGGACTGTTAAAGGGCAGTGGGGGAAAGCAGAGTACGGTGAAGAATATCAAAGGGGGTACATCAGGGAAGCAACAACGCGGACAAAGTTGCAGTGCGAAAACCAAAAAGAGAAGAAAGGGAGAACAATTTAACCGTTACGAAAACATTGAAAGTAAATGGGGATGTCAGCTGAGGGAGTTCTAGTGATCAAGATGAGGCCCGAGTCATCCACACGCTTGTCGGTTCGAGACTCCCGGTCTAAGGTTTTGGGCGTGAACAGAGGGGGCAAAAGTCTGGAGTAAGGGAAGAGTTCGATGCTCCGCACTCACACATCCATGAGCCCGGAGCAGGAGCGCCAGCAGGACCCAAACTGTTGAAAGGATAGTCGACCATGGCGTGTTGAAAGCCCGGAGCAGGAGCGCCAGCAGAGCCCAAACTGTTGAAAGGATAGTCGTCCATGGCGTGTTGAAAGCCCGAGTACTTATGCTGGCTGATAGACGGATACGAGTCCACCGGATCCATCGACGAAGGATTGGCAGTGTATCTCCAAGTTGACATTGGCGTAGGTCTTGGAGACCCAGCTTCCTTGCAGTTGGCGTCGCGGGTGTGTCCACAGTTAGAGCACTTTTCTGGTGCAAGATCGTTCTTATTTGACTGCTGACAACTGCAACAGAACCAGAAGCCTTGGGGCACAGTTTCTCCGGTATTGGCCATGATAAGTAGATCGAGGGTTTGGTGAGAGGTTGTTGTTGATGTACAAGCTCGATGTAATGCTTGACTGAAGAGGAATTCGGTTCGAGAGAAGTTGTGCGGACTGAGGTGGTATGCTAGTGCAAGAAGAGCCTATGTGCAGGAGAATTCCAAGATTTTGATACTTTGACGATAGGAAGTGCTGATAGTGGTCAAACTGAGCGCTTGTGGTTGCTTGAAGTCTCGGGCTGCTCCAAGAGGAAAGAAACAATAACTAAGCTGTCTCTGAGGGAAGACAGGAGCTCTTGTGGTGAGGGGCAGGTTGATTGGTTTGAAGGTTTGAAATTGTACAATTCGTTGATTTTGTAGAGAAGATTGCGTCTGTATAGGATGAAGTGATGACTTGATGTGGTGATAAAAGAGATAGACTGTGCGGAAACTTCGAACTTTATACCTTCAAAGACGATGAATTGAGGGACGAATATCACACGGAGTGCCTTGAATCTTGCCCTTCACAGTGATGATGGGGCCCGGAGGGGCGTGTATCACAATGCCCTGTTCTTCGCTCAGGAATCCCTTTCCATCAGTCCTGCCATGATGCCATTCACCCCGTGCCCAAGAATCAAACAACGAGATTCGTCGCTTCGTAGCATGAGTCGCAGCAGATACAACTGCAGCGTGAAGAAGGACGATGCAACATGGATTATCGTGAGTCTTGGCGTTACAAAGTGAGACCAGGTGATAGAAGGCAGACAAAAAGTATCGTTTTAGATCCAGCCGTATTGTGCTTTAGAGCATCTTCTTCGTTGACAAACGCCTGGTTCGAAGCCGCTTCATTGTCATATTGGTGCATCTGGCAGTGGACGTCGTTGTAGCGGTGAAGAAGGCAAGCTGAAGAAGTTCGGAAATTTCTTGAGCGCTAATGCAATTGACGAGAGACGTCGCGTGGAAGGTGCGCCTTCCATATCTCAATGTTGACCCCTCTCTTCATCTGTTTCCGTCTCTTTCCATGCAGGCAAATGCAATGCATCGTGGGCACTGGGCGATCGATCTGGGGCTATCCACATGGCCGTCATTGTAGCACAACGCAAACTGCAGGGCTTCAATTCGTCGCACATATTCTCACAATGCCCTTTCTGAAGGACTCGGCCCGAATTACTGTGGCTTGTACATTTGGGCGCTTGGTAAGGGCGGAACGAGTATCGAAATCGGTCATTTTTGCCTTGTGTTGGGCGTAACGGCGAGGCTTTCATTGATCAGTTCATTAAGCGGTCGCAGTACGCCTACTACGGGGCTTGAGAGCCTAATCCCCAAAGAGTGTTTATACCCTAGAAATTTGCCTAATTCCAATCGTCAGAAATTTGCCCTTCTACACTGCTTCGTTGACGCACTGTGTACTCGTGACGCGTGAAAGTCGCAGCCTGGCGATCATACTGGAAGTAGCGAGTACAGCCGCGAGTACCCAAGAGATGAAAGCGAGTAGCGGAGACCTGATCATACCATAGAACAGTCTTCAGTGCGGTAAGCGAAGAGGTGAGATTGTGGAGCGGGTTCGGATGAGACGAAGCTGATGATGCGGATGCGGATGCGGATGTGCAGACATGCGGAAGGCCACTAGTTTATCAGCGGTCCATAGAAGCAGCAGCTATTACCGGACAAGCAATCCATGTAGTCTCATGCGTTGAAAGGACTAGCGTCAAGAGAACATCAGATGTTGCTGGTTTTTTCAGCTGAGATATGTCATGTGCTTGGGACAGAGTTTCCATTGCCCGAATGGATGTTGTTAAGATGTCATCATCGGAGGGCATCTCCAGATGTTCCAAAGTATGTACAATACGCTTGGGCGCTGAGCTGTGTGACGATGAGGTGTTTCAACATGAACTTCAACTTGATGAATAGCTAGGAACCTGAAAGTCTTAAGGTATAATTGACTCAAACGAAAATGGGGGGGTTTCATGGAGAATGTAGTACGAGGCACGATTCAATACCAAATGAGGGTCCTAGGGGTAGCAAGTGAGTAAACTTTGGTGATTGACTGGATTGTCAATGGCACGGTACACCAAAAAACAGGAATATCCAAATTATCATTATATTTCGTTCCTTATGCACTTCATGGAAAGTACAGTTGACGCTGTGTATCATATACGATGGCATCTTCCGTCCAAGTCCAAGACCGAGCAAAGCGAAGGATACGCTTGAACGCCACACACAAAAGCATGCATCTAGAATAACCAAGAAATGAAGGTTCGATAAAACCAATTGCCATCTTTCCTGTTACCCTTCGTCGCTGCTTGGTGGGCGAGGAACGCCTCCTCCTCGCGATCGATCTCGTCTTTGCCGGTGTAGAAGTCGGCGGTGTGGGGCTTGACGCCAATCGTCTTATGGTACCATTTGAAGCCAGCAATCATGCTGTTAATGGTCAGCATTTGAAAATAGATTTGTGTTCGGATAAACTTACATGAGGTACAGAGGAATGCCGAGGTAGCCGGTGATGAAGTTCTTGTAATCAAAATCTCCATAGGTGGGCTTATCGTGCACAAACACGGCGAAGTTCTTTGTGATTGCGATGAGAATACAAAAAAACAGCGCAATGTAAGATCCAATGAGGCCGAATGGCGCAATGTATGGCATCTGGTCATTGGTAATTCCCTGAGCTCTTCTGGCCTTGACAAAGTAGATGTGGGTGACCAGAATGGATATCCAGGTCAGGAGACCGAAGATAGTGACCAAGTTGACGAAGTATCCAAAGACCACCTTGGAGTCGTCCGAAACGTTCATCAGAGCGAGAAGAGAGAACAAAGCGGAGAAGCCCAGGGCAACGACGGGTACACCACGCTTGTCAGTATAGCGGAACCAACGAGGGGCGTGTCCTTGCTCAGCCAATCCGTAGAGGGTTCGCGAGGCAATGTACAAGTCGGAGTTAGCCGCGCTAAATGTGAAAAGCAAGATGCATGCGTTGAGAATACCGGGGAGGTGTCGAATGCCAGCGATCCTGATAGCAACGACGAACGGCGAAGCAGAGGCCTTGACGGTTTGTTTGTTGGCAAAGGCAAGTTGTTGAGCATTGTATGGCACGAGCATGCCAAGGAAGAATACGCTAAGGCAGTAAAAGAACAAGATTCGGTAGAAGGTGAGCTTGATGGCACGGGGAATGGTCTTGCGGGGATTCTGCGCCTCTCCAACGGTAACACCGACGAGTTCGGTTCCTAAAAACCGTTAGTAAATTCGAGGCGCACGAGATATTTTGAGTCTGATGGGAACAACTACACTGCAAGGTTGCAGAAGTCTCCGCGGCCTGAATCACCACAGGACCCACTGCATAGCGAAAAGGGCAAAAGTATCCGTCGGACACTTTGGGGAGTACTCACCGAGATAAGCGAACACCGCGTTGATCAGAGACGCCCAGAAACCAAGGAACTTTCCAGAGTCGCCTTTGAGAAGATACGCTTTGAAGCCTCCGGGATTTTTGTAGTACGTGAATCCAGTAGCTTTGCCATTAGGTCCAGCTCCAACCGCGAGGAGAAAGGACAGGAAAATCAGGCCGACAATGACGACGACTTTGATGCTGCTGAGCCAGAACTCGAACTCGCCAAAGAACTTTACACCGAAGTAGTTGATGGCTATAATGGCTATGAGGAAAACGGTAATCCACACTCCAGGATTAACTTCTTTGGACGTCTTCCATTCTTGAATAACCAGCGCGGCTGCAGTAAGATTGTTTGGCGTAACAATGATGTACTTGAACCAGTACGTATATCCGAGGGAGAAACCGAGCGCGGGGTCGACGAAACGAGTAGCATATCCAGCGAAGCCAGAGGCGTGAGGAAGCCACGTTGCCATCTCACCAAGAGCGCACATGACAACGTAAACGAGGAGACCGACGAGAGTGTATGAGATGAGGATTGATCCGGGTCTGATTTTGTTAGTCTTCTGCAAATACTCAAGAACACAATTATCTTACCCAGATTGCGCCAAAGCCTTTCCAGTTCCGATAATGAGACCTGTTCCGATGGCACCACCGATAGCAATCATAGTGATGTGACGGGACTTCAGGCCACGATGAAGATGCGCATGGTCGGCATGTTGAGTAACGCCATCGGATCCAATCGTCTCTTCACCAACACCGTACTCAGTTTTGCCCATCTCTTGGTCACCATGAGGACTGGCGCCGTCCGAGGAGGTGGACGGAGCAGAGCTCCTCTTGAAGACACCCATCTTTCAAGTTCAACTTTCTCAGTAAATGTTCCAAGTTGAATTTATCAGCTGCTTTTCTTGGCAAGCTAATGTCGGCGTAGGCGGCGGCGGCGGGAGGGGCGTAACAGTCAAAGAAGTGAAGCACCAAGCTTTCGCTGGAGTACTCTTGTCGTGGAGCGGCGACTCTTGATATAGAGCGCGGGGCGGGAACAGCCTCGAGGCCTCAATTCTTGATCTGGTGACCGGTTGGGAGTACGAGATACGCGCAAGGCGCAGGAGAGACTTTATAGCGACACAGATAACGCTGAGGCTACAAGGCTTACTCGGGACGCCACGCAATAGGGCGAGGTAACCCAAGACGGCCAAGAGAGGACAAGCAGCGAAAAGAGCAAGAGAGAAGAGCACTTGAGGACCTACACTGTGCGGGGCGCGTCGGTGGTTCCGGCTCCTTATGTAGATAGGACTCCAATCGCCAGGTAACAAGTAATCCGTGAACTCGCGTGCTGCTCTCCGCACCGCTAGATGCGCAATCCCAGCTTCCTAAACGGGAGCATTGTGTGGAGTGAGGATGAGAGTGTGTCCGGGCCTATGGGCTTAGCACCTTGGCGTTTACCTTGGCGCCCTTGGCTAAGCACTTTAGAGCGGCCGCGGTCCCAAGAATGCTGATAAGAAACGTGTTGGAGCTTCTAGAAACGAAGAAAATTCTTACAGGTTGACAGATAACAAAAATCACACTACTAGCGAAAGAAATCTCTTACTTCACGACAATTAGCTTTCCCTGAGCCGTGGTTATGCGCCTGCAAAGACGGGTAGTGAGCCTGTAGCCCCACCCCCGCCGGTTTCGATCCAATGCATCGGCCCGTCAGAAAACGCTCACGCGCCATTTCTGATCGGACCTAGCGTGTACTGCTCCCTCACTACTTCCCCAGGAATAGCGGCATCACTCATCATGTCACTGTTTCAACGCCCGAGCTTGTTATCGCGTGCTCTCGCAAAGCCCCGATACCAAGAGATAGATTGAAAACGCCACGGCGGTCTTCAACTGATTGTTGGTTTCACAACATCGGGCTGCACATTCGGCGTCCGGCTGTAAAGTGGCTATGCCTCGAACACGAAGTTGGCTAGAGCGATCTATGTGCATAGAAGTTACATGCACCATGTTGATCATTTCAGGGCGTGAGAGAATTGGACCCGGTTCTGAAAAGGATAGTGCCTTAATTACGTTTGGGACTGGCACCTCTAACCAATTGGGGCAAGTAAGATGGCTGAATGTTATTAGTTTACGAAGAACATCAGGTGCACGACATCAGCAAGAATATGCGTGGAAGCCTTTAGTATGGACACGAGAGTTTCGTATTACAGCCGTGCTACATTGTTTACCTACATGTCTGTCTCATCTCATTCCCCTCTCACAACATAACTATCATCCAGCGTATACCCACCTAAGATATCGATCAACTTCTCGTCGTAGTCGGGCTGCACATCTCGTTCCCCCTCATCTAGCGATCCCAAATAATTTGTCACATCCCTCCCATCAAACTCTCTCATCTCGAAGCCATTTCCCATGAAAGCGAACATGTTAGTATCCCAATACTCGATATCAAAGTCTTCGAACCTCGGTTGCTTCAGGATTTCGAGGAAGTGAAGCCGTGATCCAGGCCAGATGGCTGCCTGTCCATCGGTCTTCCCTTGCTTGAACCAGGAACGGCAGGGGGAGGTCCAGGCAGTGCGTTGGAGGAAGAGGTCAGCGTGCTGACGGAAGTGGCGTGCGGGAGCCAATTTGGGCGTCAACGATTTAAGGTTCTCGACTTGGAGTTTAGTGATACAGGTGAATATGTAGCGGGTCCATTGTTCGATGAGAGGCATGAAGGAGCCGTGGCCTAGGGGTCCACTGAGGATTTATCAGCCTTGCACCACTCCCAAGCCCTGGCTTTTCAATACTGGTTTTGACGAAGGGGCGAAAGGGGAGAAAATACTTACTAAGGTCCACAATAACTGAAGTGGTTCGGGAACGTTGGTATACCAACGCTAAGGTAACTTGTCACCCCATCCTTACCACCCCACAGATCCTTCAAGTCTACATCATTGGCGATGAAGGGAAATCGCGGAAGCCAAGACGTGTCGAACCCGGTCGCAAGAATGAAGACATCAACTTCATGATGCGTTCCTTGGTGATCTATAAACCCAGTCTCGCTTATTGACGTAATGGGGTCGGTGAAAATCGTAGCGTTGTCTGCTACTAAAGCTTCTAGGTACCCCGGTGCGGGGGCTAAAGGCGGGGAGAGTCAATACACGTATGCAGGTACTCAAACTATGGGGTAATACATCGCAGAATTGAGCGATCAGTGTTCGAACAGAAACTTCTTCTAGCGTAGAAAAAGGGGTTGCTTACTAGGCCGTCGACAACCGGGATTGAAGTTCTTGGGTATCATTTTGTCAGTGAGACGTGGATCATTGTTCAGTTTCGTCCGCATCTCGTTTTCTGCGTACTCGCGCGCAGCCACGGCGGCGTCACTGCCCTTGATAATGAACTTGAAGCGCTGATTCAGCTCGTTCTCAATCTGTTTACGATATTCGAGGTACTTCTTCGGATTCTTTTCCAAGAAATCGAGTTGTGCTTGGCTATCTGCAATTTCTATTAGCCAAGTGCATCGCGGTCCTTCTCACTCAGCCAGATGCATACATTTAAAATTGGCTCCGTTCTTCGCCGCCCACGTCTGGGCAAAGCCGGCTGTTATCCATATCGGACTACGAACCCAATGATACAATTTGTTCACTTTCTTCTGTATAGCCGCAACTATTTGAACGCCGCTGCTACCTGCTCCTAGGACAACGACGCGTTTTCCCGATAGATCGTATGCTTCTTCATAGTTGGCCGAGTGCATTACTTTCCCTTTGAAATCTTTGAGTCCAGGGATATCGGGTAGTTTCCAGTTGTTTAATACTCCGCCAGCGTTGATGAAGAACTCGGCACTGTCTTCGATGACTTCGTTTTTCTCTAGGTCAAGGACCTTGAGCCGCCAAAGCCCAGCATCGCCATCCCATTCCACATGTTTAATTTGGTGTCGCAACTTGACATATTTTGAGATGAAGCTGTTCTCCCTTTCGATGTCTTTCAGATACTCCCAAATCTCAGGCGCATACGAGTAATAGTGCGACCAAAGCTTGATCCTCCAGCTGAACTGGTAGTTCACGGAGGGGATGTCGCACGCACAGCCCGGGTAGCGATTCTCGAGCCACGTCCCTCCAATATCGTTGTTCTTTTCGTAGCACACGATATCAAGGTTCTGCATCTCTTCTTCGGCTTTCTTGAAGAAGTTCAGGGCACTGGCCCCAGCTCCCATGAGTATTACTTTGATTCGACGTTTAGTGCCCATGGGTTGTTCACGTATCCTGTAGCCATACTGGTCTTGTATTGGTGGACCTTGGTCGCGGACGTTGATATTGACGCTCTCGTCCGGACTGTGGTTAGGTGCTGCGTAGAGGGAGTTGAATTCAGATTGGATCACCATATTGTGTGCACTGATAAGCTGTAGTTTGACGTGAGATGAAAAGTAAGAGAAAAGATAGAAGTGACGCGGAACAGCAGAATCTTACTAATCGACGGCAGACGTCAAATGTCAGACCTCGGAAGGAAAGGGTTCAAAATGAGGGGATAGCTCATAAGGTGTTCTACGAAGGCGACGTCGTCGGAAGCGGGGTAAAAGCTATCCAAGAGCAGCCGTTTGGAAAAGAATGTAGGAGTCGTTTACTGAAGCTCAGGCTCTTGACAGGCAAAGGGACCCATGCCTTTCAGAGAACAGAGGCCATGTCCGAATGGCACTGATGGGCCTCGACGTGTCTCTTGTTTTTTGTTTGTGGTTCTTTTGGCGAAACAGAAACGAGAGGGGTGTCAAAAGTGTCAAAGGGTCAAACTGTCACTGACACTCGGTGGCAATAGCAGGTGCAGCGAAAGCATGACTGTGAATGATGTTTGGGGCCAAGCAGGAGGCTGATGAGATGAGTGTTGAGCTGATGTCAACGTCAACGTCAACCAACGTCAGAAGCTGCACCGCCAGCTCGGGCAGGCGTAATGCAGCAGCGAGAACGTGTTGAACGCACCCTTGAGCGTGCTCGAGTGTGCCCATATGCGCACGTTGGCGGGAGTGTGGCTTCGAAGGCACCGCGTGAAGGGTATTTGGTGTGAAACACATGTCCGCTTGGCGTCAACGTGATTCTCCGGACCCCAGATGAGACATTTGCAGGAAGGCTGATGAGCTGCCCGCATCGATTGCCAACAGCTGTGAAGACCTCCACATCCCATTCTGGCTCCCTCGCCGTCGCGTCGCCACACACTCGCACCCACGACCGCCTCTAAAGCACCTCTTGCGGCTCTGCGACCTGCCCCTCCGCACGAAGTGCCCACCGTATCGGGTAGATCTCGCAAACAACACACCACTGCAGCTGGCGCATGCAAAGATACCACCGCTCAGCGCTAGGAATACCGCATCCTGCCCTCCCACTTCCGGGACGACTGCGCTGCGCAAAGAACGGCGCACACCTCGCCTTACTCGAGGCGCTGGCCATGCTGCCCGCGAGCCCTCACCTGCACCTCGCAGCCTCGCGAACCTGAATGACGAACTCGACCGCGCCCAAGCTCTCGACATCGATTTGAGCATTCCCAGCCCGCGCCACGGGCCCTTCTACCCGCAGAACCAGAAAAAGACACCGGCACCATGTCGTACTCCTACGGCAACGGCCAGAATTATTACAACCCCTCCATCCCGCACTCGCAGGGAACTGGAGCCCAGGGCCAATATCAGAATCCCTATGACACCACGCCAAGCCATGATGATGGGAACGGCGCAAATGGGGGAGCTGCTGGCTACAGCTATCCGCCTGCCCGACGAAACAGCCACACTACGCACCAGAATGACGAGCTGTTCATGGGCGCCCCCGCCGCTGGCCAGGTGAGCTCGCCAGTACAAGGCGGCTACAATGGCGGATATCAGTATCAGTACCAGTCGCAGCCGCAGCAACAACAGCAGCAGCAGCAGTACAATCCTCAGCACTATGGTCAATCAGCAGTAGCACTGCCAAATCCTCAGACGTACGGCGGCGTGAACCGGACGTTTGCGCCTGCCCCACAGCAGCCATACAACCCAGCCCTATATGCTGACAATAACCTGGGCAGAAGCAACACTGTAGGACACCCGTACGGCTTCTCTCCGACATCTCCTACAAACCCATCCTATCCTTCGCCCACGAACTATCAGCAGTCGCAATTCAGCAGGACAGCTTCCTTGGCAAGCGCAGGACGACCAGCTTACACAGCTCCCGCGCCACCGCCGTTGCCAGTTCTACCTGGAAGCGCACAGTCCCCAACATCAGATTGGGGCAGCTACCCGACACGGCATTCTTCGACTACACAGTCTTATCAGCACCATCGTTCTGCTGAGTTCGCCCACGCACCGCTCCCTTCCCCGCCCACATACGATACAGGATATGGCCAAGAACAACGGATTGATAGGTACCCCTCAACGTCAAGTCATCACTCGAATCCTCTTCCCCCAACTCCTGAAGTGCCTCCACATCGATCCCCACAGCGGCAAGATACTGTAGGGCGACGGCCCCTCCCGCCGCCTCCTCCGCCAAATGAGTCGGACGGCGACGATTACTTTGCCCAGCAGAATGGCGATGCCTACAGCCAAGATGATTTGTTTGCACAGGTCGAGAACATGGCTGCTGGTGGGGGCAGCCCTCAACCCTCAATCCATGTACAACAAGCGAATGGGGGCCAGTACTACAACCCGGTGGAGAGACAAGCATCTGGCAGGAATGGAGGCCGTGTGAACGGTGATCACCTAGCCCCGTATGCAGTTCAAGAGACGCACACGAGTGACGAGAGCGATGTGGAAGCAGCTGCTGGTTTGGCTGCTCTTCGAATGGCAGAGGAACAGGACGAGATGGATGAAGCTCGAAGGCGTAGCGGTGGTGCTGGCCTCTTTAGCACATATTCGTCCATATCCTCTCCGCCGCTGCCCTCTAACCCTATCCAGCCAGTTGGGACCAGCGACAGCGATTATGTACCTGTTGATGTTGGATTGTATGGCGGCAACTTCGAACCCCATTTCACCTATGGAGGAGCTTCAAATCAGCTAGCCGCGGGCGTTGACAATGGCAGCCACACTGTATCGTCTTCAGGCTCACAGCGCCGTTCTGAACCGGCCGGTGACGATTATGACCCTATTCACCCCTTTCCATCCTTCTCATCGAACGCGCGCGTTGATACCTTTGGGACTGGGGGCCTCGAAGAGCCAACTTCTCGGCGGCGGAGCTACGACGAAGGAGACGAAATCACGCTTACGGACCAGCTACCTGTGGCTGGAGAGCCACCTGACATGTTCTATCATCCTGGCATGTCAACAAATCGGCCTTTACCACCACCTCCAGCGTCAAATACCGGCCACACTGCTCGTCACCAGAGCACTAGTTCGACTGGATCGTATGAGTATTGGCGCAACGCCCAGTCTCGTGCGTCATATCCCACCGATCCTTCATCTGTGCAGATGGTATCTCCTACAGGAGCTGTAGTCCCTCGATCGACATCACTCCTTCAGCACAGCCATACGCCTCAAGCGATACCTCTTCCGAGATCTAAGACAGATGCCGAGCAAGGCCACAGAGCTCGACAATCACAGAACCGCAATACATATTATGGCGGCCCCATTGATACTGATGGCATTACTCTAAATGAGGATGCTGTAGCCATCGATCTCCCAACCCTCCCCGCTGGCAAGCGATTCAATCCTGCGAAGCTTTCGAGCAATGACTTTAAAAAGTGCGCGGAACCGTGGGCGCTTAGCTCGGTCATCTTATGGCTCAAGAACATGACTGAAGGAGAGGCCGATCTGAAAGAAGGTCCTATCCATGAGGGGCTGGTTGCTCTGTTCACGCACAAGGTGCCGACAATGAATATCGCTGATGCTGAAACACTGGCCAATCGAGTCGTGACAGACATGTACAATGCTGGAACTTTGGTTCACGAAGAAGAATGGTTGAAGTTCTCATCCGAGACCATGACCGGAGTCATCTTCCAACTTACAGGCGCGGGCTGCTATACACCCATGCTGCATACTTATACCACACCGGGTCGCTGTTACTCGCATCACTGTCAAAGGACGCTCAAGAAGATAGACTTGCTCTCGCCATCTGGCGCACCTCAATCAGCTGACTGGGCTACATTCTACAAGATGAAGAAGGAAGACATTGAAGGGGTTGACAAGAAAGAAATTGAACGACAGAACATTCTTCATGAAATCGTGGAGGGAGAAGACAACTACATGGAACGCCTGAACGTGCTGCGGAATCTCTACCGCGATCGGCTCGCATCTGCCAATCCTCCTGTCATTCCTCCAAAGAAGCTCGACCAGTTCCTTAAGGATGTATTCGGCAAGGTCGACGGTGTGAGGAAAGCAAACGAGGATCATCTTCTACCGCAGATGAAATACAGGCAACAGGAACAAGGCCCTTTCCTTGTCGGATTTAGCGATATCTTCCGAGAATGGATCAGAAAGGCAAAGCAGGCGTACATCGAGTACTCCTCATCGTTCCCGTTTGCGAGTTTCCTTGTCAGACAAGAAGCCGACAGGAACATGCTGTTCCGATCATTCCTGGACGAGGCCAGAGCGAACAAACTCTCAAACAAACTGAGTTGGGATACATATCTCAAGGCGCCCATCACCCGATTACAGCATTATGGTCTCCTCATTGACACTGTGCTGAAGAAGTCAAGTTTGGATAATGAAGAGAAGCGTAATCTCATAATTGCTAAGGAAGAAATCAAGGTTGTAACCCTGGAGTGCGATAACCGTGTCGCCGAAATGTCACGCAAGGTGGATCTGTCTGATCTCGAAGCGAAGCTCATATTACGACCTGGCATGCAGCGTGTCGAATTGAACTTGGGCCATCTTGGCAGAGAGCTCATCTATAAAGGTGACCTAATGAGAATGGGAGGTAATCGATTTACATGGCTCGAAACGCACGCGTTGCTATTTGACCACTACCTGGTACTGGCGAAAACGGTGGCGTTTAGAGAAGCGGATGGCATCACAAAGTCGGAAAAATATGATGTCTCAAGACTTGTAAGTAAAGCTCATGCCTCTACCATGGCTTCGCTGATCTCTCTATAGCCTATTCCTATGGATTTACTCGTCCTGGAGAGTGAAGATGATGATCCTGTTGTTCGATCGGCCGTCAAGGGTATCGCGGCTGTTAACGTGAACGCCAAGCAATCCGGTGCTGAGTCGCGTCTCACGAGATTGACAACGAATAACAGCAGCCCAGGACCGGGCACTTTGCAACATAGCAACACTTCTAACTCCTTGTCATCGACAAACACGAGCGGCTCAGGCAAAACCATGGTCAACACAACTGTTATTGATGCTGCGAAGGACGAAAAGATTCTGTATCCTTTCCGACTGAAGCACTTGGGCAAAGAAACTTACACATTGTTTGCCCCATCGGCGTCGAATAGGGCAGAATGGTGCGACAAGCTCATCATTGCAAAGACAAAGCATGCAGCCGCACTTTTTGCACAGAATGCAGAGCCGTTCCGGTTACGAGTCATGGCAGATGCTGCCTTTGCGTATGAAAGCGCACAGCCTTCACAGAAGAGCATCACCATCAAGGGTACACCTCTCGACCGGTCTATTGACGAGGTCGAGAAGCTCTTCTCCAATTCGGGTCGACCTGTACCCATATGTCGGTCTCGCGTCAATTGTGCAACTGCATTCCAACAGCCATATCCAGGGAAGACAATGGTCGCAGTTGGCACTGACATCGGTGTCTATATATCGGAGTACGACAACCCTCGAGGATGGACAAAGGTAAGACTGCCCCCTGGATTCAAAGTATTCAACTAACAACAATCAGGCTATCCAAATACCAAAGGTAACACAAGTCGCTGTCCTTGAGCAATTTAGCTTGATGCTGCTCATATCCGATAAATCTTTGATCGCATACCACCTCGATGCCGTCTGTCCCGTCAGCGGCTCCGTCCCCTCGAGCGATTCCACCCGCCGTGCGCCTCAAAAACTATCAGGCGCACGGGACATCGGGTTCTTCGCTACCGGCACCATGAAGGACAGAACCCTCGTCTTCTACAAGAAGCGCGAAGGCCTGTCTTCGACCTTCAAGGTCCTTGAACCGGTATACCAAAAATCGACAGAAAAGAAATCTCGACTCTTCAAGTCTGGACGCACAGAGTTCTTCCGCGAGTACGACGAGTTCTACATCCCCGCTGAATGCTTTGGTATCAATCTCTTTCATTCGTCACTTGCTGTATCGACAGCAAAGGGCTTTGAGGTCTTAACGCTGGACAAGAAACAGCCCTGGTCCGTCCCAGATCTCAAACAACCACACGTTGCCACCATCGCCTCCCGCCTCCAAAACAAAGATCCCTTGGGCATGTTCCGCCTCAGTGACCAAGAATTCCTCCTCTGCTACGAAGAATGCGCTGTCTACGTCAATAAGCACGGCGACATCTCTCGCTCCGTCATCATGGAGTTTGTCGGAAAGGCGAAATCCGCCGCTTTATACGGACCTTATGTGCTGCTTTTTGACCCAGATTTTATTGAAGTAAGGAACGCGCAGAATGGACGGCTGAGGCAGGTTATCTCGGGCAGGGATGTGAAATGTTTGGATGATGGGTTGTCGGGTGGGACTGGAGGAAAAAGGACTGTAAAATTGAGTCTGCAGCATCCGCAGCAAGAAAGATGTCAGGTTGTTGTGGAGTTATTGCTCAATGAGGGACAAAAGGAGTAAACGAACGGACGTGAGCAGTCAACTGAGGGCTTGGCTGATGCGTAGAAAAAAAGATTGAAGCATGCAGGATCATCGTTTGTATGGAAGTTTGGACCAAGGAATGTAGGCACGTCAGCACGATAATGTGGAAATATCGACGAGGTACATAGAGACGCCATTTATGGAGTTGGGGAGGACTGGGAGGTTGGATGTCATGGCATTTTGGATTGAATAGCTTCGACACCCGTGATGATGTTCGGGGAGGGGGGCTGTTTTTGAGCCTGTTATATATTCTTTGTTTGTTTTAACTTTTAAAGGAGTGGAATGATACCTTGTCCTTTCACGGAAATTTTGAGCGTTTGATGGGTTGTGTGATGGTGCGTGATAGAGTGAGAAGATGTGAGAGGAGCTGTGTGCGAAGCACTGAGAGAAGAAATGCAATACAAAGAGTAAAGTAAAAATCGTTGCTAATCCGTTTGCCACAGTACTCTTTGTCAGAGTCCCGGGTGAGAAAGTTCGTAGTGAGGGTTATGGGCTGAAAGAAAGCTACACGTCCTACGCACTCAAAGGTACTGGTCTGCTTCGTTGCGATATAGCCAGCGTATAGAACCCGCAGCTTCGGATCTGTATTGATAGTCTCTGGATGGAAAGATATACTAAGAGTGTTCGTGGAACGTACTTGTGAAACAATTTAGTGGTCAGCTGTGAACCCCCGTGTTGGTATGAAGAGAGAGGACATTTTAGGGGAGAACAAATCCTTGAAGAGATCGGAACCTTGAGGAGAAATAAAGAGGGAAGATTTGAGTAGATCAGTATGTCCACAATGAAAAGGCGTCCGAAGATGATAACCTCTCACGTAGGAGACTTTGCTTGTGTGGTAGGGAAAAGTCTACAGATGTCATTCTTTCGTTCATTATATGTGATTACTATCTGCATAATTTATCGAGAAATTCAAAAGCATGGCTCCCAGGACGGGAGAGGTATGGAGATGATCGATACAAGGATGGTGTAGATAGAGAGCGCTTGAAGTGGAAAGAGCGATCAAGGCTTGCCAAGAACGGACGATCATTGGCATCACAGCTCTATCTTAACGAAGCAACACCATCACCATGCATCATCATCACCTCGCATCACCTCACCTCACAGCCATCGTGTGCCCCACCTCAAGGTTGAGCTTCGTTGAAGTTGTGCACACACACGCATCATATACCGATATCCACATATCGACCGATAATTCCTCCGCCATCTCTTTTGTGCACCAATCGCTCCCTTGACTTTACTCCACATCCCCAGTCGAAGCCACAGCGCTCGGCATGATGCTCGGCCCCTCCTCGCACGCCGGAGTTATGCCGAGGATATACATTCAACCGTATGCTGCGCGTGGCCTAGATGCTGCAAGGAAGAGCGCTAGAAGCTCACTAGAAGTTTGTTGAGATGGACCTCCCCGCCTTTGAGGAAGGTCGAGATGCGGGACTTGATGATGGGGACATAATCTGGGGCCACAGCACAAGTGCGACAACATGGGGAAGAGGCGAGGTTGGTATGACGAGCGGGGCATCATGATCGACTCGTGATGGATGGGAGAGGAGATCTGCGAACCCGGCGCTCTTTTCGCGGGGAAGATAGCGTTGCACATCTTTTCATCGCTTTCGCGATGTTGGAGTTGTTCTTCGATGTTGGTAGCACGGTCGTTGAGCCCGAGAACGCCCATTTCGGCTTCTACATCCAGGTCGTTAGATGCAAGGATGATGCGCGGCAGTAGCGAGCCTCGTGACGCCTTAAGTCGCCTCCGAACAAGATGCTCAACACCATGGCGACGTGGTCCGCGCACCCTCGCTCCTATTGGTCACTAACATGGCGGAGCGGTTTTCGGAACCGGCCAAGGAGACACGGCGTCTAGGTTCGGTTTGAGTTGCTTGTGTTATTGGCGAACTGTGGTGGATATCTCCACTGTTCTACCGACTCCATGGGGTTCTGGAGGCCGGGGAGAGTTTATTGTGAACCCCGCTATCGATCTAATGACATTGCAAACGCGCCTGCGGTGGAGACATGTCTTCAGGTGTACCGGGTCGGTGTTTGCTGAAATGGAAGTCGGTGTTTGCTGAGATAGAAGTCGGGGTTTGCTGAGATGGTATGCCGGATTTGAACATGTATGTCATCTCTTTGGCACCTAATGTTCAGCCCGACTCTGCCTAGACGCACCTTAGGTCGCAGCTGCTTGTTCCCGCGAGTGGAAACGATGAATCCGAACTAACTAGGTCAGCGGCTTGCGCCCAACAGAGCTTTGAAGCTATTCACAGGAGGCTCAAAAGTTAGCGGGGCATATATGTGCGCCTTGACGTACTGGGGTAGTCTGGATGTGTCCGTGTTCAACGATTGGCCACCCAGGAGCAGCTTCCGAGGCGAAGTGCTTGCCATTTCAATACTAAAATCTAGCTCGACGGCATTTGACCTACCAGAGGCATTTGCCTCGGAAAATTGTGCGCCAGTTTTCGTGCATGAGGGACGGGGACTGTGCAGCAGACCACGATCTCAAGCCTGCTGGATCCTGGTGAAGCATGCATGCTCGAAGCGCGATCCTGGAGCTATGTGCGTCGGTCGAGATTGCCGGGAACGGACCACGATCTGGATTAGGTGGATCGTGCTCTGATCTCTCCCAACTGAGTCTTGACAGGCGTGCTTGGGACGGAGGTAAGGTATATAATATGGGGAACTCCCCTCACTTCGAAAATCATCACTAGCACTACTCTCTAGCTGTCAACTCCATCTGGGGATATTGACCCATATAACTTCCGCCCTCGACCAACTTTTTCACTTCCCAACCCCGCAACAGCAACAGCCCATCATGGGTCTCTTTGGAGGAAAGGCCGCAGAGCCTACTCTGGACGAGGTTCATCAGCAACAGGAACGTCGCCCATCCGCTGCTGAAGCCATTGCAGTCGACAGGCGCAGGAAGAGTGTTAGCAATCGCGAGGTCACTGGCGCCGGACAGATCACTACTCGCCAATCTATTGTCCCAGTTGCTATGGTCACAGTCCTCTTCTTCCTTTGGGGTTTCGCCTATGGTCTTCTCGATGTTTTGAATTCTCGATTCCAGGTTGCTCTCCATATCACGCAGGGAGAGTCTTCTGGTCTGCAGGCCGCTTACTTTGGGTACGTTGCTTTTGATCGCTTTTTGGAGAGGCAGCCAATCTAACAATTTGATAGTGCATACTTCATTGGCCCGCTTACCTACTCAGGTTGGTTCCTGCGCCGTTTTGGTTACCGATATACCTTTATGCTTGGCCTCAGCCTGTACTGCGTTGGCGCGCTCATGTTCTGGCCATCAGCTGTCAAGCGATCCTTCGGTGGATTTTGCGGTTCTATGTTTATCGTCGGTTCTGGTCTATCCACTCTCGAGACTTCGGCAAATCCCTTTATTGCTGTCTGCGGTCCGCCAAAGTGGTCTGAGTTCCGTCTTGAGCTCTCTCAGTCGTTCCAGGCTGTAGGATCCGTTGTTGCGCCTGTGCTGGCTAGTTTCGTCATCTTCAAGAATGTCGGTACAGACGGGAGGAGTCTTGAGGCCGTACAATGGGTGTACTTGGGTATTGCCATCTTCGTTGGATTGCTCGCTGTGGCTTTCTACTGTGAGTCCCCGCGAATTCTGAAGCTGCTTTTACCATTTTACTAATCATTTACGACAGTTGCCCCGATTCCTGAGATCTCTGACGCCGATATGGCCGATCAAGCTGAAATGACCACTGGAGCTACTGGATACGTCGATAAGCCCATGAGGCAGCAGTACATGCTCTTCTTCGGTGTAGCTGCCCAGTTCTCATACGTCGGTGCCCAAGTCGGTATCGCTGCGTATTTCATCAATTTCTTCGCCCAGGCTCGTCCGGATCTCGACGTCACTCAGGCTCACCAACAGGGTGCCAATTTCTACGCCATTGCTCAAGCTTTGTTCGCTGTCGGCCGATTCTCCGCTGCGGGTCTGATGTACTTCATGAAGCCTCGCTGGGTTCTCCTGATCTACCAGACCATGATCATGATCTTCCTCATTGCAGCAATTACCGTCGATACTGGTCACGGCCGTGGTCCCAACTGGGGCGGCCTTAGCATGCTGATGATAGTGCTCTTCTTCGAATCCTGTATTTTCCCGACCATCTTCACGCTCTCCCTTCGTGGACTCGGTCGCCACACCAAGCGTGGTGCCTCCTTCCTCGTCGCCTCCATCTGCGGTGGTGCCGTTATGTACGTATTACCCGGTACAAACTCAATGTTTTGCTGCAAAGTGATTGCGCGACGCTCTTATGGGGCGTCAAACTTCAACCGAGCACTCTTCATGACTAGTGCCCACTTCCTCAATCATCAGAGCTTTGCTAATTTTGTACTAGTCCCGCTATTCTCGGCAATGTTGCTGATCGCACCGGTACCCAGAAGGCTATGGTTGTCCCACTGGCCTTCTTCCTCATCGCTTGGGCTTTCCCGATCTACTTGAACGTTTTCAAGGGCAAGCAGCTTGACGCATACCGAGATTCAAAGGTTGGGCTTGAGGAGAACAACTTTGATCCTGATTCGAGGCTGGGAAGCATTGGCCAGGGTAACAAGGACCTGGAGGCTTCGAGGATGGAAGTCAAGGGCTACTAGATTTGGAGCATCAAGGACTAAAGATGCTTTGTGGAGTATGAGAATGGAGAGAGATATGATACCTTTGCGAAACGTATGAGATGATTGATTAACGATTGCTTTTGATGGGTCTTTTGGCCACGAGGACCTGTTGTACATATCGGCATTGCATATATACCAACGATTCCGATTATCCACAAAACATATGTGACTCTCTTGTGTAATCATCATGTGTTTTCCTGCCTTCTTAAGTACCATCTAGATATCTATATATGGGCTGTTTTACTATATATTAAGGAATAAAATTTTAGTCCTCATAAAAACACTTACATACTAGGAATAATTTTCTTAGAGCTAGCAAATCTCTTGGCGCATCCCTAGTCCTGTTTATATAAAAGCCTAGCAAAGGACTTGGGTCCTGTCTTAACTATAGAGCAACAAGCTATGGAATAAGGACGTTTGCTTACAAGACGGATCTTGAGAAGATATGGCTAATGTCTAGGCAGTTGTCGGCATAGATAACGGCTATTGAAGCTGTTTACGTATTCTATCAATGTGACGAGGTTCAGGAACGGTTTTCTCTGTCGTTGCTTCTATTGGACATCAATGCAATATATAGATAGCGCAGAGAGTTCTACTCACGTACGAAAAGGGTCGAACATGTGATAAAAATTAATGTTATCGTTGATAGAGTGCCCTATATTTGCGTTACCATAATGCTCCTCATAAGTTGTTGATGTGGCGTTGAGTTTTATGCATGTTTATCTTTATACATGCGCAAGGAGAAGAAGATGACTTCCCAATCAGCGACATGCAATAAGGCTATTCGTCCAATCAAGATCGATAACATAGACAGTACCAAGCATTGAAGATCCGCCATCATGTGTTTGGACAATGAAATCTACAATGAATATAAATATGAGTGCCGATAATTATAACTCTGCCGTGACTCGTTCTAGAAGAAGGGACCAGTCTCTTACCACACGCACTATCCCGAACATCACACTCTCCTATCTCGCTAGATACCGAAGACCAAACCTAGAGCCGCTAGATGTGAGAATATGTGGCTGATGTGGCTGTGCAATTCACCTGCTAGCGTCGTAGCCTAACTTGTCAGACTACCCTATAAATCCATAAGTGTCCAATTCAACATTGAACAACATTCCTAAGAGCAGAGTCTTAGATTTTCACAGGAATTTCCACCATCATGAGCGGCAAAATCATTACCCTCAAACCACTCCACACCTTCGAGATTCGGAGCACGAAAGTAAAATTCACACCACCATGGTACGCCCCCTCTATGGCCCGAAAAACCCAATCAACCCGCATCCTCAGCATCTTCAACTCCACACACGACCACTCCAGTCCCGAGAAGTGCGAAGTACCATTGTTCTACATCGACACCGAAGCCACTACACAAAGTACCTACCTCCCTTTTGCATCGCAACACCAAACCCTCAGCGCCTATCCCCCCTCCACTAACCCCAACGACCTCAACCAACGCACAGTCTCGGAATCAGAATCTCTAAACACAGTCCACCAAACCCACGCCTACCTATCACGGTTCATGTGCTCAATGGGCAGTATCAGGTCTACCACCGCCTCTCCTCCAGATACAGAACCTCCAGATGAAGGGATCCCTCGCGAGATGCGCGTCGGAAGCGGACTGGGGCATGGAAAGTGGTACGACCCAATCCTTACCAAGGCATTGGGATTGGAGCCGCCGGCGGGGAATCGAAGCCATGGCTCGGAGCTGAAGTGGAAGGCTTTTGGGGAGGACTGGAATCCGCACGTCGGCTCTGAATTTGTGCATGTTGAGTGGGAAGGCCATGGAGCGGTCAAGGGAGGTGGGTTGTTGTTGAAGGGGAAGGATAGGGTGTTGGCGATGTATAAACCGCGGTGTGCGAACTGGACGGTAGGTAGTGGGGAGGAGGTGGGGACGGGAGTGCTGGGGGTGTTGAGTGAGGAGTTGGATGAGGAGATGTTGAGGTATGTGGTGCTTTGTGCGGTGAGTATTGAGCAGCAGATCATGTGGAGTAAGGGGTTCCATCCTGAGAAGTATCATGGGTGTTGGGATTAGGAAGGGCGGGAGTGATGAGAAGGGCTTTGGTGGTGCTGGTTCTTAGACTTGTGTTCATATCCTTTAAGTAGATTCCGTGTATTGATACAAAGGAACGAATCCGCAAGGCTTGTATTGATGGTCGACCTTTCTCACTCCTCGTACGGCGGAGGACCCTCCTCCTCCTCATACACCGGAAGCTCCATATCCTCCTCCGTCCTCACCCCTGGCCTCGTCATCGGCAGAATCTTGATATCCATCCTCACTAAATGCACATCTGACAAATTCTCTGCACATTCAATTCCCAACTTCAAATGCAGATCATGACTCGTCGCCACCCCATAACTTCTAAACGTCGGCATGACCTCTTTCTTCACTACAAGATCCCCAAGCGTCATACCATCGCTCAGTGGCGGAGACTCGAATGTATGTGAGAAAACAGTAGTCTTCTCCAAGGTCTCTGATATGTGGTCCCCGTCGTTAACTTCGCCTGTAGCTAGAGGGACACGGGCGTGGATGTGTGTCGTCGCTACGGCTGAGATGCTGCGCAGGAAAACGACAGGTGGGTCAGAGATTTCTTCACTCCGTTTGCAGTGGACGAGTGATATGCTCATTGGTATTGCCTCCCCAACTCGAATCTCAGAAGGTATATTGACCGTAATACTAAATGTGGCATGCGGCTGATCGTTCCGGTGCAGCACATCCCTGAGCCGCATGAAGCGAGTGGGATGGGCATTCTCAGATGGCAACGGAGGAAGTAGAAATCGTGTTTGGCGTTGGACTAAGACCGGCAGACATGCTGTCAATGGCGGTAATGATAAGTTTGTCGGAGTAACGGACGGGGCAAAGCGGAGTTGCTGTCGGACTTTTGTCTTTCCAGCGAAGAAGAGGTTCGGGGAGAGGATTTGCGCTTCGAGATAGTACTCCACCTTTGCGCTGCCGTCTTCCGCCCACAATGACGGTGGGAGGGGATGTCCCGGTTGGTGGTCGAACAGTCTGCTCGGGTTGAAAGGAGCACCGTTTAGCCGGTCTGGCTCAAGCTCAACATGTTCTGGGAAGCGAAACTCGAACGGATAATCGACATGTGGGGGAACTGTATGATCAGGAATAGTTCCCGGTCCAGAAAACAGCGTCTCTGTGTAGGAGAACAAAATCGTGTTATCGTTCCTGGAGCAACTGGACGAAGCTATGAAGCTCACGGTAACCCTCTCCGCTCTCGTCAATGTCTTTACTCGTATTCTCCCTTTAATCGTGTCACCGCTGGTGAAGACTGTTCTCCAATAGACTGGCCGATTAAGGATGAATACAGGTCCTAAGTGATGATTGTCTTGGAGAGGGTATCTGGCTTTAAAGGTCGGCATCCCGAATGAGGTGTCGCTTGAGAAGCAAGAACACGTGGAAGAATATCATATACTGAAGAATCGATGCGAATAATTTAACGTGCAGGGCTTTACTATTATATTCGGTGCAGCTTAATCGCTCAAACCAAATGTGAGGCTGCATCGGTTAGCAATCCAGGTGCTTCGCCTCGTCAATCGCGCAGCAGAAATCCTACGTACAACCACCCTTGCACGAGGAGCTTGTATTTTCTGAGCCTAAACCAATATCTCAACACGCCGATAACTCTACCACAACGCAAGATGTTTTCTAGTTCTAGCAAATTTTAGTGGGCAGAGCAATCGTAGATGCTGATCATATTTTGACAGAATTGGCTACTATGTTATGGTTGAGAGCGTCCGCAAATTGCTGCCTCTGGTGGTTCATTAGGATTCAGAAAACACGAGTTCCTTGCAGTAGGCCAGAGTAATAGAAATTTCGCCTCGATCCTTTGCAGTCAAGGTGTACCTAAGTAATAAGTGACCACAGGGGCCTCAACTCGTCACGTGCAAAGTAACCAAACTTTCGATCTCGTACATTTACTTACGCAAACAGAAGAACTCTTCACGACTCATTAGCGCAATCACACATAACTATAGTGGGAGAACATCCTTCAATTATCAATGCTACATACTAACCATTAGTTGGCCGCAGGCAACAAATACACTGAAAATTATAGTTCTGATAAGATCATGGCCACACATGTTTGGCCAGTCGATTTTGATGATCCACATCTAATGGGAAGACCCTCGGTCCATCAACAGTGTTGAATCGGCTTTTGATACAGAGTGGGGTTCATTGGTGTATGTTCTTTGGATTATGTAAGAGTGGTTGTTTGGGGTTGGAAACGACTGTAATACACGAGCCCGCAAAGCTGAGATGGTGTATGTGATGCTGGATTCTGGGACGTTGGAAGGTGAGTGGTACAGGTAACAAGATGGGGTTGATATGCTCCATGATGGGTTGAAAGGGCTTGGTCGGAAACAGGAATCGAAGTTGTATCCAAATCGGTTCCAAGGAAAGTCGAGAGCTACCGCTCTCCAAGTTTTAAATCCAGGGTTATTGTGAAGATCCAAGACAACGTCCTCGAAAGTCGAATATCCGGATCAAAGTCGAGAGGAAGCTGAAGGCGACATCTCGAGTCCGGAAGTAAAGTTGTATAACCTCGACCACGGTAGCAATGCAGAAAATAAACAGGAAAGTACAGAACAATGCAAGAACAAAGACGGCCCACCCCGTCTTGTCCACGAGCTACGCAGCATTGGCGATGCCCTTGCCTCCGCGAAGATCCCCGGGAGGCAAGCCTGGCAGCTTATGATGGTGGTGATGATGACAGCCTGGATGGTCGCATGGTTTTCCAGGAGCAGGAGCCTGAGGAGAGTCATCGTCATAATCATCGTAGTATTCCTCCTCTTGCCCGTCAAGGGGTCCATCATCCACGCGTCGATCATAGCCACCTGGCGGCGGATTCTGATTGTTCTGGGTGTTATTTGCATTGTTCTGGGTTTTCTTGCTCCCCTTCTTTCCTTTCCGGCCCTTCATCCTAGCCTTCTCTAGGAGGCGTCGCTTCTCTGCCAAGCGCTTCCGATCCTTTCTATCCTTCCTCTCATACTGCCTGATTAAGGCTTCCGGGGGCCGACCAAAGATATCCTCGTATTCACAGAACTCGCAGATCCAAGCCGGGTTTGGGGGGTTGTGAAAGTTCGCATACTCCTGCTGGACGCGGCGTTTGCGAGCAGCGTATGCATAGAGCTTCGATGCGCTTCGTCGAGGCTTCGGGCGTGGCGCTGGGGCTTGCTGATGAGGCTGGCCACCCTTCTGTGGAGGCGCATTCTTTCCTGGTGGAGGGTGATGAGCACCGTTCATGTTTGGGCTGGTCTGAGTGCCTTGGGTCGAAATCATTGGGGCGTCTGGACGAACAGGAGGGCGGGCTCGGGCACTCTGCGCGTGGGGTGGGAGTGGTGGAGGGGCGGCGGCATTCGTGGGGTATGCGCCGGGAGGTTGTGGGTACGCGCCGTTCTCCTGGTCTGGCCAAACCATCTTGTTTGCCGAGTCAGACCCGCAGGTGAAGGTGAACTGGGTTTTGTTTGCCGTGGTCTTGGAGGCCTCTTGCTGGAGCAGGCTCACGTTCTCGTTCCCTGGGTGTGGAGAGGCGGCCTGCGCGTTGGCAATTGCAGTTGATATAATGCCGCCTTGGTCCGGGGGTCCTGCAAATAAAAAGTTAGCGCACGGACAATTAAAGTGAAGTCACAATTCCCCGAAGTGAAACCGTACGTTTGGTGTTCGCTTTGGCATTGGCGAGGTTCGTGGTAGAGTTACCCAAGACTCGTCGCTCCGACCTCGCTGAACCAGATCGCCCAAACCGACCTCTACCAGCCCCGGATATGCCCGTCCCCGCTGCATTGTGCTGTGGCGTTGAGGGCGCAGAGCCATAGTAGCGGCCAGGCCCATCGCCGTCGTCCAGTGCAGCCGCCTCATGGTGGTGAGATATGCCAATGCTTGCCATTTCAGCGGCAAGGTTGGTATGATGCGTGCTCATACTGCCCATATTAGGGATCTTGCGCTTCTTCTTGTTGTTCGTATTCTCAAAGGACTCGTACCCGTCTGCCGAGGACGATGTGGAGGCAGGCTTGGGATACGAACTGGCCCCGCCAGTCGAAGGCTTGCCAGGCAGACTTCGACCGTAGTGGTAGCTCGGTGAAGAAGGTGCGCCCGCCCCACGCTCGACCCCGCGCTCGTCCTCGATGTCGTCGTCGCTCTCTACCTCGGAGTGATTGTGACCACAATGGCAAACGTGGTGGTCAGTATCGCCTCGGTACCTGCTCACAGACCGGCCGCCACGGTGGTCCTCAGGCGAGTACGGGAAGCGGAAGAGAGGTCCTGTCGATGCTGGAGCAGGTGGATAGATGATCGACTCTGCTTGTTCAGGGGACAGGCGAGCGCGGAGACGACGTCTAGGGAGGGGGCGAATCGGCCGATCTGGGTACATGGAGGACGTGTCTGGAGAGGAGCGTAATGGCGATGAGCGGTTCCACTCGTAGCCTGTGAATTGCACCAGCACTGTCAGAACTGCTGATAGGGCTAGGAAGACCAGCAGAGCCATGGTGTAGAGGGTGTGTGTTGTGTGGGGAGAGGAAACAAACTCTGAGGAAAGAAGATGCGGTGGTCCCGCAAGGACCCCCGAGACTTACCAGCAGTTGCAGCTGCCATCCTCGCCAGTGACCCTCCTGCAGCACCTGGCGAGCAAGATCGCTGTACCCTTTCCCGCTTCCAAGTTCCAGCAGTATTTTCCAAAACTTTCGTCTATCGGTGGTGTCTGCGGCGAGTTAGCACAGCCAGCGGGACGATTCGCCATCCCACGGTGGCAGCTCTTTTCCCCGTGATATTGCCAGCTCTTGTCTGTCGGCACCTTCGCATCCATGGAACTAGAAATCGAACGCACCTCAAAATTGTTGTGGTCGCATGCGCTAAGATACAGGAGGTACTGGTGGCATGTCAGTGGGCGTCGACAGAACCCCTCTCCGACTCCTTGGAATATGACTGACTGGATATGCTGCGCCACAGACTCTGGGATACAGTCACCAACGGCCCAGCCGAACAAAGGCAGCCGCAGCAGTTCTCGAAATGGAGGGGATGTGGGATGGTGGTCTCCACAGCCAAAATTGAGCGATTAGGTATGGGAGGTCGCTAGTCGCCAAGCACACACGTAGGCTGAATGATGTGTCTCCGAAACGCCGTGGTCCACGGCCCGAAGCGGACTCGTCCAGCGAATGCAGTCGATTTGATGCTGGAAACGTGTAACAATGGCGATGCGGACGTCGATATGCAAGCTGTTGGGCATGTCAAGGTTGACATGCATATCGGTCCCTCAGTCCAAGGAGGCGCTAACATGGAAAGGGGATTGGTAATGGCTCGTGTCTCTCAATTTCTTCCAATCACGACGCCACTTCACGCTGCCCATCTCCTTTCCTCGAGTCTTGTGCTTGACTGGAAGCTTCCACCGCACATGTGCTTTCGGATCTTGTGTGTCCGTAAGAAGACGTACTCTCGCGACATTCAGGACCTGCTAACCATGCTGCCAATCACTTTGATCTTACCCTCTAAACTTAAGATTCTCTCGGCAATATCACCATCAGCCTGAGGATCAGAATCTGGCTGAAGAACCAACGTCATGTTGGCACGTATCAAAGCTTGTTCTACCACTGTCTGCGCAAATTTGAGGGGCATCATCTGGGTTCCAATCTCGGAATGCTCCCCTTGGGGTTATGTCAATTTGCATTCGAGTACAAGTTGAAGGTCTGTTGATCGATATGCCATCTGACCCGGATTTTGAAGCCTCGATGTATGGAACTTTGGGTTTGTTCAAGCATAATAAATAGTGGCTTGCACAAGTTATTAAATATGAATTTCTCTTTCGGCACATCCATTACGAATCGAGAAGATAATGGGTAGTTGCTTCATAGCGTGTAGCTTGATGCTGTTCCCATATCCACCTGACATGCAGCAGTACCATTTGCTCTAGACAATATACAGATTCATCAATGGCTGTATGTTTTGAAGCCTTAATAGAGGCTTCGATTCTCTTATACTGCATTGCATCCAAGATTGTGTCGAGCGAGGTTCATCTGTTGTGTCCAATCGGAGCTTCGGAAAGAGCCTCTGTCCCGCAGTCACCATCCATGGCAATCGACACTCCCGCATCTCCACCATCACAACGTCTATGAGCTACCACCATGTCTGACCATAGTCGAGACCCATGTCCCTGGGTCTGTCTTAGTGATTTTGGTGGCGCCTTTTCCATGGGCGTAAGTTCTTTCTACTCTGAAGCTCCAAATTCCTACGTCATAAGCTTCAATGCTAACTCCCTACAGGCTATCGGAGGTGCAGTATGGCATGGAATCAAAGGTTTTCGGTACGAAACACCATTCAGCATGTAGGTACACAGTAACGTACTCAACGTAAAACAGTAACTCTCCCTACGGCGAACGACGCATCGGTTCCATTGTAGCCATTAAAGCCCGCGCCCCCGTCCTCGGGGGCAACTTCGGCGTCTGGGGAGGTCTCTTCTCGACGTTTGACTGTGCAGTGAAGGGCATACGGTACGCAACACCTGAAAATACTACCCATTCCTCTTGTAACCCTCTAGACTCGACGTAGCTAACAACATACAGGAAGAAGGAAGATCCATGGGTACTAATCTCAGGGTACAAGTTGTAGAGTCTGAATTAAACAGATTTTTACGTCTTGTATCTAACCCCCGCTATTATGTACATTTTCTAACGTCCTTGCAGTAATAAGAGTTCTTTCCTATATTAACCTAAGCTTCTACTGACCTTTGTAAGTTGAGCCACTGCGTTCAAGCCTGAACAATTCACACATTTGCTAAAACTTGTACCTATAGACCGAGGAATGCCATAATTGGTGGGTTTTTCACTGGCGGAGCGCTGGCCGTTCGAGGCGGCGCAAGGGCTATGCGGAACAATGCCATTGGGTGCGCGGTTCTACTTGCGGTTATTGAGGGCGTGGGAATTGGGTTTGGGAGGATGATGGCTGAGGGGACGAGGTTAGAAGCTCCACCGCCGCCCCCTGCTCAGTCGCCTGTTCCTGCGTGAGGAAACGTTGACAAATATCGGAATGAGAAAAGGACACCGATGGGATACATGATATCCCTGCAATGGTCTACGGCGTTCATCTGGGAGGGCTTCGGCTAGTTTCGGTCGCGGTACAACTACATGTACCTTAAAATGGTAGTGCAGCACTATTTAGGCATCATTGCTCTGTTCTACGCACTCCTGATTGTCATTTGTTCCAATTTTCACTTCCTTACTAACTTGCGTGGACCTTTTGCGACCTTTGTTCATAGATTTTTCAATTGCAGTAAGCCCCAACTTTTAGGTCTTCAGCCTTCTTGAGCGACATACAAAGGAGTTGATGTCAGACGCGATGACCCTACAGGGCATCTTGACAAGTGGAAAAAGGGATCATGCCAATCCTACCCAAAACGATTATATCTTATCCACTAACCTTTATGTAGCTATTTTACTCGACTATAACTATCGGTATTCAACATGAGGATCTTAATGGTGCTTACAAAGATTGAGAATTTATTAACTGTTGGTTTTCAAAATTGTATGTCCGGAATTCGCCCAAAGCATCAGCTAAAATAGTAGCCACTAGTCAACCAAATGATGGCCTAATAGATCTACCAATTATTTCAACCAAACAATCGGGTTGACGAGGAGTCTTGAAAATTTAGGCACTAGTCTAGTCATACAAACTGGTAGGTGTTGGATGCCTCTAGGGCCGCAGGTCATTTCTCGTCTTGGCGTCATCCCGTTTATATGTCGACAGCTACCGATAACCGCATTGGGAAGTTCGCCTTTACACCGAATACGACCTGAAGTTCAAAATGTTTCTTGCAATTGATGTGCATAGCTGGAATCAAGGTTAAGTATGATGGTGAAGATTACCTCCTCGTTGTTAAATTTTCAGAAACAACATGGACAAAAGATTCCGACGTTCTTTATCATGGTGATCTTGTGGAGCTTGAACAGGGACCTGGCTCGGATCGTTCACATCCGTTTACATCGCTTAAACGAATGCAACCCACTTTGCCAAATCCCACGAATCACGTCACAACAATGGCGATTTCGTCCCGGATTTCAAAGCCTCGGCAGGCTTCCCGGTCGTTGAAACTTCAGTTTTGGGTCTGGGCAGACCCTCCTTCTCTAAGCGATGCGTCGGTTGCGGCGTAAGAAGGCGACGGGGTGGTCATCCTTAAATAGGCGCTTGTCACGTATTGCCTTTTAGCAGTTTTCGCATATACCCCCTACGCTTTCCGTCAAATTCTTTGATATCGAGATCTTTGTATCTCAGATATCGGCCATTCCACTACGAGGCAACCTGGATCGCCAAGCTCAAGTGCTGAGCTGCTTCCGTCCTACACAACAAACATACGAAGACTAAAACATGGCTTCACTACTACCTACTTTGGTGGTTCACGCTCTTCTGCCTCGCGAAAAAAGCTACAACGATGCCAAAAACTTTAGAGATAATTGCACATTAGCAACATGTCCACTCCATCTTTCCTATTGGGGATATCTACCATCACTTCCAGCTAACGCGCTTTTCCTCGCCGTTTTCGCTCTTTCGACTATCCTTTTCATCGGTCAAGGCGTGCTTTCGAGACGATTCATTGGCTTCAGCGTTGCCATGATATCTGGATGCGCGTTGGAGGTTATTGGATATGTGGGGAGGGTGATGAGCCATAAAAACCCATTCGCTGAGGTGAGCATTTCTCTCAACCTATTACAAGACCATCCTCATCGATGCTTGCTTTCAGGAATGTAAGCTAATCAACTTTGACAGAATCCCTTTTTGATCCAGATTATCTGCCTTACGATCGCGCCAGCCTTTCTAGCAGCAGGCATCTACTTGTGTCTATCTCGAATTGTCCTGACATTCGGCGCGCACAACTCTCGCATCGCGCCATTGTCCTACCCCAGGATCTTCATCCCTTGCGATCTCGCCTCCTTGTTGCTCCAAGCCGCAGGCGGGGGTCTTGCTTCAGCAGCATCTCACAGCGACAGAGACCCCACTGTTGGTAACAATATCATGATCGCCGGTCTTTCGATTCAAGTGGTCACCCTCCTCATCTTCATAATCCTCTCTGGCGATTTTGCATGGCGCACCTTCCGCCGCTCGCAAACTATGGGCGCCGAAGCTCTTGATCCTACCCACGCTCGTCTTCGTAGTAGCTGGGCGTTCAAGGGATTTCTGGTTGCGCTGTCGTTCGCGACCTTGTGTATCTTCACTCGATCGGTTTACCGCGTTGCAGAGCTGTCAGAAGGCTGGAATGGCCGCTTGATTAAGACACAGAGCTACTTCATCGGCCTCGAAGGCGCGATCGTTGGCTTAGCTGTGCTTGCGCTTAATGCGTTTCACCCTGGGTTGTGCTTCAGAGAAGGATATGACTCTGGGCGTGGTGGCTGTGGGTGTTGTGGACGGAGGAAGAAGGGCGGCGCTGCGAGCCCGGCCGCTAGTGTAGAGGCAGGTGTCCTACACGAGAAATAGAGGACTACACTAGAAGGCATATCTGGGGGCTTGTTTCTTAGGTGCGGATAGATTCTATTAGAAGGAAAACGTTCCATCAGAATTTTGTAATGGTTTATGAGTAAGGCTTTGCCCAGTGCGGGGACGATGAGAGATGTCATGGACCATAACCCGTGTAGTCGAGCCGCATTTCGTTTCTTATAGACATATTTCTTCTCTAATCGGGCTTCTATTTTCCCTTCCGCATAGACAATATGTTTTACATTTGTACTGATACGATAAAGTCCGTGTGCTACAAGCAGTCCATGCAAGCGAATAAAGGATTTGCTACTCCATCTCTCCTTTCGTCTTGAAACCACACCTGCACGTGGTCTGTTACCCAATCTCACACGCGCAAGGGATTTCCATCATAAAATCTTTGCTGCTTCGACACCATTCCTACCAAAATACTTGGAGCAATCTCTCACACGCTGACCTGTTTACATCATCCCTTCACTGAACTGCAGCTAATATGAAGCCTAATTCTCATGTACTACTCTACTCTTGCTAGGCATAGCTTGGTTACCTTCAGCAATATCAGCAAAGACCGTTCGAATTTTACGAAACAGACGCTGAAAGGCCTTAGTACAGTTCGACGCTTTCACTTTCATTCACCACCACCACTTTCCTTTCCACTACCCCTCCAAAAGGATCAAACTTTCAACTCTTCTAACTCACTAGTTACCTCTCACCTATATAACCACCACCCTCTTACTGAAATCACCTCACTTACAAAACTCTCGACCCAGCTTTGCGAACACCCACTGTCGTCACCAGCCCCAACAATACCTATACACAATGAACCAACCCGAAGATGTCGAATTCGTGTTGGCCCACGACCGCCACTACAAGTTCCATGCTAGCGTACTCGCTCGCAGTTCAACTTTCTTCGCAGAACTACTCACTGAGCCTCATGCTGCGAAGCTCAGCAACAAAGCGAAGAGTGCTGGCATCAAGACACGTTGGATGATCGAGTTGGTTAGCCTTCCAAGCACTGATGAGCCCGCTGGTACATTAAAGCTCGCTGTATGCATCCCTTATCCACTCTTATATACTAGGGTAGGCCCCCAAAAGGATCAAAAATCTCTAACAAAATGCCTACAGAGACTCAACAACATGGGAGAGCCCGTCGACGCCCGCAACGGTATGGTGCTCAACGAAAACGGCCGCATCCCCACCCGAGCTTTCAAATACTACGAGTCTATCCTCTACGCTTTCTACGGCAAAGAAATCCCAGTCGATGACGACGACATGTGCTCCGCGCTCGCCGACGCAATGGGAATGCTCGATATCGCAGAGTACCTGGGCTGCATCCCGCTCATATCTAAGTCCATCGATGTGGCCCTTGTAAAACACGGACAGACGATGTACCAGGCCATCTCTGCTGCGCCGGTGCGCTGGCTTGGACTGGGGCTGAGGATCAAGAGCGAGTTGATCTTTAAGGAGGCGTTGGTCCATCTTGCGGGGAACTTTGCAAGGACTAAGGATGACCCGGAAGCTACTGCGAGGATGAATACACTCCCGTACCAGGTCCGCAAGCTCATCGAGCATCATCATGAGCATCTCGTCGCTCGTGCGAAGCGCCTTGAAAGCACCCTCGTCTGCGCCTACCCCAGTGGTCTAATGATACCGTGCGATGATCTCCCCATCAAGCGCGAGCAATACGCCAAAGACGTGCTCGTCTGGATGGCCCTCTGTTTCTTCCGGCACTGGCTCGCGCAGCAAATCGTCTTAGGGAAAGGTAGCCTTGCCCTCGACGGCGGCTTCAAACTCTACACCGAAATCGGACGAGCGGGCGAGGCGTACATGGATAAGAGCACGATTAATCAGTTCCATACCAAGGCCCCAATGACCAAGAAAGCCATGAACGTCCTCGAGAACCACCTTCTCGAAATCAAGGAGTGCATGAAGGGGCATGTGGAGCAGAGCAGGATACTCAAGAGCGAGTGTCAGCTGGACACTTACCGGTCGCCTGTCGGATACTTGACGTGTATTACTTTGGATAAGGAAGATATTCCATGGTTTCAAGAGGATGATTATGGCGCTCCAGCCACAGGATCCAAGCGTGGGAGGAGGATGGGAGGCAATGAGATTGTGCAGCAGAATCTGGCCTCGCAGCGGAGATTTACTCAGGAGATTGATGTGGCGTTCGAGACTGAAGACGAGGACGACATGGATCCGTACGAGGAAGGTTGGAGTAAGCGAGGTCGGTATGAGTAAATTGGGACCACAGGGTGAAGTTATTCAGGATGCGTGTTTCCTTAAAAGTGGTTTTTCTTGCGGGAGTAGGCGTCAGGATTCCTGGTCCAGATCTGGTTTCGGCTTTTCATCCTAGGTTGTCGACACCTGAATATGCTTTCAGGCGTTGGGGGGGTTTAAGCCAGCTTGGTGGCGGTTGGCATCAGGACTCTGGGTAAAAAAGTGGTTTTGGCGTTCAGCTAGCCGCTGTCGGCGTCGAACTATATTTCAGGCGTCATAGGGAACCTGCGGGTTTGGCTTTGAAATTGATTCATGTATTGGACGATCAAGAAAAAATTGTAACACAAAAGGTACTGGATCATTAGGACCAGTCCCTGACTTCAGACTCTCTGCTCATCCTCTTGCCCTGCTACCTCAAACCAGCTGTGTTCAACTCTTGCCTTCTCGTGGCTCTTAGGGCCTGCCATGCCTTGTTCATCCTTCCCTTCCCCGCGTACTACTCATCGTCATACCCCTCCGGCCTCGGTCTCGGTCCCTTCGGTACTGTCCACATGTCAGCCTTCATTCAACCCCAACCCTTCCCTCCACCCCGATATATACGTACTAGGATAAGTCAACGGCACTTTCGGTCTCGGCCCGTCCCCAAAGTATCTCCTCACAGGTGGTACGGCCACCATCATAACCGGGCCGGTCAGTCCCACGACAATGGAGTAGAAGTACGTGGGCTTGTTGATCGAGACCCAGCGGAGGTAGCGGATGGGGTTGCTATAAAAGGCGGGTGAAGAAGCAGACATGGTGACTCTGCTATTCGTTAGTTGGGTTCAATTGAAGTGGGATGGGCGCGAAACAATCATGTCCTTGGTATTGTTTATACGTACGATGTGTGCGCCACTGGCGATTGAGTGTGTAGACACCTCAATTGGGAGTTATCAAGGCAATCGGACAAGGTGAAGTCGGCGTTGCTTCCGCGGGAGCTACGTTCGGAAGCAACGTTTCGCCGGCGCCCGCTGGGGCTTGGCAAAAAGCATACGTCTCCAAATGTTCACTCGCGCCGCGTACTTGCATCAGTTCCCGAATTGACCATCCACATACACACACAATGAGGTGGTTTTCTTCACTATTATCACTGGGTCTGCTGGCCACGGTCCACGCGAAAAGCTTCACAGGATCACGATTGTTGATCGTGCTTGAAGATAATGCGGAGCAGGAGAAGTATGGAGTGTTCTTGGGGGATTTGGAAGGTACGTTATTAATTGAGAAAGTCAAAGAGTTCTGCATATCATGGAGACAATTGGAGAAGAGTTTGGATTGGACTGGCCTGGCTGCGACGCTGTTCCGAGCATTTCAGAGCTCTTGAAGCTCAATCTGGCCTCGAGGAGCTTCGGGAGCATGTTGTTGCAGCTATACCTACTCCAATACTCAGATCGACAACATTAGCGAATGCGTAGCTCACATATTTTCACAGCTCGAGGTTTCCACCTGACCATACTGTCTCCCAAACACAGCGACCTCTCTCTCTTCAAGCATGGCGAGCGAGCCTACGACCACGCCATCCTCCTCCCTGCAAAGTCGAAAGGCCTCGGTCCAGCCCTCAGCGCGAACAACATCCTCGAATTCATGAAGAAGGAAGGAAATGTCCTCCTTGCCCTCTCCAGCGAACGGGCGACACCCACTGCTCTTCAATCGCTGCTCCTCGAACTCGACATCCATATCCCATCCGACAAGGGCGCGCTGGTCGTGGACCACTTCAACTACGACTCGCAAACGGCGGAGGAGAACCACGATGTACTGCTACTGCCGTATCCCAATGCGCTGAAGCCAGGTGTCACGAACTACTTCGGGGGTGAGGGCGTCATCGCAGTTCCCCGCGCTGTTGGCCAAACTCTTGGGAATGACTCGCCGCTCCTCGCGCCCATTCTACGCGCCCCGAAGACCGCATACAGCTACAACCCTAAAGACGAAGCGGAAGGTGTCGAGGATCCCTTCGCGGTTGGCAGCCAACTCAACCTGGTCTCCTCGGTCCAGGCTCTTAACTCGGCTCGTTTGACAGTTGTCGGGTCTTCTGAGATGCTTCAGAATGAGTGGTTCGCGGGCCACTCAGCAGGCAAGGACGTGAAGACCGCAAACCAAGACTTCGCCAAGAAGCTGACGAGCTGGACGTTCAAGGAGACGGGCGTGCTGAAGGTTGGAAAATTGGTGCACTACTTGGATGAGGGTGTCAGCAAGAAGACCAATGCGAGCACTGCGGTTCCGGAGAATAACCCCAAGATCTACCGTGTGAAGAACGATGTCGTACGTAACCTTCATTTGCCGATAGTCAGGGATCATTGCTAACCGTGTATTGCAGGCTTTCACAGTCGAGATCTCCGAATACGCCGACACGCATCTGACCCCCTTCGTTCCAGCTACCGGCGACTCTGTCCAACTCGAATTTAGCATGTTGTCGCCATTCCACCGCATCAATCTAACCCCCGTCTCGCAAACCGCAAACTCAACTATCTTTGCCGCCTCCTTCAGGACCCCGGATCAACACGGTATCTTCAACTTCCACATCAAGCACAGCCGCCCCTTCCTTACCAACATTGAGGAAAAGAGGCAAGTCACAGTTAGACATTTTGCGCACGACGAGTGGCCGAGGAGTTGGCAGATTAGCGGTGCGTGGGTTTGGATTGGTGGCATATGGATTACGGTAATTGGGTGGCTGGCATTTGTGGCGTTGTGGCTGTACTCGGCGCCGACTGAGAAGTCGATCAAGAAGACGCAATAGATGGAAATCGCCGGACGAAGTTGATGGTGTGGACAGCAGAGCGTGGTGGAAGAATATCACTTGAGCAGGGATTCGGTATAGCGTTGCACTTGGCGAGGAGCAGTGTGTAGTTGTACAATCAGGAGTTAACAAGGATTTCCAAGAATATCAAAAAGTTTAGTACTCTATTCCCATCACCTCATTGCCCAAAGTGGTACCTCAGAAATCTAAGTGTATATCTTAAACAAGATAAAAGTAACCATCCGCCATCAGCATCGAAAGGTCTCAATATGCCCATACCCCGAATCTGTAGAATCGGCAGCTTATGCATTATTGGTGAGCTTGCTACCACATCTGCCCCTCTATCGGCCCCGCTTATGACATAGCACGCAACTTTGATTAATTATCTCAACTCTTAACTTGAAGTGCATATATAGGATACCATCTTGATCACTTTCCTAGTCAATTAATTTTGAACTTGCTTAAATAGCTGGATTGAGTCGAAAAAATTGAGATGTCGATCACCGAAATCCACAAAACCGGCACAGACGACGGCTGGCACGGAGTGATTGAAGAAGGTGGACAGTTTCCGCCTGAGATAGACAGATATCATCTTTACATAGGTGAGTAAAACTGTCATGTCCCTGCATCTACATTTTGAATTCTCTGGGAGGTGTACTAAGACCCTTGACAGGTCTCTTCTGCCCTTTCGCCCATCGCGCCAATCTCGTCCGACACATCAAGCACCTCACAAGCATCATTCCGCTGTCCGTGGTGAAGCCATACCCCAAAGACGACGGTGGTTGGCGGTTTCCCTCGTCCGATGAAGAGTACCCCGGCGCTACTGTTGATCATCTCTTTGGCAGCAAGTTCCTAAGCGAAGTCTATTTCAAAGATGACAAAGAGTATAAGGGGAAGTATAGTGTTCCTTTGCTGTGGGACAAGAAGGCTGGCAGGATCGTCAATAACGTAGGTTGGCCCACACCACGAATCTACACGGTTTGGGAACGGAGAGGATGTTATGGATGGGTCAAGATGCTGACGATGATAGGAATCTGCTGAGTTGCTGAGGTGGCTGCCGAATGCATTCAACTCATTCCTCGAGCCAGATATCGTCGCTATCGATCTGTATCCGTCTTCATTACGCTCGCAAATTGATCAAATCACCCCATGGGTCCAGAGCCTAATCAATCTTGGTGTCTACCGCGCAGGTTTCGCGCGAACGCAGACTGACTATGAAGCCGGTGTCGTTACTCTCTTCGCCGCGTTGAACAAGTTGGAAGCATTGGTTGCGAAGAATGGCGGACCGTTCATCCTCGGGAAAACGCTCACTGAACTGGACTTAAGAGTGTTCGCGACGATTGTACGTTTCGATTCGGTGTATGTCCAGCACTTCAAAACCAACCTCGGGATTATACGACACGATTACCCTGTTCTGAATAATTGGTTCAAATACGTCTACTACAATGTGGAAGGATTTAAGGAGACGACGGACTTTAGGCATATCAAGGAAAATGTGAGTGACATATCTGCTGGACGAACTTTGCATTTTATCTTGAGTAATGGCTAAGTGGATTCACAGTACACAAAGAGTCATGGTGATATCAATCCGCTGGCAATAACACCTCTGGGACCATTTCCTGATGTGGAGGAGGGGTACGTGGAAGATTGGAGTACTCTGAGGGTCGGGGAGGTAAGGCATCCAAGAGTTCTGGAGGAGGGGAAGAAGTTGTGACTGGCGGAAGTTGGAAAATTGAAGCTGTGAGATAATAACCTATCAGCCTTGGGGGTAGATCGATAGAATGAAGATGAATACAGAGATGGAGGCATGTCACAACGGACGTACATGCGAAGTGCTCGATTACACTTGAGTCGCTTTCAGCTTAGCGCTCAGCAGCACCTTACGCCTTGAAAAGGCATTATAATCCCATCTCAACTTACTTCACTCTCATCAATTGGAAGACAGACCATACTTGTACTGCACGTCGCACAGACTTGTTCAGGCTAAGCTTATCAACATGGGTATCCTAGATTCTGCCTTATCAAGATGCACGAATGCTTGCGCCACATGGGGGCTGCACTCAGCCTCATCCTGTATCCCCAACCCGTGTCTCTTTCATCGGGCTTCGATATGCCATCTGTCTTTGGTGGTGACGCTTTTTGGTTCTCTCTCGCTCTCTCGTCTTTCTGCAGCTTCGCTATTCCGATGAGCCTCTACATCATCGTACTCACTAGCTGACAGTCTTGGCTTTCCCGCTTTAGAGTGCAACGTCAGCTTTCCGCTTTGTCGTTGTCCTCAATGTTGAACCGCCTGTCTAATCGAATAAGATCTTAACAATGGCCGAACTCGTGGGGCTCGCAGCTAGCATCATCCAAATAGCAGGTGCAGGCGTCAAGCTATCTACGACCTTGTACAATTTCGTTGGCTCCGCGACTCGCGCTGACCAGGAAATTACTGATATCGCTGGCGACGTCGAAATTACCGCCAACGCCCTCGACAGTGTTGGTAAAGTCTTTGAAGACGAAGATGCTCCATCCGTGGTGTCGAAGAAGGCTATTGAGCATGCCAACAGTCTGATCAAGCGGTGCGAAGCTGTTTTTGGGGAGATATATGAGGTTATTGACAAGAGGAGGAGATTATCGAAAGATGGGAAGAAGAGCTTGAGTGCGTTAGGTAAGATTGCTTGGCCGATGAAAGAGCAGAAGATTGAGTTGTTGAGGAGGCGCTTGGAGAGTTTGAAGAATAGCTTGATATTGCTGTTTCACGTACTACAACTTGCGAACGGGCAGGCTAGAGGGTTTGTTCTCCGATCGGCCTCCTGGGACTTCTTCTGATTGGTTATTTAGGAAACTAGAAAAGAAGGAGTTGGAAAGGGAACGCGAGAAGATTCGAGAACTGCATCAACGACAGCAAGACTCGATCAGAAACCTAGAAGCTCTCGAAGCCAAATTCAGGAAAGCAACTATCGATGATGACGAGACGTTGAGTGGGTCTACTACCGTATCTCGAACAACAACCTTCAACCTCATGGCCATCCCGTCCCTTCTAATCGACAAAATTGAAAAGAAACCAGACAGCCAACTCAGGGCAAAATCTGTCATGGATACCTCTCCACTGACAGACGATTCAGAGATGTCCGACAGCGAAAGTACTGTCACAGACGAAGAAGCAGAACACCTAACTCTCGACGAGCTTTCCCAATGCGCCAAACATGTTCAAAAATTGTTGAAAAGGATTTCAACACTTCAAGAGACGTTCGAGACTTCGAAGGCGGCTCGTCGGCTTCCCAAGACTCGGGTTCATAAGCTCTATCGACGCTTTTGCCAAAAATTCGAATCGCAGGTAACTCCTCGTGCGAGTGCAACTATTCAGGACTCACTTCTACCGTTGCCGGCGTTCGTTCCACCATCACACCTAGAAGCTCAACAAGAGCCAACGTACGAAGCGCTCAGTCGAGATTTATCAATACCAGATGCACCCAGAAAGGAACATAAGCCTCGTCTATCTCTTTCCGCACTGCCTCCTCCTCCTCGTGAATATTACCCCCATCCCCGGCCTAAAACACCATCGATGATTCAGTCACACAGTCAAGGCAAAATATCAGGGCCTTCAACTAAGACCATGCCAGTTGGCAGCCAATCATCCAGTGGCGGAAACTCCCCAACACCCAGAACACCAGAATCAGAGTCTGTTTTATCTGCTAGCAATGGAAAACCGCTAAAAACAGCAGTCGAGATTCCTTCAGCTCTAAATCGCGTGCAGGATATGGACTTCTTAATGCTAAGACATCAAAGCATGCCCAACCACAGAGACAACAAATTGGACATGGTAGAAGTTGAAGCATACCAACGTAGTATGCGTGGTAGTGATGATCCCATTACCAACAAAATTCACATGGCCGCGAAGAGGGGGTTGCGTGTCGTTCCCAATTCGCCAGAGTTCAAATCCAAATCCACCCGTACAAAATACGAAGAAGGGGTAGACAAAGCAAGCCGTGTAAGCGTATCAAACCGCACCAATATAACTAATGGCGGCAACGGTGGCGAAACTCGACTGCGCGTGGATACGTCTGCTCCCCTAAGTCTTGAGTTCAACGGTGACATGGAAGGCCGTACCCTGCAGATCAATCCGACTGAGGATGCTATGACTGAAATCGGGATGGGAAGCCAAAAGGTGCCCCGAGAGAAAAGTTCTCGCCCTCTCAACGAGCGACCGGATCGCGAATATCATCGTGATGGAACTCGGCGTGTTCTAAGGAGAAGGCGCGAGCTTAGTTATTATGAAGCCGAACCAGAGTCCCAGAACGTAGCTCCCAAGCCACTTACGCCGAGTGACGATAGTGTCAGACACATTCCAAGGAGCTCTATATCACCCTTATCAAGGAAGCGCAGACAGCGCAGACAGACAACAGAAACCGAGGACTGCGCTGATCCAAATTGCACAAAGTGCATACTTTCTAGGGGTCATACTACGCGGTACAATAATATAGGGCGAAATGCCCAATCTTCCAGTGTGGTCGACCGTTCAAGCCGCGAGAATGGCCCACAAAGAGGGCCGAGACCTTTATCATATCATATAACCTCGTCAAACAACAATCTTAGTAGGCCGCCATTGTCATTATCGCATGTGCCGCCATTATCGTATGGGCCGCCGCTGGTCACTCAAGGGGAGAGTTATAATATAATGCCATCCGCACGTTATGCTCCCCCTTCTCAGAGTGTGAGACAGGCGCGGCTTGCTCAATCCGAAAGTTCAGAGTCCGAATATTCCACAGAGGATGAAGTCGAAGATCGCTACTCACGTAGTAGCCGCGCTCTCATGCCACCTCCACCTGTGACCAAAACTCCCGCCCAACGTCGTCCAAGCCTTCGGCGCGCAGCCACTACTCAGGTTTATAATGCGGACCGCATGTCTCAGTCTCTGGCCTTCACCGAGCGCTCAATTGTGACTCCGCAAATTATGGAAAGGCGAAGCGAACGCGAGGGGCAACGAGCGCAACTGAAGGCATCTCTTGAGAGTGATGAAAAAGTGGTACAACGTCGTCAAGTTGCTGCTGGTGTATCAGGGACCGAGCCGGCGATGAGTCTTCATAGCACATCCCCAGTCATGGAACAAGCACAGACAGCTCAGCAGGTTGCCGCTTCAAAAGCATATGGATCCGACTTCCGCATAGGCACAAGCGCAGAGCAAAGCGCACAATTTCCTGCTGAGAACCTCAAGCAAACTAATCCTCTTGACTATCAGAGCTCTTCGCTTGTCATGTGGTCCAAATCTAAGAACAGGGAACAGATGGATGACTTACCTTCCAATGCAGATCAGAAACCCCGGAGTCCAAATGCAGCTGCTGGGATGCATCAAGCAAGTGGTTCTCGTGAGGCACAACATTACCAACCAAGCTCCGAACGTGGGAGTAGAGAAAGAGATGGAGAGGTCGAACCGATGGATATTGGACCCCCGGTTGCAAGTATGACAAGTAAAGAGATGAGTGTTGGGGAAATGGTGGTGGATGATGATGATGAAAAGGATTGGTTGTATAAGGAGATGATGGAGGGGCTAGCAGGGAATGATAGTAGCCAGGAGAGTGTTGAGGAGAATGAGGTTACGCCGTCGCTACCGAAGCCGCTGGATATGGTCAATATGCAAGAAGACCCCGAACGTTCCCCAGCCATGCCGCCAGTGTATGAGAAACCTCTGTTCATCAATCCTAAGCAGTTCGATCGTATTTTGAAAAGAAGACTCACACGTCAGCGGATCGAGCAGAACGACATCGCCAACGACCCGAAGAAGGACACCACAGAAGCGGACACACACCACGACACCGACCCCGACAATGCCGGAGCCACGGCAACCGAGCCCAGCCACGAGAGCGCAGCCCCATCTGAGAGTGCCATTTCGTATTCAGAGCAGAAGCATGTCAACAACATCTCGCCAAATCAATCTATCAGCCCGCCCAATGCCGTCACTCATCACCACATTGACTTGTCCGCTCAGCTATCAAAATCCTCAACTCCCTACCAGCCCCCAGTTTCTGAAGGTGCTGTACTTGATAGCTCATCCCGCGACTTCGCAGCGTCGCCCGGCAGCCCGCGTCGAAAGCGCGCCCGCGATGAAACTACTGAACAATCTTCATCTGCGGAGAATAATCTACTCGCAACCTCAATATTGAAATCAGAATTGAAATCAGAAGGCGAGATAGCTGCAGTCACGGAGAGAAAAGCCGAGATTGCAATCAAACGAGCAAAACTCAGAGATCTTAAGGTATACAGAGAGAAAAGAATGGAGGCTTTTCCATTGGCAGAAGAAGAAAGACGATCTGAGACTTACATCGATGGAGTCTATTCGAGCAAGCGTTCATGCACTGGGTCTCGAGCCTTAAGCCCAATGACAGACTGGGATTCGGTCAAGATTCATCCTACGGATGATTGGCGTGTGGTTGAATCTAAGCGCACGAAACGCAACGATATGATAAGACAGAGAAGAGAGTTGAGAAAAGTAGAGAAAGAGATAATGAAAGCTACACCGATTGTCAAGGTCTCGTCCCTAGTCAACAATCTTCTCGACCTCAGTACCGCTGCTTCAGGCCCATACGGGACTGGGCCAAGCAGCAGTCAAGAAATCGAGCAACACTACCCAAACGAAGAAAGACAGTCGCTCACCGACACTGATACATCTACTGAGGTTGGTCGCCATGTCGCTCCCATTCAGAATAAGCCTAAGATTCCATCCCTCGCTCAGGAGTCGTACGTTCCATCCAGCATTACGGCTGCACAAACACAGTCCACTCGTCCTACAGCGCCGCCTTCACAACCCCCACTTCAATCCCCAATACCGGTTCCGTGGAATCTCCAGCGTATTACGCTGCTAGATCCTCAGCGTTTTGCCGAAACACCTAAAATCGCGGGCCCGCCAAGCAGGTCTAGTCCAGATCCTTGTTTTCATCGAGAGATAGACGGCGAAGAAACGTTGGAGTGTGATGAGGAGTACGCCATGGACGAATATGGAAACTTCATCCTGGATGACACTGGCCACCGTGTGCCATATCACTCACTTCGCCAGCAAGACCGCCACCGAAAATTGGAACAACTGACACGTACCCGACTAGGTATGCCCGTTGCAGAGCACGCAAAACGAGAACCTCCAGAGCGGGATGGCTCTCGAGACCCTCGAACAGAACGAGTAAGCACAGCTGCACCAACGATGGCTTCTTCAATGTCTAGACCAGCCCTTTTCCAACACGCCAAAGCCCAATCAGCTTTCGAGCTCGCGCGCAATGCTCATGTCACCGTGGAGAATTCGAAGTCTCGACGGCGGCAGTCTTACCAGAGCTACGCCACGCACTACGAGGCCGAAGAAAGGTCGCAGCGCTTGGCGAATCGGAACTCTAGGACGTATGCTAAGGAGCCTGATCAAGACTCGCGAATGCACAACCACAATCTTGCAGTTGAGCCAAGTGCCCGTCGCTGGCGAACGGATTTGGACGCTAGACATTCCAAAATATATGCGAACAGCGGTGCTGATATTGGGGAAACCCGCCAACCAGAAGAAGCAAATCGTCAGGCGCAAGAGGAGTCAAAGCAGATTCGATTCGAGCTCGCCCGTGCCGAAGAAAGAGCGCAGAGATGGAGTGGAGCGCGAGTTGCAATCCGGAACAGTAGAGGAGCGGAAGATAGAAAAGAAGCAATGCGCCAAAAACTGAAGGAGAGTATAGGGAAAGAGAAGCAGTTCAAGAGCGCAGAAGTTAACCCAACACGCGTACAACGGCCACCGACTCGCGATCTTACTTCAAAACGGTACCCCTCTCGTCGATTCTCCCTCACACATGCCCAAGCTCAAGAACGCGATCTGTTACTAGCTGAAACAGAAGCGCAGATGGTACGTGAACGCGAGGCCACCGAACAACGCGAGCGAGAAGAACGCGTCGAGTTGCTTGGATACCAACAGCAGACATACGGATACTACGATCCAAGTGGGGTCTCACAGGGCACGCAAGCAATAGGAAGAACTAGAAGTCCAAGAAGAACTAAAATTCCGGCTCTTTCACAGGTTGGAGTATCAGAGTCACACTCTGATACAGAGTGGGATTACATCGACTCCTCGCCTAGAGTCAGCCAAGCCAATGTTACAGCCAAACATACAAACACAAGAGATTTCTCAAATGAGGGAGAGGATACAAGCGCGTCTAGTTCTCGTGCGTCGGGCGATGTAGTATCTGAATGGAGATCTGATCACAGTGATCACAGCGACATCCTCGACATGGAACGAAGGTTTCCACCGCCAGCGCCAGATCCACCCGCCTTCAAGAGAATCTCCTCGGCGCCAATGCCAACGATTAGGCCTTGGAGAAAGGTGAGCAACATAAATCAACCGGAAGTCAGTGCTCTCGAAGTCCGGGATGGTCCGGAGTCTCAGTGCGAAGATGGAGACGGAGACACAATTATGGATGACGCACTCATGTGGCCCCGCTACACACAAAAACAACCACCTTCAGGGCATTTCCGACCTGATTACGACACCGCCAAGATGGAAGGCCGTGGGGCTGAAAAAGATATTGTCGATTTGTTATTAGAGGAGTGGACGGTGGTGCCTGTGTATTAATTCCGAGGTCTATGCCATTGCAATATTTGACGACTTCGATCAGTTTAAACGTTAGCATGATTTTTGTTAGATTGTCTTTCCATTGGTGCTATTGCGAAACGCATTTTTTGGGTATGAATCCTATATGATATCTTTTCCTTCTCGAACCAGCTTTATTCCTAGTTCTTTGAGCTTAAATTTTTGTATCTTTCCACTTGCGGTTTTAGGATAGTTGTCGACCCAGAATACGTATTTTGGGACTAAACCCCGTCAGTCATCCACATCCCCACGACCAAAGGATAAGATTTCAAGGAATGGAAAAACTTACCAAGATGATGACTCAACCTCGTCTTAACCCATTCCCTTATCTCATCCGCCGTCACATTTCCCTTCTCTCCACCATGCCTCACCACAAAGGCCGCAACCACCTCCCCATACCTCTCATCCGGCAATCCTACCACACTAACTTCCGACACCGCCGGATGGGCAAATAAACAATTCTCGCACTCGAGAGGATGAATGTTCTCTCCACCCTTGATGATCAAATCCTTGATCCTCCCCGTAATCTTCACATAACCTTCCTCATCCATCAACGCCTCATCACCAGTATGCATCCACAGCACGCCCTTTTCATCTGGTACAAGCACCTCATTTGTCCGCGCCTCATCGCCCCAGTACCCCTTCATCAGGAGATAGCCGGACACAGCAAGTTCTCCCCGTTGATTTACTTCCAACGTTCTCGACCAATCTGTCGGATCAACAACTTTAGCAGAAACATGCGGCAACAACCGCCCCACACTATCAATCCTTTTCTCGATAGGATCGTCGGTCGTCGTCATGGCGCTCACAGGTGACGTCTCTGTCATACCGTAGCAGATCGTCAATTCTGTCAAATTCAAGACCTTGTGCAGTTTGCGCATCAGCTCAGCGGGGATGGACGAGCCAGCTGCGATCCCAGTGCGTAGGTGCTGAAAGCCTTCGTACGGAACGACGTTATTGGCAAGGAGCTCGAGCTCGGCGATGAACATGGTTGGAACACCGTACAGGGCGGTGCATTTGTATTGTCGGACGGCCTCGAGGGTGAGGAGAGGGTTGAAGGCTTCGGCCGGCCAAACGATGGTAGAGCCGTGGGTTGCGGTGGCCATGTAGCCTAGGATGCATCCAAAACAACTTTGTGAGAGTTAGTGCTGTGATTCATCTTGAGAGGTGTAGTTGGAAGAGGATTACTGGAAGAGGGGAGGTGGAGAACAGACAATGTCCTTTTCTGTGAGGAGCATTCTGTCTCCAATGAACTTCCCGTTGTTGAGTATCGAGCGATGCGATAAGCAAGCGGCTTTTGGCATTGAAGTTGTGCCTGACGTGAATTGGATATTCACGATGTCGTGGGGTTCAAGACCTTGATCCGGAAGGGCAAGGGCATCCCTTCCATCTTCTATCACGTTTTCATAAGGTGTTGTACTTTTGTAAATCCGTGTATCTATCCTTCCTGCCGAGTTGTTCACGATGATAATCTTTTGCAGGGAGGGTATGAGCTCCGATTCGAGAGACGAGCCTTCGAGATTGGGCACAAGGTGCGTAAGGAGGGGTATGTTCGATCGTGATTCTTTTCTTGGGAGGTTCGTCTCTGCTCCAATGATGAGATGGGAGGCTGCGAGGTGATTGAGTGCTGCCAGGACTTGAGGTGCGTTGAATGCAGGGTTCAAAGGAACCTGAGGCTCGTTAACACTCTGCTCGAAATGTATTTGGTAGGGCTTCATACCAGTATAGCTCCAAGCTTGAAAAGCGCGTACGTAGTCTTGCAACTGTATCAGTAGCTTCCATATAAGCTTCTTCATGTCTAGTACCATACAGTAGCAAATTCGACATTGTTCCCCAGAGACACAGCAACGCGCTCTCCCTTCTTTACGCCCAGTCTCGCCAATCCATGTGCTAGAGAATTCGAGTCTCGATCGAGTGCATCGTAGGTCAGGTGTATGCGTTGGTGATGTGAGATGACACTGCAGTCTTGTCAATTGCATGACTTAGGAGGTAGTTCTGGAATATACGCACGCGTTGCGGTCACCATACTGTCTGACTATACCGGCAAAGTGCTGCGGTATAGTCTGTTCCAACAGAGGAGGCTGTTGACATTCATCAGTATTGCCAATGGATAGGGAGTCGAGCTTGTTCACCTCTGTCGGCCCTGCACTAAACGCCTGGGTCAGAAGCCCGCGCCGTGAGCTATGTGGCCGGAAGGCACATCTCAAAGAGCGTGCCAGCACCGGACGAAGCATGTCTGAATAGAGAATGCATCGAATTGAAGACGGAATATCGGTCTTTGCCGTTGGATAGATGAGGCTGGCGTCGGATGTTGATCTAAGCCGCGGGTGGTGCTCAACACGAGCCAAGGGCGCGGGGTAGAAGCTTTAGTTCCTCTAGATTTGAGACTCCTTGTCACTTTTCAGGACGACATGCTCGATAATCATTCAACGCCCATCTCAGAATCCAAAATCGAGTTCCGATACCAAAATTGAAGGGATTCGCACGATTCTGCAAGCTCACCGAACGGAGAACCTAGTTTTGAATAATAAGCCTTCTGTCCATCTCGCACATAACACCCAAGCAAGCCAATTTTGCTCATGATCAGAACTCTGCATATGGGACTACCTTAGTCCGAGTGTACAAACTTATGTCCTTCGTTCGAAGTTGTAAGTTCCTAATCCTCCAGCACGGTCGCAGTCCCTCGTTTTTATCCCAAGCTAGCCACCATTCATGTTTGTCTTCAATATGAACACATCCAGCGCTTCAGATCTATATGACATCCCTTTCTTTCCTATCTTTTATCGAATATCATTCCAGTGTGCGTTGAATCCGATATCCTTTATCCAGTATATTTCTCGAAGCATTACACCTAGAAAAGATTTGTGATTCGCTAGGTTGATCCATCATCATTCTTCGCCCCTGCTTTTCCATTTTGCATCTTACAAAACTGACGTAAACTGGATCACAACTCCAAATTAAACGCTAGAGACTTTGCAAACCCCGATTAAACAATCTACAAATCAAGATGGACATGTGCTAGTAGCGCAAGGCAAATTGAGATCTTGTGGTGAATGTCCTCAAAAATGTACGTATATGTGGCTTAGAGGGCTTATGGGCTGAAATATTCTCTATGTCTGCCTTACTTATTAGCCTATAGGAAAGTATATATATTTGAAGGAGAACTCACTCACGTGACAATCCTCTTCGCACGAACTCTACTAAGCCACGCTCACCCTCCTGAATCATCCCGATCCGAGTAAATTTGCGAGAAGGAACCACTAGATGCTACATTCTTTGATTGGTTCAATAATCATTCCGGACTTCAGGAGTGCCAATGCCCGTCTTGTTTCGCATGGGGGCCAAAACAGCCGCCTTCGGTTAGATGAATGAGGATCTTTACTTAGGTGTCAGCTCACTGCGCCACACAGGGGGCCTTAAAATCTTCGGTCGAAAGTTGTTGTCGTACGGGTTTTGTCTTGAGTATTCTTCCCTTCCCTCATGCAACTGACTATATTTCCTCCGCTTGTTCCTCGCTGCGCGATAATCATAGGAAAAGATAGTCACATTGCTATCAAGAGAAGAAAACTGATCTTGTGTGAGCCTGGGGCATTATTTGAACATATAACAGCACTTGGGCCAAGCTTCATAGCGCTCATGGATCCAATTGGCTACATATATAAAATGACCTTCAAAATTCACCCGAAAGAGGCATGGAGAGCGCTTGCACACTGTAGCTCATTACGGGACTGTTAAAGCCTTGTCATGAGGCTTGATACCGCCCCATTTATTGGCTAAGCCCCTGCTCGGTTGTGCCTTAACACCAAAACGCGTTTTGCTGCTTGTAACGCGAGTCCGCCCAGGGTTAAGCGTAGGATTCAGGCCCACCTCCTACACACATGGGACCGGATCTAACGGGGCGTGTTGGTATAATTATAATTACGTGCCTCCCTTAACCCCAAAGACTAGTCTCCTCGCCCGCTCGACGTTTGGATTTCCCCGAAGTGGTACCCTTCATCCCACCGACACCACTCGCGGCAGTTATGAAGTCTTCAACATTCCTACGGTCGCTCACATGGAGTCTTTGCTGCATTTGGACGGCAGAGGCTCAGTTAGCATTCACGGTTCCGAGCGGACAAACCGCTGATCTCGATCCTCTCCTCACCATCGTGCAAGGCACCATCGCCGAGTTTGTTTGGTTAGCAAACAGTATGTTAGGTTGATACGAAAGCCCTGAAACCCCAGCCAACTAACAGAAACACAGCAACTTACCAACCTACCCTCGATGGAAGTAAAATACTGGATTCTAACGGCCAAATATCATTATGGGTAACATCCTTTGCTACACACGACTTTGGGAGATGTCTAGCTGGTATGGCTTCCCTCTCTATCTCTTTTATGTCAGAATCTAGGAATGTCTTGACTAACACTAAACGTACAGCAAGCGTATACTCAACCACAGGAGGTTCATGGGGTTGGAAAGTTAATCTAACAGACGACGAAATCGACAACAACGAAGGCAAATTCGTCTATCGCCTCTATCCACCGGTGAGCTCCACCAGCGTACCATACACAGACACCGATAGTCAGATTCCATCGCGTGGGTTCTACATCCGAAAAGTATCTGAAATTGCCGCCTCCTCAGCCTCGGCGGCCGCGTCACAATCTGCTTCTCGAGCGGCAGAGGCATCCAAATCACAAGCTGCTGCCGGATCGTCGTCTACTGGCCAAAGTGCAGCTACTACAGCGACGTCACAAACTGGCTCAGCTTCTAGTACAGCACCGACCAGTCCAGCACAAAACACATCTGGTGTTTCCGACCCCGGCCCGACCACTTCGAGCGGTCTCTCGACCGGAGCTAAAGCCGGCATTGCGATAGGTGTGGTTGCCCTTGCTTTGATTGCGGCTGTCGCTATCTTCTTCCTCCTCCGCCGCCGTCGTAGTAAACCTACGAGCACACCGGCAGAATTATCGGGCCAATCCGGTGTTCATCACGAAGACAAGACTATGTACGCACAACATGGGAATGGTGCGCCGCCATACCAACAGCAGGGATACGCCGCCCCACCTTCTGAGATGGAGGCACCAATGCAAAACCAGCGTACATACGAATTGGCAGGATCTCATGCTCGAGACCCTTAGACGATGGACAACTTCCGTTATCAGAATGCAAAATACTTCTATTCTTGGTGGAGCGAACGAGTTCGTGGGCGATTTGTACTAAATATAGTTTTAAGTGAAACATTGTTGAGAAGTGAGAGTGAATATGACAATGTTAAAGAGGGATAGACGTAGGACAAAGCTAGTGAATAATATATGACCATTTTTAAACAGCTGTTGGGGACCGTGAACGGAAGCAAGTTAGACTAGCCTTACTTTTTCAGAGGTTGGAAGATTCCAGACAAACGATCTTAAATGCTGATTGGAGCTTTAAGCGTTGAAGAAAAGGGTAAGTCAAGTTAATGAACTGTATAAATCCTCCAGGGGATAAGTCCTAGCTAACGCAATCTCGAAGAAGCAACCGCTGTTCGCGACCCACCCAAATCCGCCGAAAACAGAACATTGACCTGTCCTAGCTATTTCGGTTGTGTTTCTAGGTAAACTATGGCTAACTATGATTTAGTGCCTCTTAAATAAGTTTCTCTCATTAAGAAGGGACAACATGAACAAGTAGAAGACCTATCTCTCAAGCGTCCAATTCCCAATAACGCCCAAGCGTCAATCAGTCCTAGGAACGTGCGAATGATCTGTCATTCTAAATCCACGAGGAAGAGGATCTATCGACTCAAGCATCGATTGTCTGAATGCAGCGAGCTATGCTCTTCCCTTCTCTTAGTAGACCCGCGTCATACCTGCCAACCTTGGTTGTCCCTCGGATCTCATGGATGAATTATGTTCCAATGATACTTGAAATCGATATATCGTCGACAGCGCAGCGACTAGTGGCGACTACTCGCCTCTCGAGATGACCGAGGAAAAGCTTGAGTAGCCCAATGTTGTGAATATAACAGTACCATCGTGCTCGATGAAGGAGGTGATGTGTTACAGCAGTTCCGTGCATCGCATTATGAGTTTATTATCTATCTATGTACGTTGAGACCATACGAACTGATTGTTTGCTTGACTTGTAGAGCGGCTCCGGAGACCGCAACGAGGGGTCTTGCTACAAGTAAGAGCACAAGTGCAATCCTACGGTGAAATGTGCAAGCCTGGGGTTGTGAGCACTAATTTGCAAGATGAGACATGAAGATGAAGACTACAAAAAAATATTGGAAGGAGAAGTTGAGAAAACACCTCCAGGACTTACAGTTGCAGGATCACATGAAGTGGCTTATGTTATCACTTTTTTATGATGATAAAACTAGTTTGACGACTGGGGGTGGGGTTGATGTCAATTGGGGCATGGTGTGAGCATGGCCATAGTGCTGGTTTACACATGCTTTCTGTTGTCTGCTCTGGCATTTCCTTCCACTAGATAGAGTAGGTCTTTACAAATTTAATCTGGTTTCTATTGCCTTGTGGCTAGCATTGCTAGGCTGCCCCGTCAGATTGCGGGAAATGTTCCCTTGATACTGGAAACAGAAAGTACTGTGGAGGAATACGTTAAAATATTCCCGATGCTATATGATTCTGCTTTGCTAAATGGAAATGGAATACAGGCGTGTGGAATAAAGCAAGATAACTCAGCTTCTGTTTCCTAATAACCTGAACATCATGTGGAGAACTTTGAAATTCATGCTTGATTTTAAGATTTCGGGACTGGAGCATAGGATGATCTCGGGTGCTGCAATTACTGCCGTACTATTATGCGAGTAAATTTGTGTATCTACATCTGCAAGTCTCCACAAGGTATCGTAGTATGTGCTGAAAAATGAATGACCTTATCTTGCAACTTGTAATAATACGAATTCTAAAGAGCTAGTCCCCTTCAGGCGGCCCGAATACCATCTTACAGTCAAGAGTTTTAGCGCAGGGATCGATGGTCAAATGTGACAAGATTGAGACTACCACGTTAGGAAAGACACTAAAATGTGGATCACCTGAGCTGTGGATCATTGTGAAGAACCATGCTCGAGTGACCCTACAATGACATGAATACGTTCTGGAAGGTAGACTGTGAAGAAAGAGAAGAGTGTTTCTAGATGAGACTGAAAAGGTATTAGAAGAAAAGAAATATGACGTGAACGCATACTGGGAACTGGACTTTGAGGAAAAGAAAGCAGAACATAGTTGGTACCGAGTGGGAGCGACCGAAAGGATGTAGCAGGTATTTTCTTTTCATCTGTTCGACAAAGAGGAGGCAGTACCAATAAATTTGTGTGAGAGCTTTTCGCGATTGGAAAATCATTGCGCGCTTTTCTGCTTCTCTGGAGCTGTTCATGTAGCCATAGAATAGTGAACTCGGGTATAAAGAATATCCGTCGGCGAAGCTCCGCAGACTCCGAAATTCTTGCGTGAATGCACTAGCAAGCCGAGCATGCCGAACCCACATGGAGCGCTACAACGAGGATACCGTCTTTCGGCAATCAGCGGATCGATGAGGAAGGGAAGTACGTATGTACGTCGAATGACTCCACGAGATCAGTCACACATCTGATCGGGACCGGGACGACGAGATGTAATAAGGAGAAGGAAGCTACCTAGAGAATACTACGGGAATAAGGAGAAGCACTGAGCTTTCTGCCGTGAGTGACGAGTAACCGCCGAAGGCAACAGAGTCCGAGCGTCTTATAAAGCAGTTCACCGACAGAGTGGTTGAGTTCGGACCATCTGATAGACAGCTCCCATTCGATGCTCGCAGTGAGTAAGCCATAAATCGTAGTCGTGGAAGGCTGAGACGACATCAGATATCGCGCATAGAGGGTATTATCAAGATGCCTAAGTTGTTGCCAGTGGCTTGTTGGGCTCATACTTGGGTCTCCATATTTGGTTGTCCTTAGAAAGAATTACGACCCGATGATTCCACCCTCTGCGTTTTGAAAGAGGGGAAGCATGCTTTCTTCTGCAGGTTGATGCAGCAATTGGTTGTTTGGGCGTGAGTGCGTCGAAGGGTCTGCCACGAAGCCGCTCAGCCTCCGCGATGCGCACCTCTTACCGGAAAGCTCGGACAAGTGAAGCGCGGTCAGGGTCCACCGCCGCAGGGCTTTTCGCCCGGGCAGCGTGTGGTGAGCCAAACGAGACGCCGGTTGTGCATGAGCATGACCCTGTGGTGGTTGAGTAAGAACGCTCAGATCACTTAACGGCCCGGGCAGCACTGTTGTCGTATTTACGAACCGCACAGAATCCGCAGTATTTCCGTCTTGAACAATGATAAAGAGAGAGATTCCGCCGTCATAACTGCCAGATCAAACAGACACTGACAATCTCATCCGCATTCCTGCCTGAAACATCAAGTGCTCACCGGCAAGCTCCTTCTCCAATCTAGACACCTCTCAATCTTATCTCTACTCCACTTACGCTCTGCTATTGGCCGACATTCTCTGCGACTGTCACACACTGCAGACGACAAGGAACCGCCAACATATCCCGCGCTACGACCACTCGGGCCCAGCACTCCTTGTCTCCTTGGTATCCTTGAGCATCTCGTCATCGGACATTACGTTGTTGCGTGCGCATATATATCACCACCTTAGCCGTCCCTACATTGGCCTCTACACACCCTCCCGCAGTTCCGAATTCAAACACGAGCAAACCTCCACTACAAACACCTGCACACACATACCACAACACTCACACGCCTGAAAATCCATACACAAAACCAATTATACATCAAATCACTTCACCGAACCAAAGCCAACATGTTCTCCTGCGTCAACTACGAGCGCGGCTGCCGAGGAAGATCCAATGTCCAAAACGATCGCTGCAACTCTTGTGTTACCCTCAACATCGCCACTCGCTCCCCGAGCGCATCCTCCATTTCATCAACCAGCGGGAAGCAAGCAGCCTACTCAGCAATGACCTCTTCATTCGCATCTCTCGCTGCCTCCAGCAGGTCGCGGTAGTTCGCAGCAAACCAACATTTTACGACTTTACGCTGCGATGAAACGATATAGACCGACTGAGCGATTGAACTTTAGCGAGGGTGTTCTGTGAATACCATTACCATCACCATCATCATCTCCATACTACGATTCGACACACCAATAGGGCAGCATCAGAGGACACCTTTACTAGCATTGCAGGAGATGGCTTTTCTTTTTCTTGTACATTTTACCTTCTGGCATACACAATAGAGTTTTGCAAGGCTCACTTGTTCCTTTTTCCCTCTGCCTGGTTTCATCTGCCCCGGCGTTTGGGATTAGCAGAAATCGGTGTCATTATGTATGACCATGTACAAATTTCTGCATTTCAGTTAATGTTTACGCATAAGTGAACAGGAGTAACATAGAATTCCCACGTGAAGGCAGGTTTTACACTTACGTCACTTCGAATCAATCAAACCAATTTACCAAACCATCAATATCCGAAACTTGTGCAACCCCGTATCCAGCTCCAGAAGCAAATTCTCACAAATCCAAACTGACCACCTGTCCTGCATTTCCTTGATATTGCATGCTGCAGGTGTAACTCCATGTCCCGTCGATCCACCCCGCCGGTACGCGCTCGGTGTTGTCAACCTCACAACATGCAAGATCATAATGCAAATCCCAGATCTCGACTTACTCGTCGCAAGCCTTGGCCTATCCACACGCGTTACACACGCACAGGCGCCTTGTGTCCGGCAGCCCAACTCCCTCTTCACCATTCCTTCCGTTGTCACGTCCTCTGCCTAGAGATCTCACTGAAAATCTTTCCCTGGAGAGAGGCCGGATGGACATCTAGCCCATTCCCAAGTACCACAATCGATCGGTATTTAGCTGGTGATCGAACAGTCTACAGGGGGCGAGTATGTGCGGACGGTGACCCACTTTGGCTCATGGACAAAATTCGTATGGGGAACTGCCAATTTGCATCGATGATTCGTTGGCCCCACTATTCATCTATTCATGGGGATGCCTTGTTTTGGGACAAGCGGCAGGGGTTTGGTACAAACGTCCGCTGCACGGTGACGCCGGTGTAAGTAGTGGCGTTCTACAGCCAAACTTAAGCGAGTCGGTCAGTTGGGCACACTGGGCACTGGGGCATTATCATGAAGCGGGGTGTGTTGGTGTTGAGTTTGGCCGAGGGCAAGTCATGGAGAGATATGGTGAAGGGCTTTGCGTGGGAGTCGTTGGCATGTTTCACTTCTGCCTGAGGCTTGCAGGTCCCGGAGAGGGATGACGCCGGGACTCCAACCCTGCAGTTGCCTAACACCCTTGTAGGATGAGAATTGGGGATGAAATGCGGTGTGAGTGTGTTTTCAACGCACGACCTCATTCAAACCAACATTGTCTAAGTAAACTCTAAGCAGGCAATTCGGATTTCCTATATCGTATGCACGGTGTCCTAGATATAGTGTTCTATATCAATGAAACATGCGTCGGAGAGAGGCTGAGGTATCTGCACCATGCATGCACACCTTCACAAGACATCCAACATCAGGCTTTGATGGCAGTTTCTAGAAACAACCAACCAAAATAACCACATACGGGATTTTACTGCGCAATACATGCCCAAACCGTGCCTCAAAACCGTTTCCTGCGCCAAACACATCGCACTAGGGTATGGATCCACATGTCGTTTTTCCAGCTATGGGCTCTTTTGCCGAGGGCTTGCATATGTATGGCGTTATCGTTTCTGCGGTGTTACAGCAACTTAAAGGTTTAGGCGTTTGGAGACATGCAGGAAAAGTGACATTTTGGCTACGTCATTTCTTGGGCTGACAGCACTAGCGCGGTGAGGTTATTCGGCATGCACCGCAGACATCGTGAGATACCGCCGTTACGGGCGAGTGCTCCACCAATCATTAAGCGAGTGTGTGCACTTAGACGACGGGATGTCACATTTGCATAGCAAGGATTTCGGCAGGTGATGGCCGATGGGGCAAGCCAAATAACAACCATTGGCTGGCTGGCCAAAAGCAAGAAAGTCAGGCAGGATGACGGCTGGGTTGACGTTAGGCGCTCAGATTGAAGTACATCATAAGGCCGGCGAGTTGAGCCGAGATCTTACCCCAACGGTAAAGCTTCGCGGCCCAATAACATGGAAGAATAATCACGACATTGCTTGTAGTAGTGGAAAAATCATACAAGCAAACCTGCATGTCTACGCTGTGACTTACGTAGTATGATGGTGAAGCAGTTTTCATAGGAAGGAACGTCTTTAACTCTATTCTACGTTGTTATACGATGCCCTCCCATGAACGAGCTGCTAGCGTGTTGCTATGCATAGACAGATTTTTTATGGAAACTTGTCGATCTATGTGGAAGCCACAATAACCGCGCTAGCAGCCGTTTATGGTTCCCCTTGTGCGCGTAGAATCCGTAGAGTAGGACGCACCGACGACCGACCACGTCTTTCGGCTGACAAAAAGAACGGGAAACAAGAAGTCCCTCTCCAAACAGACAGGACGTTACAACACCACGCAACAGCCCTGTTCTATTCTGAAATTTAATAGGCAGTTAAATAATATTACATAGAAGGTGTAACTATAGTAAGAATGAAGAAAGTCTTGTTGTACTGCAAAAGCGTGCGACTTTGCAATTTCCTTATTTTCCGCTTTTTTTGTCAGCTAAGAGCACGTTACCCACCAATGAAATTACCAGTAGGTATACTATGCAACAGTTATCCGGATAGAACAGCAGCATCAGTACTATCAAATTGATCTCTTCACCAAAATTTTAATCAGCGTGGGCGATAAATCCTGGACACGCGAGCAAAGAGGAGCGAAATGGTTTGAAATTTAAGTTTGTCACGCCCCAGGTGGGCCAAGTCGGCTTGCAGCATCTTCAAATTGAAACAATCAGTATTATGAAGCGAGTCTTAAGGAAGTCGAAATACCAGCACAGCCTTCTTGTGAAGGACACTGCTGAACAGAAGATGACCACTAGATTACAAGACCTTACTTCTGGCCTTTCATTATGCTAAAGACCTGGCGTTTGACGTTCCTGACATCCCGACTAATCACAGCAAATAAATACAACAAGTACCTTCACCCTAAGGTTTTGTGGTTGCAACTACATCATCATCTTTCTTAGGCCCCAAAAGACTGACCCTGTCAATAAGGAAAGTATCATGGGGTCCAACATCCGAAAACGTAGCGCAAATATACAACGTATGGTAACCTTGGCTGACCACATCAATATCAGCAGTAAACTCCACCTTGTTGTAGGTCGGGGTACCACTGATGTTGTCCAACGTGCATGGGTTCGAGGGATCAGACGGATTGCACACATTGCCAGATAAGACCCTGCTACCATCCACGAGAACGTCGTACTTGATTGTATCCGTTGATTCCGATCCCCTGAGCGTTCGGCCAATCGCGGCAGAAAATTTGTACGTTCCGATCCCGCTGTGATTAATGGATTGGGAGATACACAACGAGCGAGTCCCAGTGTCGGCAATTTCGTCGAGAAACAGCCAAGCCCTTGTACCGCTATAGGCAGAAGTTGTTTGCTGGTAACCCAGCCAGTAGATAGTCCCACGATTTTGACTCAAAGGGTTGCCGGTAACTTGCCAGTCTCCATTTCCGAGTTCGAAGTCTCCATCTTTGACGTACTCGCTAGTATTATCAAGTTTGTAGAGGTTGAGGCGACTGGCGCCACCACAGTATTCAGTGATGTTGCCTTTGCAGATGTTGTTGCAGCCCGTTGTGGCGGGATCTCCAGTAACTAGCTTGGCATTGTTCTGGATGCTATTACCACAGTAACACTCTGTCAAAGAAGTCATCGTTAGCGAGATATCCCATATATCGGAAATACACGAAAAGGTATTATGAACTTGGGCAGTACTCACCGCCAGCATATTCGACGCCACTGTAGGCGTAGCCTCCGACTTTGCACGCGGAAGTGCATTTAGCAACGGATAGCCCTCCATCAACCGCGACCCAACTAGACAGGGTACGCATGCCCACATCATCTGTATAACATCCCTGCGATACGTAGCCATTTGCTCCAGGGTTGGTCGATGGACCCATCCCGGCGTTCATGTACACGGTGAGTCGTTCAGGACCACCACAAGCTTGACTTTCGTCTCCCGTGCATGCCATGATGCAGTCATTGGGTGTGCCCATCGATATGCCTAGGCTGGTCCCACACCAACACTCGCGAGCATACTCTTCAATCAGATCAGTGTTCGTTCTTTGTACTCAAGGGCATCCAAGTTCACCCACCGGTTCCAGCGTAGGTGTATCCCTTCGCGCTGCAATACTCGATGCAATTCTCGCCAGTCATGGCCTTGTCGTCAGTCATTGTCGCTCCGTCGAGGACTCTCGCTGATACATTGTCTGAATGGCAGCCTACATAGCTCCAGGTGCTAAGAAGCTTCGTAGCCGGAGTCAAATCTTCTCCTTCAACAGATGCTGCTAAAGAGGAAGCCAGAACGGCAAGCGCAAAGGGTAAAGAATGATATTTCATTTTCAGGGGTTCAGATGTCCAGGAAAGAAGAAAGGAGAGCTGAAGTTTGAGCTTCGTTGCGGGATACGTTCATAAGTATTCTGCCCCAAGTCTTCCGTTACCACGGTCCATCCGTATCCAAAGTCTAAAGCACTAATCTTGACATATTTATACATGTGACGTTGTTGATATGCCTATGAGTTACATGTACTTACGTTCAGTGGAAGATTGATTGGGCCTGAAACGGAAAACAATATTCACATGATAGACTGGAGAGGAGGGGTATGCTAGAAGATGGGCGCTCAAGACTCAAACCTTGAGGGCACGAATGTTCGAATAGGCATTGTATTCTACTCTCCCCACCGAGCTGTTGTTCTCAAGGCGGGGAAAACAGAGCAACGCGTCAACCTTGTGGATGGGTTTGTGTGGGAGCCAACATCCAAAAAATATGCCTGCTTGTTGCGAGATAAGGAGAAGGACGCCGGTGGAGGGGCTTTTAGGACAGAAAATTTGAGAGCACCAGTGGTTGTAATTTTGTCGTTCTTTTGTGTCCAAGTTTGCACTTTTACGAGGTGTGTAGGACGTTTGGGGCTAGTGCGTACAGGTTGACATCCTATTCGTCTTCCAAACATCTCGATTGAACAATAATCACATCAACATGTAAATAGCTTAGCTTTAATATTGAATCCCATCGTTTACCATAGCTTCCGATGCGCAATTATACATATCAGTCACGCGACCATCAACCATTCCCATCACCTTTGCACATACCGTCTTGAGTGTTTCAACTTGTGTCTATATTGCTCTCGGTCACGCAAGATCTCAATTGTTTCTGTCCTCAGCTCTGTTAATTATTTCGAAATTCTTATTCACACCACACCTCCAACTTTTATGGTTTATACTGCCAGTTTTGTGTACACACACCAAGCATACTACCCCTCAAGCAACCACCTAACCCCCGCCACTGTGTCCTTCACAAATTTCTGGCTCTCCTCAAGTTCAGGCCAATGAACCCAAAACAAATGTCCATGTCCCCCATACAACTCCATCCTCACATCTACACCACTCTCTACCAATCTCCAGTAATAAAGCACCGCATCGTCCCTTAGTGGATCCGCACCCCCCACCTGGAAGAACGCCTTGCAAACGCCTTTGTGCCCTTGCGGATGATTAAAAGGATCCCACAAGGGACTCCACTGCTCCGGCTTGTAGATCGCCAGGAGCCCAGGCTCGTCTATTGTATCAATGGTGGGGTCGTTCACGTTACCAGTGTAAGAAATGTACAGATGGCGTAAGTGATCTGGGACGTTTGTGTGGGGGACGAGAGCCGGGACCGAGAGATATTGGCCTGTGATAGGGGGTTGCAGACATTCATCACGAGACAGGAGAGCGAGAACCGCGGCGATGTTACCTCCAGCAGACGACCCGCCTACTATCAGGCCTTTGGTTGGTGTGGCATTGAGTTCTGGTGAGTGGAAGATGGCCCATTTGAGGGCGTCCCAGCAATCATGTACACCGATGGGGAAGGGGTGTTCTGGGGCTAGTCTAATCGTACTCAGCATGTATTCTCATGCATGGTCGGAAGAAAAGGAGGAAGGCTGGTAGGGAAGAACAGAAAAAATGTACCGGTACTCCACATTGACAGCCACAACTCCCAACTCTCTAACGAACATCCTACAATTCATATCTTCGTCTGTTAGATCGCCCATGCACCAGGCGCCTTCGTGGTACATCATGATCAATGGGGATCCACCTTCGGGCGGGCCTCTGACGGGCTGGTACACGCGCACCCGAATTGTGGCTCCATCACGCACTGTCGCATTGTGTATCGTCTCAGTGACTTCATCTGGAATAGGTCCAGGGATGGGGTAGAGATGGCGGAGTTTGGACAGGTGCTCGGCACGTGCGACCCGGTTGGCGAAGAAGTCGGTGCCGACAATCCTGGAGGGGCGGGCTTCGAAGGCCTAGGTCATGTGAGGTACTGAGCATAGATGGAATATATGTTGTATGGATTGGTTGAGAAAAGAGTCCGAAACTATGAACGACGGATAATAACAAGGAGTAGAGTAACCAACAGTACCTTTCTAAAATCTGAATCTATTTCACCCGATTTTAAGATTTCTTCTCTGGAAAGATGCGCCATGCCGCTTGGGTGTGATTAGCTAGTCCACTGCCTTGTTCCTACTTATCGTCTGAGTGCAAATAGGAAGGTCACAGTTAGGCGCTGCAGATAACGTCAGCTGCTGATGTTAGCCTTTTTACACAGATCAACGCCCTAGAAGATGCTCAACAATAAATGTGCTTGCATAACTGCGAGTTTCGATGACTGGTTAGATAATAGTGGGGAACGGTAAGCAAGGGTGGGGAAGTGATATCCGACATCGGTCGCATTGCATAACAGTTTTCGAATTAAAAGGCTAGTGCCATATAATATTCAGAACTGGACTTATAAGACCATAACCTGGAATATAAAGAATTTAGGATGAAGATTTCCGCCTTGATACTGGAACAATTGCCTTTAGGTCCGGTTTGAACGGTGTGTTGCTCTATCGCCCGCCTGTACTTTGCGACATATATTTTTCCTAAGCGAAAAGACTTCTTCGGCATCCCAACTGCAACACGCTGAGTGGTGTTCTGCAATGCTTTGCGTGCTAGTGTTGCCACTGACTTAGAAACAGAAGACCTGGTCCTCAAGTTTGCTGACGGGCTTCGCCTTGGTGTATCCTAGACCCTCAGTGGCCTTCTTCATCGCGCTGATCATAGGCGGGGGCCCACAAATAAGGATCTTGATGTCTTGAGCAGGAGCCGGAAGCTTGGCTTTGATCATATCCGGAGTAACAAAGCCAGTGCCACCAGTCCACTTCTCAGGCGGGTTGTTGAGCACGTAGTGCACGCGGAACTTGCTATCCTCAGCAACCAGCGTATCCAGATCCTCCTTCAGCAGAATATCCTCAGGGTTGACGTTCGCAAAGATGAGGTCAATCTCTGTGACATCGCCAGTTGCGCGACCGCGGATGATAGCCTTGATTACCTGCAGCATGGGTGTGATGCCGGTTCCGCCAGCGATCATACCGAAATGCCTGACCATATTTGGGGTGTACACCATTGCGCCCTTGGGCCCCTTGACCTTCATTGTCTGTCCGACCATGAGCGATGCGACGTGTCTGGAGATGTTGCCGGTAGGGTACGATTTGATGAGGAGGTCGAAGTAGCCCTTGTCATTGTCGGAGGAGATAGGGGTGTAGGAGCGAACCACTTCTTTGCCTTCGATGGAGGCTGCGAGGGAGATGTGCTGGCCGATGGGCAGGCCGAGGATGTCTTTTTGGTTGGGTAGCTTGAATCGGTAGCTAAAAAGATGTTAGCCGAGAAAGGATAGGGGAGGCTCTCTGGAGACGTACATGGCAGTGTTGTGTGAGAGAATAGTCTTCTCCTTGAGCTCGAAATTTTGGAACTCATTAGGCTTGAGCACCTTCCGCGAGCCAGCGTTGTAGAACTTCCATCCTCCCAAGAACAGCGCGAGAGCAGCAGCGTATGGTAGCCATTCTCTCTTCACAATTGCAACACCCACTAACAGCAGCCCAGTGGGGATGTAGATGCCGTCAATAAACTGCTTCGACATGAGAGCAGGCATCGTAAGCGGTGACGTGGAGGGTAGTTGAGGTTGAGGTATAGGGGTCGGACAACTCGAAAGGATCAATGGCACGAGAGCGATGGTCACCAAGTCGTATATATACTGAGATCAGGAGTCGTGAGTGTGGGGAGTGGGGTATCCTAGTTCTCAACAATGGTAAACATTTATTCTTCGGCGATGGCCCGGCGCGCAGAAAATCGTTCTCCGAAATGCAGCCGGGTTGCTCATTGGCCAATGCCGGCTTGGCAGGGTCCAGCACCCTTTCCGCAACAAGATCAGTCAAGACAGGCAGTGAATTCCGCATTTTCGTGATCAGAGCTCTCTACTTCGATCCTAATTTCTATATGCTTTCATATCACTTATAACCGAACTCTCGGGGCTTACGAACATACAGCATTTATCGAACGTCCTCAAAATATCGTAAGCGCACGGACTTCTTGATCGCTTTGGGAAAAGTTATCCTGCTTGTAGCGCCTACCTTCCGCGACTCTCCTTCATCTTCCGCTTGCACCTGAGGATATTCTACCAATGTCCCTATAAGTAAGAATAGCAGCAGACCAAAAGATGAGATGTACAAGCTGTTTCAACGTACGTCAACGCATCCTACCTCCATGGTCGTCGCGCCACCAAGTTCAAGGAGTCGCTTCTCTGTCTTCAGGTCAAGTTAGTCAACAACAATCGTGATAAATCGGTGCACACACCTCGTCCATGGACTTGGCGAAGTAGTACACAGTAGTTCTCACACCACTCAGCTGCTCGCCACCAATATTGTCTTCCAGGATCTTCTTCACAATACCGCGCGATAGGTATATGCAAACGTTAGCCTGTAAACATATTTTAGAGCAAGCGAAACGGGCAACTAACTGTCGGGCTGAAGAAACTCGTAGTATACTCCGTGTTCCTCTCTAATTTCTTTGGTCGTTGCTCTGAACGTCCAAGACGGAAAGAGGGCGGCGTAGAACTCCTGGGTGGAAGTCAGCATCATGAGTAGGAGAACGAGATAGAACATATACCAACCTTTAGCTTTTGTGGCTCAAAGGATAGAACCTCCATCCGGCATGGCCCTCGATAGCTGTCTCGTGGAACGCCGGAACTGTCAGCCGACTCTAACGGTGTGGACATCTTGCATTGCAAGGTGGTGCGGTTCGATCGAAGGATCTGTGTCCTCCACTGGAAGTCGTAAGTGTTGGCTATGATGTCCGTGTCAACGTGCTCATAATATGGCAAGGAAAGCGCATATCCTTGGACAAGCAAGGGGCGCGGTATTCTTAGTCCCCCATTCCTTCGTCTTTCTGTCCTTCTCACTAAGGATGCAGCCCGCACTGACACGTAATCTACATCATCTTTAAACACTCATCGCCAACAGCAACATCACGGAATTCATTCCTTATCTACACCGTCAAGATTTGCCTATTTGACTTCGCCGCTCCCCCTTCCATTTGGTGGTGTTCCAAAGATTCACACTGCACTCACTAAGTCGATCAGCCGGAACGCGCGAAGGTTGATCGAAGAACGATTCACGTATGGCACTGCGGAAGATTGTGAAACAGTACCAAAAACATACTAACTACTGACCGGAATGCGGAAGGAAAGAAGACGGCAAAGCTGCAGATCACATGCAACAAGAAAACACCTCTATTTACTACATGATAGCCCTACAAACCACGATCCCTGTAACCTTCTATCGACCTCTCAAAAACTCCGTAACGCATGCAGCGCGCAATGACTGTTCCCGACTACCCCAAGTCTAATTCTACAATAAATTCCACGTCCAACTTCAATGAAACCAATCCTGATCTCACGTCCAATTACACACCTGACTCCAATCACAAGGATCGAGATCCCAACGGCATGTCCAGAAATTGATCATGGATTCGATACGCGCTCAAAAAAGGAGCCTCCGGGTATCTCTTATTGATCATGGATTCGATACGCGCTCAAAAAAGGAGCCTCCGGGTATCTCTTATTGATAGGCTGGCCCTATCCAGAAGACGACAAGATACTACATGTGTCTTATCCTGGTGGATGCGAAGGCTGGAATACAGAAGCAGCAGTTGAGTAAGGAATCGGGTGAATGAATAAATTGCAGGAGGTGTTCGTGAAATGTGAGATGAACTGTTTTAGAACTGGCTGCATCAGTGCCGGATAGAAAAGCTACAGTTATATGGAATGATCATTTCGTACGCTATGGAAAAGGAGAAATTGAAATCTTCCGCATCTCTTATGGGGGCTGGTCTACTTAGGTTCAGTTCTCTGATCGTCTTATGTCTTTTGTTTCCCATGCTTATTCCCCATGCTCATTCATCCTGTTCTTTCTCTAATCGCCCCACAATTCAAAAGTTTATCAACAAGAGCCAAATTGCAGTGCTAGTGTTTGAGTCTAAAACAATCTTCGCGAAGCATTGGTAACTTTCGTCTCTTATGAGTTGATGCCACACGCTTCCTGCACAAGCCAGCAGAGAAAACACATCAAGTATTATACATTTATGTTGTGGTAGCAAACTCATTCTCGTATATAAGCTGCACACACTGCACTACCATCTCCAACACCATTTCCCTCAAAATCACAACAAGCTAGTATTTATACAATGGATAAGCCAAACGAACACAAGTCCAATCCAAAGGCAAATAGCGAAGACACAGATCGGGTATCAGTAGCTCGACCTCCGTTATCCAGAATCCTACCGCCCAAGTCCACTCGCGAGCTTCAATACTACGCCGGCAAATCCAAGTCCAAATTCAAAGAAGACCAGAAATCAGGGCCCGCTACAACGGAGTCAGACTCTGCACAAGGCAATCGAGAACCTGAAGCTCGTCGAGCCTCCAAACCGAAATTCCTCCCCGTCTCCCTAGACTTCTGGAGGGCGCCCTCAGATGCCAAGCCCCCACATGAGAGCAACAGCACAGTTCCAGCAACTGCTCCAGTCAAACCACCATCGTACGAGCCCAGTCCGAAACCAGCTTGCTCGCCTACAGACGCACTGCTCGAGTCTAGCTTAGAGACTATGATGGAAGCTATCAACATTGACCGTCAGGTAAGGGATAAAGGGGTGGATGACGAGGAACAAGCGGCACGAATAGATGAGTCGAATGCGAGATTAGAGGACGAGGCAGAGCTGAGAAGTGAGAGAGAGGCGGAGGAGGAGGAAAGATGGGAGGACGGGTATGATAGAGAGGGTTTCGATAGGGAGCATAAGAAGACGAGGAGGAAGGAAGAGTGGAAATGTTGAGAAGCTGGGTTGTGATGGATGGCGGAGAGTAGGGTTAGTAAAGAGATGGGTAGCAGGTGGTCTCGGAGTTTCATCGCTAATCTTACCATATCAATTTTTACACCTTCGACTTGGGAGGCTACTTCCAGTTTTTATCTAGCTCTCCAAACGCTTTTCTCACAGTCTCTTAGTCTCATACCTTTCGACTGATGTTCTTATAGTTATATGGGTACCATGTAGCCAACCCTCAAATCTTCATTCAATATCGGAAACAGGCTTTTCAACCTAAACGGATTTTTTTGATGCTGGCACTAGCACTCTTCTGCTTCTTGGGTCAGTCATGGCGATGTACTGGTGGAAATTGCGAGGTAACATGGCCTAGGGACGGAAACGTGATGCTTACAGTGAAAATTATGTTTTTCTCAACATCACTGGATCCAGTCGCTACGATTGAGAGAAAGGTTCCTCGCGAGTGTGACTGTACGCATACCTGCTAGAATATGTAACGGTTTTAATTTGCTACAATTAATGAGCTTAAGTATCAATAACAAAAGATTACCATGCAAATCCTTTCTACGTATACCACCAGTGTTTCTGACAACCATGTCCGACCTTTGTCAATCTCACAGTGTGTGTATAATCTTAACCCAGTATCTTTGTGTGCATGGTCGCTCTAACTTGCTTGTTTCGGGCGCAGAGAATAATAATCTTGATAACCCTATCAGTCTGGTACACCGACACATGATTCACTTCACATGATTGGCGTTCGGGTATGGTCTTGGCACTCGCAAAGTTCAAAGATGAAGTGACAGTAAGACTGATTGTCGGGTTTAGCTGACTGTCTCGCTGCATCCATAGCATGAAATTTTTTTTAAACGTGGAGACGATGGAGTGTGAGGGGTCTAGTGATGAGGGGTTTGAGCGTGAGAGGGAGGAGCTAAGGAGAGGGTAGGGGAACTGAGCCATATGGATAGGAAGATACGAGATATGAAGTATCCCCTAAAGAGATTCCGAGTAAAACTTCATGCACGTGAACCGCAGACATAAGTGAACAGTAGAATCGTTCGACCACTCTACAATCTGTAATCCAAACTCAATGTATGATATTCCAGACCAGTCTATGCAATACGAATCTTTGAAGCGCGACAACTTCGGTGACTATGTAGGGACTACGAAGAAAATTTATCCAAGAGGGTCAGTCCATCCATCCATACATCCATCCAGGACGACCCTCATGTCCCAACCGACCATCTTCCCAATAATCAACCCCCCTTCTCCACCCCCAAACCTTTCACATCCCCCAGATCCCCATCCCCCCCACCACTCCCACCCTTCTTCCCCACCTCCTTACTCCTCCCCTCTCCCTCCTTCTCAGCGTGACCTGACTTAACCGTGACAAAAGAATCGCTCATATCATTCTCGGAGGTAAAATCCTGTTTCTGTTTACCCTTCGGACTAGGCAGCTCCACCTCGACATACGAATCGGTGGAAGACAACGACTCCACCGATGCATTTTCAGACTCGGCGTCATGGCCGTCGTAGTACTCACGGTTGGTGATATCCTTTTTGGGGGTGGATTTGGGTGTGGTGTTGGGGTCGGGCTTGGTCTGGTTCTTTTTGGGGGTATCCATCGCGATGAGACTGTTAGTCAGAGTTGATGTTACTGAGGTCTTCTGGGAAAGAACAGAGCAAGCGACGGTCTCGCGTGTCTTATGTATTGAGACATGGTTTGATATGGAGGTTACTGGTTGTCATGAGACTTCACTGCGCGTCTGTATCATGGTCACGATCAGAGAGGATTGCTTGCGAAAGGCTAAAATACGCACGAGCAGAGAACGCAAACAGTGTCAAGAATTCCCGATTCTGATTTCTCTCCCCGCAAGGCAGGTATCTAATGTACAATGAGTCTCTACACAGAATTGTTGCCTAAGCAATGCATGCAAGTTGGGTCACCGGGGACAGGTGCTCCATTATGTTTTGCACCATGTCCCAACGACGATGTTCATCCCTATTCCATATTTTGCCTTCACCGATCGTGCTGCAAGTCTGCTCCGCAAGCCAGAGAATCCGTGCAACCATTCAAGTCGTCAGTTGGTATAGATGTCATCAAGCCCAGGGCGCAATGCACACGCAAGAACGCACAGCCAACACCGACGTGGTGTAGGTACAATGCATAAAAACAAGAAACAGAACCCGCATTATAAACCCCAGCAGGAACTCCGTTCCGCAATGCAGATGCAAAAAACACATTAGCTGTCGCTCAATCGTTGTGCCCGTATGCTGTGCTCCAATACCCCAAATATGCATGGCTAGGAAAAGAAAGGCTAAAAGGAACAAGGGGTATATGTGCACGGAGCGGGCTTCGAGAGATCGACTGTCGTTTGAAGATGGTCAATGGCCTCGTTGCTCCAGTTGTCTTGGTCGTCGTTGGGAGAGTAGATTTGAAGAAGCAATAGTAGATAGTGATTGCCCCTTCTTCACCTCTCGTCCGCGCTACTCCATTCACCACCATCTTCCTCTTCTAGGCTCTCCATCGCCTCCTTGATGTACTGTTGCGCTTTAGGATCTAGGTTCAGCGCAATCGTAAAGTGGCGGATCGCATTCGTTCTGTCCCTTAGCTTCTTGTACGTCCTGCCAAGGAGGAAGTGAATGTTCGCATCGTCTGGAGCTGCATCTTTAAGGTACTCAAGATCTTTCAGGGCGTCCAATGGGTTGCCAAGCTTGAGATGGATTTGAGCCTTGCGGAAGCGGGCAAGAGTTGATCGTGGATCAATGTTAAGAGCAGTTATGTACTGCAGAAGTGCTGGCTGAGTTTTCTTCATGCGATCTAGTACCTTCAGTGAAGTTAGTATATGTGAAATGATCAGGAGATAAAGTCTCGACTTACGGATCCGATCCTGACTGCCAATAGCGCGTTGGTCGGATTAATCTGCGCAGCTGCCCTGTAGTGCTTTTCCGCCACGTCGTATTTGCCTAACTTCTGATACACCTCTCCCAATCCGTACCATCCATTGTAATGCCTATTGTCGGCACTGATTGCACACCTATATGCGTACATGGCCTTGTCGTACTCTTCATTGGACACGTGCTCATGTCCCTGAAGGGTGAATGCGTACGCAAACTTGGGATCCAGTTGAGTTGCTCGAGTAAAACACTTAATGGCCTGGTCATGCTCTCGCTGTAGTGAGAATGCGTTTCCAAGGGCACACCAAGCTTGTGGTGAGAGACGGTCCTGATCGACCAGTGTGTGAGCTAGATAAGCCAAGTCCGTCTCTTTCTTCAGTTGCCAAAGTGTGTTCGAAAACACCTCCATATCTTCCACATGTGATGGAACCTTCTCTCGTATCCGCAAAAACATTTTCTCTGCATCGGTATACATTGCTCGCTCGTAATAGGCCTTACCCATCTGTGCGAGCACGAATGGAGTATCCCGTTGTTTCTCTGTTATCGCAGCAAACGTGTCCAGAGCCTGCGTACACTGGAAGCGACTCAACTGCGAGTATCCCGTCCCGATTTTCAGGAGGAGGTCCAAAAGCCAGATCAAAGATTCTTGCTCTTTTCCAGTGTCAACGGGTGGTGCCATTCTCTGCGGTGGCAGACCTCCAGCTGCTGCACTAGCTGGTCTCGACTCTGGTTTTCCAAAAGGCTCTGAAATCTCGATTGTCGGTTTTCTGTTACCGCTCACGATCCTCCCTACTGTGGATGTAGTCCCCGTCTTTCCTCTTGTGCCCGTCGCTTTCGCCGCCTTCCTAAGTTCGCGGCCCTCTTTAGTCTCCGGTTCTCTTCTAGAGGTTCCCATCCTGCTGGACGACGGCCGCATTTGAGTTGTGATGGAGTTTAACAGCCTTACGCTCCGCCTAGGTGGTGCTGCTGTTGGATCCACCGGTCCAGTGTTCACATGGTGAGTAGAGTGTCCAGATACGGTCCTCTTGTGACCATTTTGACCTATTGGTCGCGGTATTTCTGTCGCATCTGTACTCTCAGAGCCTATACCTGTCTTGAATCTGTTCCGCGAAGTGATTGGTCGCATCTTTGGGGGCTCCTCATTGCCGCTGAATGGCTGCATTCTCGCTTTTCGGCCAGGTGGTGGAGGACCATCTTGGACTTGATCATGCAAGACTGGACCTCCTACATCACCCATTGTAACGTCTTCATCATGGATGTTCTGGCCGTTGGAAGTTGGCGTCTCCATTCCCGGATATACTGTGCCCGCTCCATTCCCATTTGTGGTTGTATTGCTGCCATTAAGTTTTGAAAGAAGGTTGGAGCCACCTAAGTTGAGTCCTTCACCTACTGGCCGTAGAGAAGGATTGAATGGGTCGACGTCTGGGGTGGCCACGAACGGATTCTTCGCGTCAAAGCTCTCTTGAGTTTGATAGACGCGGGCAGCTCCATTTCCGTTGGACACATTATGGGATATGGCTGCCAGCATCTCAGGTGTGACCTTGAAGATATTGACAGGGCGCACGAAAGCGCCAAGGTCACAGAGGTCCGTATATGCATCCCACATAAAGGGATTGAGTTTCAGCGCTTCGATGTAGGAGTCCACGGCTTTCTTTGTGTCACCATGGCGGTTGTAAAGCTTCCCAAGCAGGCAATGGCAGGCGGCGGCATCTGGGAGGTGTCGTCGCGAAATATCTGAGTGCTTGTCTTTGAAAAAAGTCAGTAAAAAATTACAACATAGTGGCGCCAGACCTACTGAAGTGATTCCTGCCAGCCCAGATCCCACGAGTCTTTTCCAGCACCTGGGCGCCTGCATCGTACCGCTCCAGACCGAGACAAGCCTGCGCAAAAACGTACGCACATCCCAAATGTATTTGTTGTTGGGGTTGGCGGCTTTTTGGCTGTGAAAGATCGAAAGCTGCTTTGTATCGTCCCACACGGAGGTTGCACAGCGCTAAGAGGTGCACGGCGTCTGGATTTCGCACGTCCAAGGCGTGTAGGCGGCCGGCAAGAAAAAGGGCATTATCGTAAAAGCCGTTGTCAAGGTGATAGTGTATAAGTTGCCGCAGCTGGGCATTAACGCCGGACGGTGACATGGTCTGCGGCGGTCGGAGGTGTTGTTGATCGCGACCTCACAGCCAGAAATGGGGGGTTGATCGAGGGAAGGACTACGATATTGCAGTCATATATGCGACGGGGTGAGGGTCGGGGGGAGTAGTGATATTGGAGGGCGCGTGTAGTCGAGTGGTAGTGGTGGAGGTATCGTTGCTAGGGACGCTTCCGGCGTGCTCGACAAAGCTAATTGGCAAACGGCCTCGGAGAGATGCTGCACCTGAGGATTCTGATTAGCACGTCGTCGCGTTCATGTCTGCAGCCAGCGATGTGGAGGCTGGTGCTGTGAGAGGGGTGTGTATGGAGGTGGTGTGGTTGCGCGGTGAGAGGCGAGCAGGCAGTTGTTGCTTCGCGATGTTGTGAGTTCAGATCTGAGTGCACGGGCCATCTCACGAACTGCTGAGCTACGTGCTTGGCTTCGACGTCGATTAGAGACATCTCGGCGCACACGGAATACACCACTGGCACTCAATCCATTCCAGCCGCCCTTGATCAACTCGAAAATCATACATCATGGCGCAGGTACGTATCTTTCTTTCATCTGAAATCATACATCGGCTTCCCGATGCCACCCTTCCTGCATATTCCCAAGCTCGAGTGTTCGCCTTTTGGATTTGGCATCAATGGAACAAAGCTCATTGCTTTATATCCAATGTCGAAGCTTGACTCGCGTTACAGCTCTCAAGTTGCACCTTCTAAATACCAATACAAAAAAGAGACAGCACCCAGAGCATGAGACACAACACACTCTCCACCCTACACCATTCCAACACTCCTCCTAACCAGCTCGCAGAAAGCCCAAAAAACCCTCGCGGCCTCCAACGCCAAACGCCTCCAACAAACCCTCTACGCAACCCTCTTCATCCACGGCCTCTTCTGGCTACTTCGAGCCCTCATCTTCCGCTCATCGTTCACGCGCCGATCCATAATCCTCTACACGATCTTCAGCGCGCCCCAGCTGCTCATCCACTGGCAATTCACCCGCATCGGCAACCCCACCTACCTCCCCAATGGCGCCGTGCAGCGTCCAGGCGAGGATCTCGAAGCCAAGGGCCTGACAGAGTACATGGTACGTCTCCTCATCTCCCCCCATCCCAATCCTCAAGCTAACCTAAACCCAACTGCAGTGGGACGTGACCTACTGGACCTACGGCTGCATCCTGCTCGCCTCCATCCTCGGAGACTGGGCCTGGTGGGCCTGGGGCGTGATGCCCATCTACAGCGTCTATCTGGCGTGGACGACGTACACGGGGATGAGGGGCGGGTATCAGGATGCCGCTGGGGTGCCGCAGCCCGAGGCGGGGCCGAGCAAAAGGCAGGCGAAGATGGAGAAGAGGGGGGGCCAGAAGGTGCAGTACCGGTGATCGAAAGATGCGGTATACCGCTAAAGGATGGGGATGTGATATGTGGGATATGGGATATGGTACTTGGTAGGCTTCTTGCGCGGGAAGGCTTTGTATGAATATCAAGGGTGCAAAAAATTAGTGAGGTGTGAAATCACATCAAAAGCAGAGAGAGTGAAGTTTGGACAGATGATCTCCCCGAAGGGAGTCTTGTATATCCTAAAGGTACTCTGGTACCCGCTAAAAGCACGCTACATATAATCATACAATGTACAACATCATACAATTACGCCTCGATCCTCCGTGGTATCTTAACTTGCCCTCTCTTCCGATCCTCATGCGGCATACCATATCTCCAGCCCACACCCTTGTGGCTCCGTCCATCTATACCCGCACTCTCAACAGAAACATCCTTGAACACGAAGTCCCATCGTCTCTTCGGCACAGTCTTCAGACTGGCTAGCTCAGCTTTAAGCCTGTTGTCCTTCCACCGCTTCTTCTCTTCCTCTTCCTCAAGTCGCCGCAAGGCTAGCGACTTGCGCTCGTCGAAGGCGAGACCCATTGCTATTTCTCGTTCAGCTAGCACGAGTTCGGGGTGAGGAATTCGGTCATCGGCGGGTAGGAGGTTGTTATCGAACGCTTTTCCAGCGTCAACGCGGGTGAAGTGCCGAGATTCGGCGACCGGGACAAAGAGCTGTTGCCGTGTAGCTGGGTGGACGATGAGGTCATTGATGGCTTCATGGGTGATGGGGCGCTGATGTTTGTTTTCAGGCTTAGTAGGGTCGATGTATGGTGTAGTAGGAACCATATCAAGAACAGCCTTGGCGTAGGGGATAGCAAGTCGTTTACCCTGTGTTTGAATGTCAGCGTTTGCTCTTGGCGCCGGGTGTTCAAATGTGGTATAAGTTAGGGTAAGTATCAGAAAGAGCATAATATGTTGTTAACCATGGGGTATGTCTTCAAGACTAATCGATTTGTAAAGTGTCTCATCATCTAAGGGTTGTGCGAATGTAGAAATTTGCCAACGTACCTGAGCAATCCACTCCTTTTCCAACTGCTTTAGCCGCACAACAGCACCCACACGTTCATTGCTGACCCCGAACTCGACACTCGCAAGTGAAACAGTAGCCCCATCTCTCTTTACCCGCTGGTATATCGCCTCTCGCAAGTCTTCGCTCAGCACAGGCTGACTTCGGAAATGCTTATTCATCGGAAAGGGACGCAGGTCTTCAGCCGTCTCAGGCGGAAGAACGTTGTCATCCTTCTTTTGTGATTTGCCCTTCTTCTGCGCATCTCTTCGAACAGACATCTCTAGCTCATCGACCACCTCCTGCCCCCCCAGTGTCTCAGTCTCCACCTTCTCCTCAGGTTTCTTATCATCTACCTTATTTCTTTCCCATCCCGGTGCCGCCCGCACCAGATTGCCAAACTTATCGTATGCACCAAGGTAGTTCGTGGAGCCGGGTATAGGCTCCTTCAATGACGCTCCGGTACTATTCATCCATTCATAAAACAACCGCCGCCGCCGTGTGATCATCTGACATGATGTCTGTGAAAATTCGCGCGATATTTGAGCGTGGGAGATGCATTGAGGGCGGACAGAGGGACAGGAGGTGACGAAGGAGAATGTGGAGGGGTGTAACCGCGGAGGCATTGCAAATATGAGTGAATGCTATCGCATTGGTTTAGTCATAAAAACAGAAATGAAATTGCGCAAAGGAAGGCGAATGGGAGGATGTTGTTGAAATGTGAGAGAATTTGCAGTGCGAAACTTGACAAGGGAAGATCGTGTATACCAAGGCGCTAGGTTCGGCCAATCCAAAGCCTGCAGCCCAAGTAGCGCATGATCGATTGCAAGCACTCCTCTTCTAGAACATCGTGCCTTGCGTGTTCCTGGTTCCAGAGTATAATGCCCAGGCAAGGATCGTTACTCAGAAAAGGTTGCAAAGCTGCAAGGTGTCGTCACTTCACATGGGCAAATCTGGATGAAACTATTGCTTCACAGCAATGACAAGATTTTTATTAAGTTTTGTTCGGGTATTGTCTGTATAGCATTTGAGGCCAGTAAGACGGCGCACAAATGTGTCATTAAACGCTCCTTGAAAAGTGAACAGTGGTTGGGGTGGTGCGATTAGACAAAAACAAGAACAATCCGAGTAAATGCTAACCGGTGACAAGGATGCTGTAAAGACAGGATATTGTCCAGCTCCTATGATGCCGTGGAGCGAGAACAACATTCTATCGTGCCCAAACGAGATCCCCGTACATAAAAAAATGAGAGGTGGATATTACAAGCAAAAAGCCGCCATGCAAGAGAATAACCACAACAACAAATGCTTGCTCCAACCCAGATGTGACCAATCCATATACGTCCGAGAGTATAGCGCCATACCATAAGTGCAAGGCCGATGAACGAACAACTCCGTCGCAAATGAACAAACAGCCGAGGGAAGCCAGCCATGACCGGTCCTGCTGCCACAAGTGGTGATAAGAAGAGGATCCAAACCCAGACGTATCCCTACTGTCCCCGTTCGATGCAAAGTCTCACGAAACCTGCTTTTCCAAGTTCCCGACCAGTCAAGCAGGGAACAAACGATGGACCAATGCAACCATAAAAATGTGCCAAATTGACAAAAGAAACCCCATGACAACTCCTGGACGCCCGCTCCGGGCAGATCCTATAATGAAATTGAACGCACAAGGGGGAATCATCGCTGTATGCTTAAAGTGGAGCCAATCCCCAACAGACACGATGGTCTTGAAGGGGTTCCACGCCAGTACCCATGCCCTTGCTTCAAAAAGAAACGAAGCAGAGCCAAACAACACAACACCTCGCAATGACAGAAGCGACTGGATATAACGTAACAGACGAGACAGAAGTTTCGCACACAAGCCGTGATAGATGCTCCTTAAACTCCCAAATCATCCCTCATGACAGCGTAGCAGATTCTGCTCGACGATAATCTAACGTCCCATCATGTATGCAGAGTAACCTCCGTTCGTAGATGCGTATCCGTTTCCGGCGCTGGTCGCAAGCCCTGTGGCAATGGGCTGTCGAATAGGACTTGCCATATCATTGACGCCCATTCCAAATCCTCCATTGGAGTACATGCCAAATCCAGAGGAGCCATTCGTGTGAGCCGGTGTATTTAGACCTGGGGGAGCCGATAAGCCAGGAGGTGGCCCGGTGGCCGTAGAAAAGCCAGGAGGAGCCGCGACATTGCCACCAAATCCCGACAAGGGCGTTGTTGGTGTAATTGATGAGGCAGGTCCCATGCTGGAAGACTGTCCAGTTCGTACTCCAAGAGGGTTCTTAGAGAAACTGAGTCGAATACCCCCTTTGACGCTGTTGTGCAGTGGGTGGCCGTAGAGTTCGTTCAAGGCCTTGGTTGCGAAAGAGATGTCCTCGAATTCGACAAAGCACATTGGGCCATTCTGCTTAGTACGAAAGCACAACCTCTTGTACCCACGCTGCTTCGAAAACATGGCCTTGAGCTCGTCTTCTGAAGTGTCGATAGGCAAGTTGCCAACGTACAAAGTATTGCAGGGAGGATTTTGATCCGCCGGATTCACAGGTGGGTAGTTGTGGCGGGAGAAGTGCTGCGTATACTGCTGATAACTGGCATTTGGCCCTAGGTTGTTCATCGTAGCCGGGATCGAGTGAGGCGACATAGCAGATAAGGCTGTACCAGGCGACTGCATCGTGGCAGAGGATCGAGGAGACGCATAACTCGGCATTGGTGGAGAGCTCATTCCATTGACGCCGTTTGTCTGAAGAGATAGAGCGGAGAATCTAGAGACTGGGATAGTTGGATTGGTCGTCCTACGCGACATATGAGATTGCACACCAGGTCCCCCTGTGGCAAATCCGATGGATTCCTGCAAAAGGCCTTCGTCATCATCTGCTTCGTCGTTGATCACAGATTTCCCTAGATTTCTGTGTGTAAAGGACGTGTTGACGGGCGAAGTCGGAGAAAAGAGGTTCTGGACCGGGAATTCGCCATTGCCAAGACCTGGGGTGCCGTTGGGTGGAGACATTTTCTCCATATTTTGAAAGGTCCCGTTATACCGCGAAGATTGTCGTCCATTTGTCGTAGCACCAGAGATGCCGGCTGCAGTAGAAATAGATCCTTGTCGAGCGGATGCGCTGTCGACGGTATTGCGCCTCGAGCCTATGGCTCCTGGAAGACCATCTTGCATCAAGTCCACGACGAGTGTAGCGTCGTTGGAAGCGTTTCGTTTTCCATTCAAGAGGTTTCTTGCCTCCTTTGCGCCTTCCAAGGTCCTGAATCTCGCCACTGCAGAAGCGAAGCCCTTGTCCTCGACAAATTTCGAGGCGGTGACGAGTTCACAGTCAATTAAATCTTTCGCAAAAAGAAGAATATTGCGTACGGCATCTCTGTCGCTGTTGCTTGGGAGTCCTCGCAGGTATATGGCTGGTAGGCCTTTGGGTTCGGGGCTGGTCTCGGCCTCGCTGAATGACAGCAACGAGAGGCCGTTCTTGTCCATGGTTCGACGCTCTCCCATCTGGCTGGGCATGTTGTACGTATGCGACGCAGAGAAGACGTCTGCGGTCATGGCGTTTTGTGACGAGAAAGATTGCTTCGGTGGGGAGGACGAGGTGGAGCTGCTGAAAGATCCGTGTAGGAATGGACTGTTGGAGAAGTTGGAGGGACTCGTGCTGCTCGGACTCGGCCCACCGGCCATTATTTCCTTTGTCTTGCCGTTCTCTCGGTTGGCGTCGTGAAAACAAAGAGCGCCGATCGTGACAAGTCGAGACTTGCGAAGCGAGGAGACGTGTGATGGCGAACTGAGGGCCAGATGTGAAGAGTTTGAAACGTGTTCTGGTGGCAGCTGGCGTTGATATCGAGTGTAGGAAGTAAAACAGCTTCGAAACAAAGTCGTTGGGCGGGTGTGCTTTCGGAGGGGGAGGGGGGTGGCAGTTGGGAGTCGGAGTCGGAAGTTGGACGCCAACGGTTGCTGATTAGCGCGCAGGCACAATTGAATTAATTTCCAGCGTGCAAAGAGGCGTGTGCCGCGTTGCGCGTCGTGTGTACTGCGAGGGCGACGGCGCAGCAGAGCGGACGCTGAATAAGGACGCGCTGAAGCGGAGTGGGAGATAATGCGATCTACGGTAGAGAGAGCGAGGTAGGTGTGCGGACTCGAAAAAGTGGGCGGACCTGATATGAGACCTGGACAGGGCGAAAAAGTAGAGATGCGGTCGTACGCTAGACTACTCGCGGTGAGCAGGGAATGCGCGTGCAGATGGGGGGATTTTTCGTTGGAAAATGGAGGTCGAGGCCAATGACTGCGAGGACCTGGAGGGGATATAATTTGGGGGGAGTGGAGTCGACTCGAGGCCAGCTGGGCGCGAGGACGGGCGTGCGTTTCGCGCCGTCGCGGATAGGCTTGTGCAGGCCAATAGGCGATAAGGGCAGGCACAGACAGGCAGGTAGGGCAGCGACAGTGACAGCGACAGCGAGAGCGCGGGCAAGCAACCAGGCGTCAGTCGAGCGCGCGGGCGGGATGTGTGGGAAGATGGAAGCGCAAATGGGCATCTGACGAGACGGTGCAAGTACTTTGTAGAGACGGGGCGCGTGTGGAGGGGAGGGGAGGGGAGGGAGGGGAGGGGGGTGTGTGGTGTGGTCGAGGGTGGGCAGCTAACGGTGATAACACAGCAGGACCAGGAAGGCGCGTTGGGACTGGGCCTTGACGCGAGACTCGGAACAAGGAACCGCTGCCAGCCCTGAGTGCCAATTCACAGGTTGATTGTGGGTGGGAGGGGGCCAAGGGCACGTCGCACACATTGCACATGTTGCGGACGTCTGGGCGACAGATACCCCAAGTGCAGAGTGTGCGGTGCAGAGGCCAGAAGCCAGAGTGCTGAGTGCTGAGTGCTGAGGCCAGAGGCCAGCGTCCGGCGTGCTGGGTGCTCGCTTGCACATGGCTGCGACGAGCCCGAGTCTGCTATCCGCCTGTCTGCCCGTCTCTCTGAGCCGTCTGAGACTCGAGACTCGAGGAGAACCACTGCGACCTCCGCCACACACGGCCGCTCCTGACGCTGCCTGCTTGCGGCCTCATACTTGGGCTGATATAGGGCCGGCCACTGGAAGGACAGACGTTTTGGCCTCCGCCCGCATCCCCAGATCGCTCGAGCTAAATCCTGCACCAGCGCACTTCCCCTACTGGCTGCCGCCCCATCAGCCTTTGCGCGGTGCGCTTTGCAGCCATGCTGAGCTGGGCTTTCGAGGCCAGCGGGAGCAGCGCAGCGTGGCGTGCCGTGGCGTGCCATGCCATGGTGAAGCCGCTCTGCAGTCTGGGAGCCCGTCTGAGTGCCGCTATCAATCGCCGGCTCTTGTCCAGCATCCACCTCCGACAACCTCGCTCCTTGGGCCCTTCTCGCAATCGTCGCAATGCGCACCGCACAAGCCCTCCTACTGGGCGCTGATGCAGACAACAAAAGCGTCCCGACGAGGTCAAGCTTGCGCTGTGCAAGTTGCGACCCTCGAGGTTCAGGCTATTGCAAGCAGCCCGCCCCTCAGCAAGCGCCATTAACTGCTTCCAAGCCGGCCATCCTCCGACGACCCAGAGAAACGAGCGTCCGCAGCGCTAGTGCGGAATTGCTCACCGTGTACCTCAAAGCTGGTGCTCGATGTGGCTTGGGCAGGGCGTGAGACAGAGGCAACGAGCGGCCGTCTCTGCGACCTAGCCCCGTCCTTGGCCCACACTCTTCACCGCGGGGCGAATCACACTGCCATGGCCTGTGAATCGGCTACCCAACTGAGGTCCAGAGGGACCGAACGCCCGTTCATGGCTCGTCGCTGCAGCTTCGACAAGGCTTCGCGCGACTCCGCTGCTCCTGCGCCTGCACAGACGACGTTGGCGATCAATATCTCGCCGTGGGAGTGGGGAGCCCAAGCAACGAGGGGCAGCAAACGTCGGCCCTGAGCATGCAACCCTCACCTCTCGCCTGCCTCGCCTGCCGAACACCCTCCAACATTTGTGTGTGCCAGTCCAAGGTCTCCCAAGTCAGCATTTAGGCCAGGCAGAAGACATTATAGGGCCAATCAGCCCCGTCGAGCGTGCTAGCGTCCCGAGGTCGTCCTCTCCTCCGGTCTCTGCCAAAAGAAAGTCGTTTTCTCTCAAGACAACGCATCCAGAGCCGCACTTCCAGCTCATACCCTCTGAGGGCACGTGGACTGTGTCGTCACACCTCAGTGCATGCTTTTTCAATCACGGCAGGCGATCGGTTTGGCGCTGATTTTCTCCTGAACTTCCCCAGCTAATATGCCCTAGTCTATCCAATCAGCTCACGCTACAGCATAAATTCGTGATGAGCCTCCCGACTGACGTGGAGCGTGGGTACAAAAGAACTGTTTGCGATGTCACTATTCGGTGCGCCCTTTAACGCCTTCACGGACGTCACCACGTGGATCCATCCACCTGCTCAACACTCTCTCATCCTTTCCATGCCAATTGGGATACCTCTTTGTTCCCTGTAATTTCTCTGTGTAGCATCAGGGACGACACCGATTTGCTCGTGGCCGCTTGATGGTTTCTCAAAGCCAAAGACGTCGTCGGCACATCTCAATACGGCTTGTACCTCCACCCTTCTGCTTTTACCCACCATGTATGGACATGTTCTACCATCAGCGTCTACCGCCTGTATATGGTCATCCAGTCACTGCAAGCTCAATTGCCAATACCTCGTTGGTAATAGCTCTTCGTAAGCGGAGCAAAGTTAACCAAACCGAGCAGTTTACTCGGATGCCTGCTCTCGACTATCTCGAAATCAAGCCACAGGATGAGAGTTGCATAAAGGTTGTCTCACGTTGAAACCCTGCAGATATCACGCACTAGGTATCTTTGTGGGAAGAAGAAAGGCCGTCGAGTCCGACGCAGCGGCACACCGAAGATAAGAGCTTTTTGATCATAATAGCCTTTTTGACCACAAGGAATGTCCCATTGTGAGCGCTATGCATTCCCAAAACCTTGCTTATAATCTACTCTGGTTTTGACGGCATGCTTCGCAACGTTGAATTCGCGATAACCAAATTTCAGAGCCTGCTGCATACCTTGAGCACCCATATGCTAGACTGACTTTGTAACGTGTGAGAAACAACTCAGTCTGACGCGGCAAGTCAAGGAACCATGATCCGTCCACTTGAGCAGAGTGCGTCTTACCTCCTGTGGTGGAACCCTACGACTTTGCGCCGCTCACACTAACAATAGTGTGCACTAAGACCACACCTATCCTTGATGCGACGTGCAGCAGCATTGCAGGTTGTGAGTATTTCCGCCATAGCATGACTCTTGATATGCTACCCGGCTAAAAGCAGCACTTCTCACCAACTCAATATTTGTCTGACTAGACGATAGGATCCACTCCGGATTGTCTGCCTTCCCAACAGCGAGGAACCGCGATGCCAGCTGCGTGGCCCTCTTTGGAAACGCACATGCTCTGTCTTCTCAGATCTTGGAGTTCATGCTGACTACTACCTTCCCCGCAACATCGCGTCCGCTTCAATGAGTGGTTACAATTGTCTCTTCTTCTGTAAGTATTCTTTAAGTAGTAGAAATGTCCCACGTTATTCACCATATGGACATTAGTCCTTATAACTCCCCAATGCAGACACGATCAACATCCAATACTAGCCTTAATATACGCTCTAACACCCAATACAGCAAGTACTGCAACTACCGAAAAGTGCCAAACTCAGTATGCAAACAGGTCTACTAGTAATTTCCCTCCTTCGCAAGTTCGGGCTGCAATCATGGGATAAGGCGTGTACTTGAAACGGAACTGTGCTGTGTTGGTATGCCATGCCACCGACGGGAGCTCGCGGAAAGCAGTCACGTGCCAAAGCCGCCGTCTCCAAGGCTTCAAGCCATCTTGATATCCTGGACATCACCTCAATTAGAAGTGACCGTGAGGCAGACTGGCAGTTTCCGTCAAAGGATCGATACACCGGTCGGATGATTGTCCATTGCCTGATTTTCTTTTCAACTCCAGGCTTTTGTGGATGTCCAGCTGATCCTTTGCAAAGCTCGCGACGAGTCGCATCCCTTGCGGTAGACCCATCGCTTCAGCTCAATTGCCTTGTAAGAAGTTAGTTTAAGGATCTGCGAATCGGCGTTCTCGCCTAGGTTCCGTCAAGACGACATCGGGCCGTTGGCTAACCCACAGCGCTATTGCATCACATGGCAATCTAGCCTCGCGGATGGTGAACTTGATGCTAGCTTGTATGACTCAGGGCCTGCTTCCGGTATCTCCAATTGGCTCCCAAAGACCAGGAGGCAGTTCAACCTCAAGACCGGGTCTTCCACACAGTTCACAGAAAAGAAAGGTTCCCATCACATTCAGAGAGACTAATCCCATCGAACCTTACCGCTCAAGGCTATAGAACACGCCAATTTCAGACATTGACCTCACCCCATCACAATATTCAGCCTCTTGCGGCATGTGCTCAACAGCTCTTATAGGTCAATCGACCAATTCGAGCTACACATCTCAAGATAGCTGGAAATAGCTAAGCATCACACCTCATGCATCAGCCTCCACAATTGGATGTGCCCAACTTGCAGTAGCCGCCGCAAAGTCAATGGTAAGACAAAAATTATCCGTAGGCCCGTCATGCGGTCGACAGGTGGGAGTCCGATTGGCGAAACCGTTGAAAGTCAATTGTGGAACGCCAGGCTTTGGCGGGGACAAACTTTAATGGCACTTCGTTACTCTCATTTACGCTACCCTTTACGCGCCAGGAGTGTGTAAGCCTATGGGGTGCTCAGACCAGTTTGGGTACGCGGCTCTTGGAGGGTACTTGCGGGTCAGGTTTGGTAAGGCATCTCTTGAAGCTTACAAAGTTTGGAAACTGCGGTACTTCTCGGTCAAGGACTGTATGCCTTAATGGCGTTAAACATTCAATATTGGAGCTCGTCTCGTCTCACCGACATCCAACCAGAATCGCAAGTCCTTTGTTTCTATATGCGTAGGCCAGATAGGCAGTTCATTGATTTCCAATCTCAATATGTATGCTGTTTTTGTATCTCATAATCACATCTCTCATGTCTTGACATTCACCTACCTCTTTCTACTGATCTCGAAAATCACGTCCACAATGGGCGATAAGAAGAAGCATAGTGCAAGTCTTAATGACCCTCAATCATTCCCTCACGCATCCCCCGATCTTAAACATACATAAATGTGACGACATCCTAAAAATGACACTACCACTCACTTCTCCATCAGCTCAACCCACTCACTGGAAGTCACATTTGTCTCAGGGCTGGTACTACATATTACAGACCTAAAGTGATACGCAGCATTGTAGACTTTAGTGCTGAACGTCTCGTCCTTAAAGCCATTGGAACCAGCATGTGGGATTCGACCCTATGCAACGCAACGTTAGTGAGGTGCCAGAGCCTTCGGCAATGCGTGAAATATGTCACCTGCTGTGGCTCCCTGGTCGCGTAATCTGCCGTCGAAGCGAAGATTGTGGCTTGGGAAGTATATCAGCATTGGAGATGGTGAATGAGAGTAGTAAATCAAGGAGGAACAGAGCACACCTGCTGCACTTACCGATGCCGTGAAATGACTATTTGAACCTGGGAAACAACACACAGTCTCTGATCTGGTCGCCTTGCGAGGCATGCGTACCCTGAACACGTTATCATGGTTGCGATTCTCTGCCATAACGAGACCAGGAGTGAGGTATTTGATGGGAACTTGTTAGGTTGGATACTGTGCGGCATGCCATTGCGCCATGTTCTCATTCGTGGTTCGAGTGCCGCGGAACACAACTGGATGTCTTCTTTAGTACTTATCATCTCTCCCAATACCTGAGGATTTACACGAATTGAACTAGCGCAAGAAGAGCAACTCCAGTAGCACATTCACAATGCGGCCCTCACCACTTTCACAGGACTTCATGCAATTGCAGTGTTCGACACAGCAAGGAATTGTTCAGGTCAACCACGTAGGCCGTTATCCAGCAGGTCCCAGGTAACCTATGGGTAGTCTAGGCGAGGGTGCTAAGACTATATATGTCGGCGCTAAGCCCTCTGCGGATAGTGCAAGCTGTCAAACAGTGAATAGAAATATTTAGCGAGGTCTTGAACTGGACAATTCTAATTTGCTAAAGAACCTCTGCTATTCTATTGGCTATAGTATACGTCATGCTTGACTGATAGCTTACATATTACCTGACAGGTACAGTCCTACCTATGTCGACCCCTCTTTGCAATATTTAAACTGCTGCTTCATATTTTCCATCTCTTTCCTCATCAGGTTATCCTATTACATTCCCCTATCTCGTTCTCTAACTGTCTTTCTACGTCCCCCGTGCTTCTTCGTCCACTGAGCGATAGCAAGTCAACGCGGAATTCACATGCCCAAGTTTCTCAAACACTAAATCTAGAAAACTGCCAACAGAGCCGAGAACCCGGGGATCACATGCGTCGCTTAAATTCTTCAGGCTATGGTAATATCTGCACGGTGTGGATTCGAGAAGGTTTAGCCAAGAGAAGCAGGAGAGCGATTCGGTCAGAGCTAGGGAACGGGCATCCGAGGGCGAAGCTGCGGTGTCTTCCAGGACCTGGACCCTGTGGAAATAGTAAGAGATGATAAGGCACTCGGGGAATAAGGGAAAGAGATAAGCAATCGTAACGGACACGAAATGGCACTGATTACGAGCGCGACGCCGAGGAAGTGGTTGGTGATGGACCTATAGGATTGGGAATTATTTGGCTGGGCAGAAGATTTGACTCTTGTGGGGTGGGAGAGTTCTGACATGGTAGTGATCGGTGAGATACGACTGGGGTTAGTCTTGGACTTCTACTTGCTCGCTACGTGGTGCATAGACACGCGCTCAAAGCTTGCTTGCTTTTTGACACGCGGGTCGTAAAGCACATTTTCCTGTTGCCTATGGACATTTTGCCAACTTTCCCCCCACGGATTTGGCAAATTACATGTCGTTTATGGGATCAGCGGAAGCATCTCCTCAATGTTCCACCCTTCGTCATAAATGGGCGCTCCATGGGCTCACGAAATTTCTTAGCTTAAACCCAGCACTGTGGAACCACACCATCACGTCTAAGACATCACAATAAACGACCCTAAATTAACCATCTTAGATCTCAAATTATCCCAGATGAGGTTCTAGGGTCTAGAGGCCCTATTTAGAAGGGGTCTGTAGATCCCTTCCACTCAGCAGTGTCAGAAAATTTGACCAAAGACTCAGATACGGAGAGGGAATATGGGGAGGCGAAGAAGAAAGTTATGGATATTGGAGAGAAGGCAAAGGGAAAAGGTAGCACAAAAGATGGAGGAAAAGATGGAGCGGATCAAAGGATTGAGAAGGAGGACAAGTTCTTTGTAGTAAAGAATCCGTAGGGATTAGGAAATGGGTGGGTCGATATTGGGAAGGTGGGCAGGATGGAAAATAACAAGCAAGGAGTAATGAAAGGTTAGAAACAGAGAAGGAAGTAAAGGACCTTAGTTAAATTATACCGTGTTCTAGAATACATCACGGTGCACCTAATGCGCAGCAGTATGAGAAGTGATGGAAAAGAAAAACCACGTATACTGGCCCCTTTGCATTATTTTGTAGGCATCCGGTAGGTGCTCTGAATCTTGACCAGAAAATTACCGCTCCCCCACGCCTCATAATACCCCTTCACCTTCCCATCCTCCCCAGAGCACAAATCCATAATCCATCCAGCCGAACGCGCGACATCTCCACTATCATTATATCAGCCCTCAAAGCTCAGCCATGTAGTTTACGTTAAGAAGTAACTTACCATGTCGAAGAGGCGGGCCCGTCCGAAGGAGGAAGCTTGCTAAATCGCCAGATCGCAGTATTTCCATGTTGACATAACTTGATTGTGGAGGCGGTGGCCCGGCAAGTTAAGGAGCCTTTGGCGGCATGGGATTGAGAGAGAATCTCTAAAACGTCCATTGCCAAAGGCCTGTTCTTCAAGATCATCGCGGCAGTCGATAGCTCGGGATGCCAGGATGGGGTTTGAGGGCGTAGTAGGAGTTGCTGCCGTGAAGGCGGTTATGGCAAAGAGAGACAGAAGGTGCGTGATGAAGTTGACCATTGTGATTAGCGATGCCTGGGATTGTCAAGTTGAATATAGAAGAATTGAGTTTGGCGCTGCGAAATGAACATCTATTATATATTTCCACCGACAATATCCAAGGTAGAGAAAATATCTCGTTCTCGTGCGAGACTTAGGTAACTCCTTAAAGAATTTAACGAGCGTAAACTTTAGTTACACAAATCCTCACTTAAATACCCAGTTCAATGAATGAACTTTGAAAACAATGGCGAAATTCTGCCGTTTTACGGCACAGTATAGTCCATATGGACATGAATATGTACTGGGCACTTCATTTCTCTCCTTTATAGGCCAGGTGTTGTTTAAGTAATAAGCAACGCGGTGTGGGATACGACCAAAGCTCGACCGCAGGGCTAATGTCCCTAGATTGCTTAACACTAACTTCTTGAAAAAGAACTTAACCATCGAAGGTTACTACGCATGACAAAATTCAAATATATATTCCAAATAACAAGGTGCCGATCTTTGTTCTGATCTTCCTTGAACTAGAAGTTCTCGTTGCATTATAGGTTTTTGGCAAAATAATGTCGAACGACGATGTGACGGCGACACATGTTTTCTCAAGGAGCGATCACTCTTCTTCATTGTTGTGAGGTCAATTTGTGGCACACTGCATCTCCTATCGTACAATAGAGAAGTCGATGCTTAAAAGTTTCGGTCTAGGAACACATACTTAAGGTACACTATAGAAACCCTAAATGTCGACCTGGACTAGGTAGAGAGTGTTCAATTTAGTAATAGCTCTTGAGTAGACCTTGGATAAAGCTAAAATTGTATTAACCAGTACTGAATCTCATGTCCTCGTATAAACCGGCATTAAGCCTTCAGTCTTTCTCACTAGCTATGCCAGTGAAATAATAACAGCATGATGAATTTGATGGCTATAGTGATATGGGAGGAGTGTATAAAAAATTGGTACGATTTTTAGAGATAGACATTCTAAGAAGCGGCATGCACGGCTGCAGGGCTTTTATCTTAAGCCGAGTTGGCAGTTTACCCAAACAATTATTATGATGACAGCTCTCGCAACAAATTTTCGAACTACGTTATGCATCATAACAGCTCGTATAAAGGGAGTGACGGCACGAGGCGTCAGTTTATCGACCCAACAAACAACCTCCTCTCCTATAATGTCAGTAACATCTTTACCCTCGTTCTCAAACCCTCTACCGCGAATAATAAACCATGAGCGACTGATCCTGAGAATACCAAGACAGTTCCCAAGATGATTAAGAACGATGGATTAGACGGGATCATGGTGCCGATAGGCCGTAAGCTAACAGTGTCTACCTAATTCACTTCCAAACTGACCACGCAGCTAATGGAAAGGCTCTACAAAGTAGCAAAGAAGGAGATATTGGGCGATAGCGGAAGGCGGGAAAGTTCAGAGGCAGAGGAAGCGTTGTTTATCAATATGGAGAAGGAAGATGGAGATGTTTTGGTCAAAGCTCTGAGGAATTAGGTAGAAATTGAAAAAGGAAAGGAGGACAATACGGAAAAGGG
>BLYF01000032.1:509724-547861 GCA_014905255.1 Herpotrichia juniperi | reverse complement strand
GCCTAGCACCCAAGCAAAAATTGCCGTGATCAAAACTCAACCATGGTTCGCATGCTTCAACAACCGACCAAACTGGCAATGGTGAAAACAGGCAGAAGCCTGATGTGGCCACAGACAGGTGCCCGATGAAGAAAATGAAAAGAAGGATTCGAAGCTTCGCTCCCATACCACAAACTACACATTATCACCACCATCACCACCACACCGCGACAGGAAAAGTACTGTTAACAGCACGCTTCCCCCTCAAGGCAACACCTGGTAGATATAGTATTTTCACATGAGTAGCAGAGCCATGAGATATTAGCGTATACCCACCGACGGATACAGTGCGCTGTTAGCACGGTTGCTACGCACCGTTCGACGATTTTCCTTCTCCCCTCTAACACTGTCCGAACATCTTTTCAATTCCCTGATGTTGCCGTAGCATCAACGTGTTCTAAATTACTCGTTACTGTCGTACAACTTCGAGTCCCAATCGGGCTTTCCCTCCTCAACAATTTTTCTTATCTATCAATGAGCCCCTGCAACTCCTTTCTCAACTCCTCCTCCGTAGCCTCCCAATATAGACTCGGATCAGGTTTCAGAAGCTTGCTGTTCTCATCAATACTAGACTGTTTGAGTATATGGGCCTAGGGCGTATCCTTTGTCAGCAGCATCCGCTGTGCTAAAAGCTGAAGGCCGAGTTAAGTCCGCGGTTGGCTGGTTTGGAAGATTATAGAAGACGTTTTGGAGGGAGTGGTTGTTCCATGTTCTTTTTACTTGTGCTTCTGAAGATGTCTCTTCTGATGTTATTGGGCGTCATGAGATGGACTTCAATGGTAGCAGGTTGTGAGGTAGTCGCAAGGGCTATACATAGATGCTGCAACGGTCACTAGTCATCAGCTGAGTGCACGTGAATGGTAGTGTGATGTGGAGGCTAAGATGCAAATAGAAGGATTACGTGGAATGATCGAGTCAAACGTTGCTTATGGCAGGGAAGCATCATGTACCAAGCTCGTCTTCTTTGCTGACTATCATGCAGTCAACATAAATGATAAATCGCAAAACGGGAAATGGTAAACGAGTGAGGATAGAAGATGCTATGAAAAACAAGTAGCAACGCAGAGACGTGATATGAAGTGAGCAGTGAGGTGGTCAAAAGGGAGCCTTGAAGGCAGTGGGAAATGGTACGAAACTTTGAAGACGATTACAGCATGAAAGAAGGGCTCCTTCTTCTGTCTGATATTAGGTATAGGAGCGTGCTATAAGCAAGCGTTCTGAGCTGTCGATGTAGAGATATACAGTACTTGACGTCACGCTGGTGAAGAATACGTTCTCCAAGGACCACAACTCCAAGGATAGTGCACATACGAGTGTATTACTATGTAAACTAATGCGGATTTGAAAGATCTAGTTGTAAAAGACCAGAACGAGTAACATACCTCTAGTTGGGATATCCACCTCTTTTCCTATCTTCCAACGCCGCAAACGCCTTCCGTATGCCATGCTAGCCGAAGCTTAGCAGCGCACCCTCTACCCATACAAAGAACCTCCCATGCTTGACAAATGATCATGAAGTCATCGTTCCGTCAAGCCTGATGCCTCCACCGCCCACAGTTCGCTTCCTCAGCTCGGCGGGCATCTTCTCCACGGCATCCGCTCTCGGTAGCGGCATTCCATTGCCCTGGTTGTTCAAATGAGACAACCGAATCAACTCATCCATCATCGCATCCCTCGTCTTCGTCGTCAACGCATCCGCATCCGCTCCGGTCATTCCTTTAGTAGGAATAGCTGGCAACACACTAACACTAACTACCCCCGGCGTAAATCTTTTCTCCTTCATGCTCAACACATGGTTGTAATTGGCAACGACGATAGGAACGATGGGGACTTGTGCCTGGATAGCGAGGTGGAAGGCGCCCTTCTTGAAAGGCAGCAATTCGGGGGATGAAGCATAGGAGCGCGTGCCTTCCGGGAAGATGAAGACGGACTGTCGCTCAGTTTGCATCATTTTTGCGGCGCCGTCGAAGGCTGCGCGGGCGGTAGCGCGGTTGGCACGGTCAATGAAGACAGACTTTGAGAGGGTCACTGCAAATTATTAGCATGTGCAACTCGCACCAAAAACCACGGAAAGCGTACTAAACCAGCCCAAGAATGGCGTCCACTTGAGCGACGACTTGGCGGTCACAGAGCAGTACTTTGGGAACACAGTGCCCAGCATAAGAACATCGAGCTCCGTCTGGTGATTCCCGACGAATATCGCAGGTCTTGTCTGCAGCGCCTCTTCGCCGCCTCTGCGTCCTCCCTCGGCTCTTCCGCTCTCGATGACCTCGAAGAAGACGCCGGTACCCCACCACATGCACCACTTGAAGACCCTGCCCACTGTCCACTGAATACAGCCTCCGTAGCCCACGGCTCGTAGTGGTATGGCAACGAGGACGCCGTAGAGCGCTGACACGCACAGGAAGAACATGGAGGCGACGACAAAGGCGGCAAATTGGACGAGCTGCGCGGGCTTTTGGGGAAGCATTTTGGAAATGGCGAAGAGCGTGAAGGCGAGTGCTGGGGGGAGGCCCACTACGTAGAGCAGCCAACTCATTGCAGGTTCGGAGGTGTCGTGCGGAGCTCGTAGGCGTGTGTAGGATGGCGTAGGTGGGTTTGCAGTGGGTGTTGGTGGAATAGCCCAGTGGCCCCAGCGGTGAGCTGTGAGGAGGGCCGTAGAGGAGCGGTGGGATGTGGTTGAGACGTGATGCAGAGGGTTGAGCTCGCGGCGTCTCCGAGGTTGCAGGTGCTCGCTTAAAGCTTCCACCAAGCTTCACAAGCTTCGCACAGACACCTTTAGTCGTGGATGTTGATGTTATGTAGAGGATGGTAGCTGTCCGTAGTTCTCGAGGGAGGATGGGGATGGGTGGTGATTCCTTCTTAAAACGATCACCAGTGACGATGTGCGCATTTCAGGTCCCATGCTCCACACTTCTTTGACCATCATCCATGGATAATTATGCACGCGTGACATGAAAATCGTCACAACGAGAATGGTAGCTTCGCTTAGCATTTTACATGGGCCTTATAAGTCTTGTGCAATGCTATGCATCCCTACTCCAATGCACCAGTACCAATTGGTAATTGAACAAGCTCTGTGGCCTACGAAGGAACTGGTTATTATACTTTGACCTGTGCTTGTTGGACGTTCGATAAAGTTACCGAGAGTGAGATTAATCCTCTTGCAACTCGGAAGTAGACGTGAGAAAAGATATCATTGCATTAACGATTATGTATTCAGTTGGGTTGCAAGTACCGCGTATAAACCGTTTTAACCCAGAAACCCTCAAGAACCCAAACGAGCGAGGCCCAACTGCCGTTCCAAAAATATCAACAACGAAGGGGTATATCCACATGTTAACGCTATGCACCGCTCTCAAACCTCCGATGACTCGGTCTCCTCGCCTCATCTGCAAACTGCTGCTCGTAACCACCCTCCACCCGAGGACTCGGCTCAGGACTCGAGTGCGCATTCTTAAAAGATATCAGCGACATCTTCTGTTCATGCTCTGCGTCGCCTCCTCGATCTGCAGAGCAGTGAGTACTCGTCCTCTATTTCTCAAGGGCGAACTCAGGCTTGCTCGCACCATTCCTCTGCTTAAGATATTCCTCCATCGTAAAGCTAAAAGCGCCGATATCGGCAAATAGAATTGGAAGAAGAAGCCATCGCCAGGTAAGCATATTGGTGATTTTGGACTTGATGTTATCGCGCTGGCCCTGGTCGGCCATAGGGAGGTCGATCACGGCTTTGAACCAGGTCTCGGGCGTCCATTTGTCGGCTGGGTAGGGGACACCGGACTTGGCAATGCTTTCTAGGATGCTTTGGCCTTTGGTTTGATTGGTGACGAGAAAGACGAAGATTATTGCGGAGAGAGTGTAGAGGATGGCGAGGAATTGGAGGATTAGAAGGGCCAATAGGGATTTGGAGGGAGCCTGGAGGCGATGTTAGCATGTGATTATGGATTATTGATATAATTATAGTTACCTTTCCTTGACCTTTCCTCACTTTCCACGCCACGAAGAGTCCAAATAGCCCAAGGAAAAACCCGTAGCCTGCGACGCCATTTGATGTGTGTCCATGATCCGTCCAGAGATGCTTGGGCTCGACGACCAGTTGAACTGTGGGGTTCCAGTTGATTTGATAGGTGTGTACGTTGTCTTTTTGATCATGGAGGAATCCGACCATGGAGCTGATAAGGCCGAGTTCGGATATCGAGATCGCGGAGAGCAGTGCGCTCGACACAGCAATCTTGAGGGAGGCCTTCATGTTTGTTATGATTTGACTCGGAAGTATTGAGTATTGAGTATTAAGTATTAGTGTTGAAATGATCCGATACACCTCCAGGTAGGTAGGATTTTACGATGAAGTGAAGAGCGAGAAGAGTAGCCAGGGCATTAAGTAATTATAGGCGTAAAATGCATCCTTACCGGTCGTTGATCTTCATCGAGCTGACTGACATATCGTGGTAGCCGACCCTAGGGCGCACCGTCAGCAGAAACTATAATAGAACGAACCAATACGAAGTTAAGAAATTTGGCCTTGCGCAAGCCATGTTCGCTAGCCAGCTCATGTCATTCGAAGGGGAAAGATACTAGAGCAAGACTAGAAAGACGCGATATGGGGGCTGAAGTTGTACAAAATCAGCTCAGCCACAACCATTTACTCCAACTGCATAGCATAGCCTCCTGTTCGACAGCTTCGGTCGATCCTGGTGGGGTGGGCAGAGGTATCATTCGCACCACGAGCGGTCAAGTATCATACGCACTTGTGCAGTTGTGTGCGCAGTTGATTGAGCAGTCTGGAGTTCTGCATTGCGAGAACCGAAGCAGCCACGACCGCAATCTCCCGCTTTGGGCTCCAGCACGTCCCACGGGCTGGATTTGTCGGATAGCGGGGCGGGAGAATATTGCTTGCCCGTTCGTGGGAGTCGGAGAAATAACTGCTAGAGAAAGGCGCTGTGGGGTCCGTTTTGCTGATGCTGATTCAAATGACGTGGAGTGTTTCTCCCGCCCTTCTAGCTGACCAAAGCAAAGGGAGACAGTTCTTGGTCATCGTCATAAGGCCAGGACAGAATCCTCGAGGCACGGTGAAGTGGAAGCTCGTCCTATGACTGACCGCCAGAAGACAGTGAGGCTGAGAGGCTGGACGGGCGGGGGGTTTGGGGAGAAGCTAACGTTGACTGCATTCAGCTGAGAGATGGCTGGAAAGGCTTGAGTGGGAGGTGTCGGGATAGAAAAGCTTCGTTGCTTTCCGGATGTATGGTCTAACCGAATTTGTCATAGATCGATCTGTAATCTATTTCGTTCTTCCACACCATTATCTCCTATCTATCAACACCAATATGTTTTCTCTCACTGTTCTCATCAGTTCCTCTGCAAGGCTATAACATGAATAGCTGCTTGTGATGCTATAAATATTTGTGGCAATACCTAGTACAGTCAATGACACATCTGGATACACTAAGGGAGATCGATAGCCTTATTGAGCGTAGTGTGTAGAATATGCACGTAAGCAATGTTTGGTGTGTTACTCTCCGCATCTTCTTTAAATCCCAAGTAACTTATGGTATTATACTACACTACATCCTTTATTGTGCAACTGTCTTCTTAATAGGACCGTCACTAGTCAAGCTTAACCCCTCAGTCACAACCCTTGCTCACTGAGTAAAGGCTTTGGGGGCTAAAAGAAGAGTCCATGCGCCCACACAAACATGGGAGTCGTGCTCGTACGAAGGGCTCATGAGTCAACAAGATATCCCGGATCCTGAACAATTGCGTTGACTCTTTTCAAGTTCGAGTCCTGGGAGCGACTGCGAGCAATGCAAACGAGCGCCTTGGCACTGTTCGAGCAGAAATTACCTGGATCAGCTCCCGGTTGAGTGCGTGTCTTTACATGACCATGGCCAACTGTGAGCTGGTATGCCGCTGGAAAGGCCAGCCCGTCTGATCGGCTTCTACTGCTGGCTTCATTAGCGATTTAATATCTCCTAGGATTTTTGGAGGTGTTCTATTTAGTACAGCTTTGCCAAATCCTTTAGACTGCCTATCGAGTCCTTGCACCAAATCCGCGATCCTGTAACGTAATCGCTGGCATCTAACAAGCGCTGTCGAGTGCATTCTTCCGATATATTCTTGTTAAAATTCCCACTTTCTGAATTTCTTTCCTCGTTAATTTAGCATTTCCTGCAAACTTTTTTGCTCTCCACATTATTCACCCCCTGAATTCGCTGCCTCCAGGTGAGAGCAGGGGCTACATCATCAACATCGTAGCCTGGACTAACGTGGCTCTCTCCACTCCCTCCATCCTTCTCCGCGCATGCAGCCATTTGTTCGTCACGCGTTCGTTGGGGTGGAGCGAGGTCGTCATTGTCACGGAAATACCAGACATCATCTCTTTCGCCCTTACATCCGTTTCGATGTCCTATAGTCTACGATAACACAATATATATACGAATCGAGAATATGGTTCCCAACTCTTTACTATGGCGTTGTTCTACGACCAATTGGTATGGCCGCCTGCTGTTTGCCAAAGCTGTTGGTCATTATTCTTCTTATTTGGTTGACTGGACCTGTGAGGTGGAAGAAATATACCACGTAAAGGAGTGCTTGGTGGAGAGACTGAGAGCAGAAGGTGATGTTTCCGTCCTAATCGACGTAGGCGGTGGTGTAGGCCATGCACTGCAAAAACTCTCACGAAATTGTTCTGGAGTACACGGGTATACTGATGCTCCAGGAGCTCGGGGAGGTCATATGGATCGCGACAGCTATGGGCGTGACCAAGGATGGGCGCATTGAACTCTAGATGCACGACTTCTTCAAGCCCTAGCCGATCAAGGACGCGCGTGCCTACTTCATGAGATCTATAATGCACGATTGGCCAGATGTGAAGTGTCGAAGGATTCTAGGGAACTTCAGGGATGCCATAAAACCTGGTTATTCGAGAGTTCTTATTAGTGACTGTGGGTTATTTCCCGTTGTCGGATCTCCTGTCTATGTAACTGACTCCCACTATAGATTCTCACAAACGAGCAAGCAGCATGGCAGCATATGTCCCCAAACCTCTTTATGATGGCCCAGGCCTCATCCTAGGAACTTGCCGAACAGGAGTGGTATAAACTGATCGAGAGTGTTGGTTTCAAAATTGCTGGCATTTACAACAAAGGCTAGGAGAATGAAGGCTTGATTGAGGTTGTGCTTGAATAGTATAAATTACTAGAAGAGAACTATTAGAGTCAATACGCTGCCTTTGCAGGTCCATGGAACGAATGATCATGTATGAAATGGTACGGTAGGATGGAAACAGTGCAGAAATAAATGAGGGGATGGAATAGTGTAGAAACTATCCAACGCTCAAATTTTTTACTGCTTATAGGGAGCAGCTTGATAAACGATCAAACAATTCTCTTAGTCATATCTTGGCATGCGGATCGGTTACATCCCCGGACTCACAAAACTTATCCTTCTTGCTGTACAAGATCTCTACAACAAAACTAACTAAGAGAACACAAATACCTTTCCACTTGTGGAGAATTACGAGGGCTAATATATTATATAACCGGCGAGATTCACTTCTTTGTTACTAGACAATTCATTCTACTTTATGTGGAAATAAATTTTTGACTTCCCTCAAATTTGGGCGTGTTTCGGTGAGTTGTGAGTCTGGCCTTTTTCTGTTAACGCATGCTTGAATATCTTGGCTCCTTTTGTTTTGCCATATCCAGGGTAAATGTACCTAAAGGAATAGAATGCATTTATAGCTCCCCACTTTTCTCTCATTATGATTTCTTTCCCAGCCTGAGTTTTGGGCTCAAGGTAACGTAAACTTGATAGCCGACTGATCAATTTTCGATACTTCTTCGAAGATCCCTACAGCACGTCGAACTAGACGAAATCTGCCTGCAGCAAAGCTCGTGTATACAAGCATTTGGGCGGCTGCGCACGGTCCAGTGTGCATGCGCGCCTAAAAACCCCAACACTCAGGCCAATGATTTTTACGCCGCCACACTACAAACACTGCGCTATGGTCGTGAAAGCTAGGAAGCATGAATACTTCATCCGCCACGGTGATATCAACGCGGGAAGAATTTAAATCCGACCAATATTAGTGCCCAATTCTGACGGCGAGGTGGCTGGAGTGAGCGGCGCAGACATTGTGAAACGACTTGCGAAGCTTCGTTTCTCTGTACACTAAATGATCCTGGGAATTGTGAATGCTTTGCTAACATATATCTCCAACATTTGAAGTATTTTTGTCTTCAAGTTGCTATCTTTGTCTCGAAATCTGGGTTGCTACGACGTGGACAATGCCGCAAACGAGATAGCCACTCTATTCACACCTTTTTCTCGACCTCTATTTCATGAACTGTCTCCTCATTGGCCACGGCCCATTCGAACCCTATGCAGTTCCCTCACAGGTCGTCAAAAAGCACACTGCAACAATCGCTTCCCAGTATTCAGACACTATTTCGTCCAAGTCTGAATGACAGCGTTACTGTTCATTCGTCCCTACTAGGATCCCCTAGACGAGTTGTTGATGGCATCGAAGTCGTGCCCCTCGAACGCCAAAACAGTTCCACCACTAAGATCTGCACCCCCGGAACAGAGGAGAAAGAGGTGATTGCTGGATGGGAGGAGCATCTCAAACTCGAACTCGCGGCGAAGCCTTTACCGAGTCTACCAAAATCGAGATGGAGCCGAGTGTCAACCAAGAATCGAATAATTGCTATCATCTGCCTGCAATTCCTCATGCTCTTGACTATTGGTCTGAGCTTCATGGCCGTGAGAGGAAAGAAGTCTGAAAGGTATGAGTTCTAGCAAATGTGCATCTTGCATATGGTTACTCATTCATATAACAGACACACGCCTTCCTTCGTACAATTTGCCGATCCAGGAGCACCACTGACGACACTTTCTATCCAGCGCGGCACGTTTAGCTTACCTATCGGTGCACCTCAACAGCAGAATTCCGCTTGCCTCGCGCAGAATAACGAGTCCGCAGCCTGGACATGTACAGCCCGCAAATCTCTTATACTCAGCTTCTTTCCTTCCCCAGCGGACCAGCGAAATCTAATTATGATGTCCATTCAATCGCTCTCTAATACCCAGCCAAGCATGTACGGAATCCAGGACCCGAGAATCAACCTTCTAGAACTCACACCTGCAGTCGACCCCGAGCGCCCCAACAATGGCGCAGCCTACTACTTTCGAACAAAATACAGCCGAACATTGTTGTTAAAAGATGACCAGATAGTAGACCAAAGCCAGGATCTTAACCTATCAAACACGAGTATCTCCACCATTCAACCTGGAGACCGCCCCTGGCTCTGCATATTCAATGAAACCCTGCTTGAGGGCTACATTTACGTATCAGAAAATTCGACGTGTTCAAAAAGGCCTGCGAATTCTGGAGCAGGCAACAGCACCGTAACCTCTACTAGTCCTTGTCTACCTTACGTGATGAAGCTCACAGAGCAGTGGATACCGAACAGCACACAGCCATATTGCTCTCGAATGCTCATGGGTCAGGATGGAAATTTGGTTAAAGACGGCGTATCGAAAACGCTCAAAGTGAGTGACGCTGTCCCCGTACCGCCGATATTTGTGAATAGCACAGAAACAAGCTTGGGGGAAAGAAAGAGGCAGCAGACACAATCACTAAATACTTGTCAATGCCAATGGATGGTTCAATGAAGTTTCTGACGTCGTCAATCCTACTATGATGCCGTCGTTCTCTGTAAACCCGACACAAACTATGCCATGACGCCACCATCAATGATCTGGACCGTGCCTGTGATATACTGCGAGGCATCACACAGCAACCACACAATCAGCGCCGCCACCTCCTCCGCTCTACCCTTCCTCGGAATCTGAATCTTATAATCGCCCTCCTTGCCTCTTATCCTGACGGACTCGCGATGCATCTCCGTATCGATAATACCACTATCACAAATCAGCATGATGGTAGGTAAACAGCTCACAATCTAGGTGTGGCACCGCAACACTTACGGCGCAATACAATTCACCCTAATACACCTATCCCCCACTTCTTTCGCCGCCGTCTTCGTCAGCCCCACAACCCCGTGTTTTGCAACCGTATATGCCGCATTTCTTGGGAAGCCTCCAAGGGCCGCTATACTAGCTGCGTTCACTATACTCCCCTTCTCATTCATGTTCGGGATCTGCGCGCGCATACACTGCATCACGCCCGTAATATTAACGTCCAACACAAACTTCCAGTCCGCATCATTGAGATCTTCCACTCGCTCGATGTTGATAGATTTTGGAATCACGCCTGCGAGGTTTGCTGCCCCGTCTAGCTTTCCGAACTTCTGCACTACAGTCTCGATCCAATCGTCGACTTGAGACCGGTCGCGGACATCGACTTGTGTTGCTAGGATCTCGCCGCCGTCTCTACACGCTTCCTTTAGAGACGATTCTGCGGATGAAAGGTTGGTCAAGTTGATGTCGGAGATAGCGACTTTGGCGCCTTGGGAGACGAGAAGCGTTGCGGTTGCAAGCCCGATTCCCGCGGCGCCGCCCGTTATGGCGACTACTTTGTTTGACATGTTGAAGATGGGTGCGGTCATGGTGAAGGATGTCGAGGCATAGGTTTCGGCAATGGGTTGCCCGTTGATTGACATCTTGGCGGCTTGGGATGGAAGATGGATGGGATCGGTTGTTGTGTTAAATGTTTTGAGACGACTGTTGAAATGGGCGCAAGATGAAACTATAGAATATAGTAGAGTTTTTGTCAAAAGTAGAACAGGTAGCTAGGACCTATACCAAGGAATGACTGGTCTATGCAACCTCCGATTTCCCTGCGTCGGGAGTCTTCCGGCTGAGCACATGCACAGTGGAAGCGAATATGTTTGCCCCGCAATGTACCCCGCGTGCTCGTGGACGTTAAATAAAAGCTACGGAAAGCTTAATTACGAAGGTTTACCCCCCGGTCGGGTTGGCGGATAGTGATGGAGAACAGGTTAATGATATCCGGCCACTGGACACGTGATCGGGGCTTTCACAGGTGGTCAAGTATGTATACCTTCTGTCTTCGACTTTGCGGTGGAAGATCAGATTCCGGTTTTAGCGGACTTTGAATGCAGCGGTGGCCTCATGATGTCAGAAGATGTCAGAATATGACCGTTGCGTTTCGTCCAAGCCAATGAGGGTGGATTACTTCGTCCCCTTAAGGAACCTCCATATTTAGAGTACTAGGGCGGGGTTGAAGACAAAGGTATATATACAGCATGAAGAGCGTTGCAAAGTACAAGTTCTTTCTACGCGCTCAATCCACACAACAACAGTACTAAGACAATCATTCACCCACCCATCCACCCATCCATCCATCCATCCATCCATCCGACAATTCCAAAATGGCACTCGAAGCCCACCCCCATAATAGGGTAATAAACCACATAGCCCTCCACGTCCCCGACCTAGAAGCCGCCATAACCTGGTACACCACCATCTTCGGTTTCACGCCTCTCCGCACCTCCATCTGCTGCGACCGCAGCATCTCCCCCGACGCCCCCATCTTCCGCGTCTACGACTCTAAACTCCACAAAGTGAAGATAGCCTTCCTTTCCACCGGCAACGGCATCGGATTCGAGCTCTTCCAATTTATCGACCCCCCGATGAGCATTCCAGCAGCATTTGACTATACACGAGGCGGGGTTTTCCATGTCGCGGTCACGGATCCGGATCCTGAGGCGCTGTGTGAGAGGGTGGTGCAAGCGGGTGGGAGGAAGATAGGCGAAACGGTCACGCCGGCTAGTTGTGTAGCGGATGGGAAGAGGGAGGTTGCTTTATATTGTCAGGATCCGTGGGGAAATGTTATTGAGGCTTGTAGTAGTAGTTTTGAGAGAATGATGGCGAATAGGGATTAGAGACTCCATTACTGGGTTCGATATGTGTCCCGTGTTGTAGATTTCCCGGGGCTTTGCTGTAGTTCGTATCAAGGTTTGTTTTTTGTGGACTATATATTTTATTATCGGTTTGTCGTAGAGAGTTGTGAGATTGACAGTGATGTTCTTGATGCTTGAAGATAGTCGATATCTCGATTTTCAGAACAACCATAACATATCCTCGAGCCCGTCTTTCCAAAGCTGTGGACAAGGCTTTCCAGAGTCCACACTACCCCAAGCGGAGGTCTCAGCACTAATCTCCAAATACATGATGATGAAAGGCCCAAGAGACAAACCCAGTTGATATAGAACAGAAAAACTGCCAAAACTAGCGAAGAGGATTCCTACTACGGTTCCCAGGGCATGGACTAGCAGATCCCCTATCGTCGAGGTGGAATTCTCCGCTGCGGGTTGTAGATTGCACTCGGCAGTCGAAGCCGGGGGCAGCGGAGGTGTCGTTGGGAGGTTTAGAGAAGAGGCGTCATCATTCGATACCCTTCGATGTGCATATATTGATTCTTCTTCGTCGAAAAACATGCGGTACAGAAGCCAGCAGCACATGAGAAATAAAAGAGACAGTCTCCAGTACATGTAGACCACGACCACGTCGAGAATGATCCTGTGTAGTCTGCGGCACCCGTCTAGAAGGATTTTAAACTGCAACATGCCAGCAATGGACATATGTAAAATAGCCTTTGGTACTTGTGGGGTTAATCGAAAACCAAACGGAAGCTTATAATCAAGGCAAGTACCAAACGGCATGCCCTGGCTTTTCTTGAAATCAACACACTCTGATAGACGACACGACTGCTCTAGACATGGCTGGACGTCGTCTTTCAGAAACCACTTCGTATTGATGCCTGATATGGTGAAAGAGTGGAGAAGAGCGGTGGTACTAGATATGACCATGAACATCAATGCTAAGTCCACGCTTGCGGTTGTGTGCGAGATGATTCGTCGTGTGAGTAGTATCGAGGTCTGGACACACTGTGCAAGCAAGACAGTCAAAACGAACATTCGACCGTAGTACTTTAAGTCCCGGGTGAGATCTATCATCTTTAAATGCTTTATGTTGATGGTTCCAATATGCGCTCCACCTTGACGCGAAGCAAGGGGTATCTGGTAACGGCACATTCGAGCGAGGCGGTACCGGATGCCCACATCTTCAGGCCATGCGCGGATGGAGAAGGCTGCAAAAGACAGCTCATAAAAAATCGCCCCTGAAAGGCGGAAGGCGGCCGCAAGAGGGACGATGACAACTTCCAGAGCCCTCAAAAGCTCACGCCTGCAGGATGTGGAGCCAGACAATGAGCCTAAGTGACCATTGATGCCCACTGCCGTCACTGTGGCGGCAAAGAGCTTGACGAGAACTGCTTCTTGAGTCCTGCGTCCCTCTTCTGGGCAGATTGTCTGGAATATTCCCGTGCCATCATAAACGGAACCGCGATCGACTTTGATCGTGTTCAATCCATTCAAGGTGAAAGATAAGATGGCGGTTATGGCGACGAGCGGAACCCAGCTGGATGTTGGGCGTAAAATTTCTTTCAATTTCTTCGCAAGGCGAGGAAGCGTGGAGGCTCCACTCACTTCCTCGCTGCTCGAGCGTTCTGTATTGCCGGTCCGTGCCTGTTTTTCACTTTTGATGAAAGACAAAGCGAGAACGAAGAGGCCTAGAAGATGAAATGTTACCGCTGTAGCGTAGATAAGTCTTCTCGTTTTCGTGACGGCCCGCAATATGGGAGTTAATATTCGTTTCACCAGTGGATTTCTCTCGTCGCCCAGTACTGTAGTTGATTTCTTGCTGTGGCTACTTGTTCGCCGAGAGTTGAGGTCTGTAAGTGTGTACTGGGCGTGTTCATAGACCCGGAATAGCTCGGCGCCATCCCCAGCGACATCGATGACGTCTGGTTGAGATTCAGTGTCCGGCCCGGTTTGGGAGAGATTGGTATCTGGAGAGGTTCCTTCGACCATGGTGTTGATTTGTGCGAGAGCCTACACCGAAAATGACGGAAATAGAGGGATGGTAAAGTAGTGGGATGGACGAGGTCGTAGTTTAAGCCTACATGACCGGTCAAGCTTCCTTGCTATGATGCAAGTCGCTTATGAGTACACGGGGGCTAATTGCTCCACACATCTCGACCAACTTGGGGAGCTCTGGACAGCACGTTGAGAAGGACATGGGCACGCCGAAACCAGATTTGGATGTATGAAAGCGTGCTCTAGGGTGTCAATCGTCCCAATAATGATATCCTAATTCTCTCACTCCATTGCAGAGGACGATAGTTTATTGCCCATCTTTTCTTATAAATTATTGCCACGCATGATCTTTTTCATGTTTACGCAGGTTAAAGGCCGAAAAAGATGTTGGTTTTTGTATTTTTGTATTGTGTAGCTTTAAGCGATTCGTGTGGTGTTCCTTGCATCCCGAGATTATTGGTGCCCTAGAGGCGTGGTCTTGGACAGGCTAGTCCATACGGCATATTGCATAGGAAACAGTCTCTCTCTCTCTCTCTGCCACCACAGCCCTACCGCCTAGAGATTCGGCATGCTCACGGACAGGGAAACGCGATACAGAGTCCAAGAGACGGTGCAACTGCGCCACATCTGCCTTGCGAGAAGCGTAGTAGATCTTGATGTGGTGGTTGAACGAGGAAGCCTGGGGGGCTGTGCTGAGGGGTGACGGCGCGGACGAGGCCGACGCGGGCAGCCGCGCAGGCACATTTTAGCGCGGCCGGCTCGCGCATTGCGATTGGCCGCTCGGCCACAGGCGCAGCGCAACCAAATGCTCATGCTCCAGGCAACGACGAAATGCACTCAGCGATATATCCACATGTGCCGCCATGACGACCGCCCCCAGACAGCTACTATTCCCTTCTTCTCCATGTTGATACCCAGCAGTATCTTTTGACCCTGGTTCGCCGTCGACTTACCCTCATCGCGCCCACACTCTTTCCTCGACGCAACATGGACACCATCAGCCGACTGCCGCGAAGATTAACGCAGTTGTATTCGGACACGAAGATATCTTGCGACGCCGTAATAGAACAGGATACCCCCGATCCCGATGCGCAACCCGAAGTGAATGCGCTGCATCGAAAATACCGGATACAGAAGGACAGGCTCATTGCGTGGGGCTTGGAATGGAGCGACAACTCCAAGGGAAAGCAGGGGGACATTGACGAGAGTGTGGAGCGCGCAGGCCTCACAGAGACGGTGACAAGCGTGCTGGGGACCATCAAAGACATCTTGGACGAGGCGGAGAAGATGCACCCACCCACAGAGCACGCAAGCGGGAAGACCATGTCAGGAGAGAAGGGTGGCGGACGGCCACCTGCATCTGACCCCCCCTCGTGGGCGGCCTCCGACCGGTCACGGTACGAGGACCTCGCCAAGGATCTCACCACATCCATTGATATCCTCTACGACCTCTCAAGAACAAGAAGGACACACCGGGACGGCGCTCGTGGCTCCAGTCCCAGCGCAAAGGGTGTCCCCGAGCCTCCCTCAAGAACTATAACCTCAGCAACTGGCCTGTTCCTGTCGCCTGAATATAATGCCTCAGATATCACCCTGATCAACCCCGCTACTCTCCCCGTCTTTCCATCAGTAGGAAACCCAATACGCTCCAACCTCCCGCCAAAGCTTGATCCCACTGACCTGATATTGCCCCAGGAGGAACCGCCACCTTACGAAAGCGTGGGTGTGTCGTCCTCCATCCGCGTCATAGGGCGACTGCGATCTAGACATAGCTCGACGAACCCTTGGAAGACTGAGAGCAGTAAGAGCATCGAGACCCCTGTGCTCGTTGAGTACGCCACTTATGACTCGGCATACCGCTCTACTGGAGTTTCGGCTCCTACAGACCGGTTAGATAGTCTTCTATCGATACTGTCCCGGCTTGCAAAGGAACAGTCATTTCACGGCACCCTCAAATGCGTCGGATACTTCGAAGACCCTAAGCAACCCCGATTTGGTTTGGTCTTCGAACTCCCATCCTTCGTCTACTCAGGCGCCTCTGACTCACACAAACCTTTGGATGAGCTGCGACCTGTTACCCTGCTTAGCGTACTCCAAACCGGCTCGAAGTCACTCCATAACTCCAACAGTGCGACTCCTCCGCTCGAGGATCGCTTTCGGCTCGCATTCACACTTGCTCTTACCTTCAGCAAGATCCATGGAGACCGCTTTGTCCACAGTGAGGTCAACAGCAGTAACATTCTGGTCTTTCGCAAGAACAAACGCCAATCGGCCAACAGCCGTGCCCTGCAATACGCTCTACGCTCTCCCGTCATCTGTTCGTTCGACTTGTTTTCTGAGTACGACATCGAGCCATCCAAAACGATGCAGGCACTTAACATCTACCGGCATCCCGAAGACCCAAAATCTACTGGTGACAAGTCCAGAGAATATGGGCCACAGTTCGACCTGTACAGCTTAGGCTTGATTTTGCTAGAGATTGGTCTATGGCAGCCCCTTTCTGACCTGTGGAAAGCCAAGTATACCCTTGCCGACTTCAAGCAGCGAGTCGAAGACGTTTACATTCGTCGCCTTGCCTCGAAATGTGGAACGGCGTATATGCAAGTCGTGCGCGACTGTTTCTGGGCAGCTGATCGCATTGCTTCAGGCGCCGAGAGCGTGCAAAACTTCTCACACGTTTATAATCGCATTCTTATTAGGCTGCAGAGATGTTGCCTCCTAGACGAAGTTGAGCCGAGTTTTGAATGGGGCGAGTTGAGTTCTGGTGCAGGGGCTAGTGGCGGCTCAATGCCACCCAAGCGCAAGAGCAGCAGCGTCCAGGCAACAGACGCGCCACCGAGCCCATCATATAGAAACCCAAAGCGGTGGGCTTTAGAGAAAGGCTCGCATGTACTTGAACGGACGAGGTCACTGTCTAAGACGTCACCCAAGAATTCTCCCGACCTCTCTGCATTGTCACGAAGCGGGTCGCAACGCTCGCTGCATTCCATTCGAAGGTCCATATCTCATAGCCTGCATCTCCCTACCCCAAGAGAAGAGCAAACGCATTTCATGGACTGGCAGCCAGCACAAAATAGAGAACCGCTCGAAGAGTCTGGTACCCTGGTCGAAACTCCCGCATCTGTCCACGAAAGAGGTGACGCGTCGTCATTATATAGGGACGATCTAAGCAACGCAGCAAGTGTCATACAACGTGCATGGCGACAGTCGCGAACGAAATCATTCCCAGCCCCACAGAAATCGCTGACGTTGAGGGACTACAAAAACAAGATCACAATCATCCAAAAAACCTGGCGACAAAGAAAACAAATCCGAAGCAGTCACACAGTCCAAGCTTTAGTATCCTCCGGCATTCGCCACTGGCCGCAAGCCACTCTTGGGTATCCAACACCTGAACCTGAAGCACCAGTACGGTCTATCGAGACCGTCGAACACAACGACAATCACTACATCACCTCGTCGATTCAAATTCAGACAGACATGGATGTCCTCGTGCGACCAAAGCTTCGTCTTCATCCTGTCAAGTTCCCGCCAAGCATCGTTGATGAATGGCACACGAAGATGCTGCCTCGTCTTGAGCGCCTCATTGAGCGCGCATTGAAAGAGTCGGACGAGACAATAAGCATCGATCTAGTCGCCATCGGCGACACGCAAGTGACTGCACGACCCACAGTCCTTGTCACTTGTAGCAGCATCGCGAAAGTCAAAGCCATTCTCAGTCGCAGGTTCCGCTACGATGAAAGCATTTTTGACCTCAAAGTTCGTCGCGGCAAGGTCCGGCGGTCAAAGCTCAATCGATCATCTCGTCGAAGGAGGCTACCACACCGTTCCTTGATGAACACCGACATATACAACGCGGACATGACTGTCATCAACCCCTACCACCAACAACGACCTGTGTGTGGTGCGTCGATCGGGGCTTTCAGGGGCGAGCATCTTCCTCCTGTCTCCTATGGTGGGGTTATCCTTGTGGACGATGAGCCCCTAGGCATGAGCGTCCACCACCTTCTGGATGCCCCTTCTGACGATGAGACTGATGACGAGGAGCCTGATAGCCCACATGATGTGGATAGTCCCCATAACGCTGTTCTCTCTAGTGCCAATGGTGCGCCGAATCCATGGCTCATGGGTATGGGAAGCCAGCCCGGCGTTCAAGCAGCCCCTGAGTCACCCTTCGCAATGTGGGAGCTCGAGATTTCCGATGACGAGGACATCAAAAGCAGTGACGATCATGAGTCATTTGATTTCTCGTCCGACTCGGAGTATGACTCGGAAGAAGATTCTGATGACCCTTCTGACGACTTACTCGACTCTAATATCTCGACAGCGACCACTGGCGACATCGACGGCGTAGATCTTGGTGACGGTGAGGAGATTCGCATAACTCAACCCGCCATTGACGACGTGGAGGATGATTTCTTCCCGAGCGAGGAGGATCGCGATGACGACCACTTATCGTCTCATGAGCTTGGTCACGTGCATGCTTCGTCAGGTATCCGACGGTGGAAGCGCGACGGTGTGGTCCATGAGATCGACTGGGCGCTGCTCAAACTGAACGATAACCGCTTGCAGCCGTATAATCTCGTCCAGGGCGGCCGAAGGTTTTGCTTCGGCACTATGAAACCTGATCAACGCGAAATATCCACAAGACTAGAGTTGCCCATCAGCCGACGCCACTACACCCAAGAAGAAGATGAATACCCAAACGGTGTCGCCAGCGCCGATAGCCTTGGTGGGCTTAATGTGCACTGCTTCGGTCGCACTACAGGACTACAGGGTGGTATGGTAGGCGCCGCTATGAGCTCGGTTCGCATATACCGCCGCAAAACCTTCTCACGCTCTTGGCACGTCGCTGGCGGTTTCGGGGTCGGAGGTGATTCAGGGGCTTGGGTAATACAAAACGGATCTCATCGTGTGGTTGGTCACGTGCTTGCGTGGTGCGAGAGGAATCGTATCGCTTACATCTGCCCTATGGAGGTCCTGCTTGAGGATATCAAGCGGACGTTGGGGGCGAATAGGATCTATTTGCCTGGGAGCAGCGAGGAGGCGAGGCATATTGGACAAAGGGGTCGGAGGAACAGAACTGCGATTGGGAACGATGAGAATCTGGTTAATGAGCTGGAGCTTGCTGTTGAGGGGCTGGGAATCATGGATTCGGCGGTTGATAGGACGCAGGCTCCAACTGCAAGACGGAGCAGGCTTGAACTCCCGCCTCTCACCACGAGCGGAGATGCCGATAAAGAAAACTTGGGGTTGCTGAGGAGCCGACTCATCACGGTTAAGGAGGGACGCGGTGGGCAGTTGGAGATGGTCGGTGCGCCCTCGCCAATTCTAGCTCGGGAGTAAGAGGATCGGGGGAGTGGTGCCAAAGGGACGGGCGGGCAAGAGGAAACCGGGAAGTGCATCGCATGGGGCATAATGGATTTTGATACGGCATTTTGATACCCTAACTTGGACGAACGGATGAATGGATGGATGGATGGGAATGGTTATTCTTCACTTTGTTATTTATGGGGACGGGAGATTTCTTGGATGTATATATTGGTGTGTGTATGGCTGAACATATTGTATATTGTTACTTCAATTGTGCTTTGATATCTGATGTGATGATGAAAGAGTAACCGTGTTGTGAATCATACTGATTGGTCGATGGGAAGTGAGTCGACTTTGGGTACAGGGTGAAAGCAACAGAGGCGCGAGGCGAAGGCGTGTTGTGGTTGTTAGTGTGGCTTTTGCTGTAGGAGTGACGCGGGTGTTAAGCATCGTAGATTCGCTGGTGAGAGTGTTTGGCGAATAACAGGAAAAAAGGCTAGTAAAGGTTGTTTGATACTTGTGCATTCTGTAAATTCGAAAAGAACCTCTGTATATTTAACCATAGGTGTCATAGCAAATTATGAGCATACTCCAAGACGCAGATGCAGGCTTTGTGGTTCATTCCCACCAGAGTTTAACGCCATATTGAAGTGTCTCTTGCCCTTACCCTGGTAGCCAATATCATGCCACCGTTACGCCAAAGACCTTATAACTCATCAGTCTATCGAAAAAAAAGAAAACGCAGATTCAGTTGTTTTCGCTTTCCACCTGCTAGGAACTCTGAGTGATGCGCTTCTTTCTCGCTTAGGAACTACCGAGTCTTCGCCGATTCTTGTCTTGGATATCAGACTGAAGGGCGGAAAACTATGGAGTAGTGTCAATAAATGACGGCGTTGACCGAGACAAAAGAAAAGAGAGTAAACGAACCTTCTCCTCCATCACCATTTCCGCCACCACTTCGCGGTATCGGTCCCGGACTTTTAGGATGAATTTCTCTCTCCTCAGCTCCCAGATCATGCCATCTCCCGTAATATCAAAGTAGTCAAAACGACCTTCCATATCTTCGTTGATCTCTTTTAGCGTACGAAAGTTCTCTTTGGTAAGCTGGAGAAGGAGGGCATAGCTTTTCACTGCTTCTTCCAAGGTCTTAGGGGTTTCATGCATCAATGATGTAGCGTCAAGGTGAACGCCAATATTGACATATCTGCGAGCCTTTTCAGCATCCGTGACCAGTATCGAGGCTGTGCTAAAGCCGGACCGCTGAGCTTTAGAATTGAGTCTTGCTTCGTCGATGTTTGCGATTCCACCCCGGATGTCGAGGCCAATATGACGAAATGCTTCGAGACACTTTTCTCTGTGGAAGAAGACATTTGATTCTTTGAATAGCAGGCGAGGTTCTTGCGCTTGGCGCTTTTGGAGTTCAGTCTCATCTTGGTTGGATATTTCGGATAGCAAGCCAATAATAGGGCCAGTCAAGGTGTTGATGTAATATGCAAACACAGTGATTTTGTTTGCATCACCATCCGTGATATACTCTCTTGCTAAGCGCTTGGTCTCGGGTGTCAACTCCAGATACTTCGGAAGGATCCCTGTGTCTGTACGTTAAACTCCAGTCGTTCGGAATCGAAAACGTAGACTTACAGAGGTACTGCGGATCGACCAGCTCGGGAGTAGCCATACTTTTTCTAATCCTGATTGCGATCGTTGCAGAGATGAAGGCGAGGTAGCGTAGAGGAAATATTATGATCTTAGGTAAGAAAATATATAGAGGGAGGCGGTTGATATGTGTACAAGCTTGATGATGACTGATATACTCAATTATCTCACTTTGATCAATCCGAAAGTAAAGTTGAGTGACGCTTGAATTCTCTCTGACTTCACTTGTAAATTGGTCTCGGGGAAGTAGGGGTACAAGGTACATTGAATCTATGTACCAAGTATTACTGCCATATTTAATACATAACCACATTGTACTATCTTCTGGTTGGTATGTCCATAAAACGCCTAGGCTTATATCAAAGTGACAGTTTTTTACATGTCGAGACATGTCAAAGGGGATTAAGTCCGGGTGGAATGTTCCGACTTCTTCTACATTCTGTTTTCAACTCCAGACATTTATTGACCGGTCCTCATTAAACTTCCGAGACATCAATGGCGTGCTTTAAGATGTGTTAGATGTGGCTTAGCTCTAGATACTAGAGCAAGGATAACTTACATGAGAACCTTTTGCGCCCCCCAATTATCCATACTGTAGTCCTTTCTAAGCTGTCCAGACTTTTTTGGCTCCTATCTTGTACCTTCGTCATTGTTCTGCCTAGCAGATTTTAACTCAACTTCATCACCCATAGCCCACTCATCATTCCTATTCGCATCAAAAGCCCAATCACTTGCAGCCCTTCAAGTATCATCCTCACCCTCTTCATAACCCAAACCACCCACAATGCCTTCACTAGCAGCCTCAAACCCCTCGGCTTCATCATTGGTATGAGCACCTCAACCCTCAGTGTTGGGAAACCAAGCAGGTTCCGGCTCCCAGCTTCGGCCAAACGGTACCTGAGGGCTCTCAGGGTCTAGGTTCATAATGTCGGGTTTCAGGGCTTGAATTGTCAGTGCGAGGAACCGAAGCGTCGGATGGTGGGATCTGATGGTCAGTGGTGGCCCAACCTCCGGCCTAAGGTCCTAAAGTAGCATCAGAATGAGTGCCCCAGTCGATATGAAGTTGAGTGTTCCATGCACCGGGCTGGGAGTTGCAACTTGTTTCCGGTCGAGAATCCCAAGGATCAGGCGGATGATCAGTATCGATCTCGGCACCGATGAGAGATCAACGCATCTCAGACTTCACCTTCACCTTCACCTTCCAACTCTCCACTTTGGCTTAAAGTATCGATCCTGTCACCTTCACTTGCAGATCTTCGCCACTTGGACGATCCAGTTATTAACAAGACAAACATATAGCAACAAGAGTCGATCTCCGATCATCATGGCAAAGAACGAAGATGTGGATCCACAGTATCTCTGTCAGTATGTCCGCGCTAGTCCGTTCTGATATAACTGACAAGTGTAGGGATTCTTCCGACGTATCTCGAACTAAAGCCAGAGGCTCAGTTACAGTTAGACGAATGTGTATGTTTTCGGCTTGGAGCCCCGGATGCGCATAAAATATATCTCAACAACATGACCAACTTGCACAGGAATATAATGGGCTTCACGTTTCCCAGCGATCGTGATGATGCCGAGTTACATACGGAGTGGAAGATTTTCCTATCTGAGAATACGTTGAAAGAAGAACAGCCTATGTTTTACTGATACTTGCATTTCCGCGAGAGCTTTCAGGCATTCGAATTCGCTGGTCTCGTGTTACGGGGTGGTCTTTTGGGACTTGAGACTCAGTGGATGCGTATCAGAAAACTTAAACTCTCAGGATATCCAATGACTGGGTTCCTCGTCACCGACCCCGAAAAGGCCCGCAAATACTTCAACATTGGCATCAATCTCACAATTGACATACCGAAACATCCTTCGACCCTCGAAGAAGCCGCTAGTTCATATGCCAAGATCTGCGAGCTTGTCAGCGACACAATGACTATCAAAGAGGCCGAGAAGAAAATCACGGAGACCGAAAATGAACAAGAGATTTGGGAACTGAAGCGTGAGAAGTTCAGACTTGAGACCAAGGAAAGATACCGCGAGGCAGTCATAGATATAGCTCGAGAGTCCTAGTACGAGAAAGAGGGTTGTACTTATCTTCTTGTTTAAATTAGCGCACGCTAACACATCCTGTAGCTCTCCGACATTCGTGAGAAGAAGAGGGCTATGAACAAGTAATCTGGGAACAGAGGGAAACACTCGTTGGATATTGAATACATCTATGAAACGAACGAGATGGAATAGACATGGGGTTCAGAGTGCTAGCTGTGAACGGTAGTGCTTTTCTGCGTGGATAAAAGTCACAAAATAACCACTCTTCGTCAGGCGAGATCACGGAGCACGTAAAAGCTTCTAAAAGTTTCACTGCTTAAATGACTCTTTGGTGTGGTTTTAAGCATTGAGTAGCTGTCTCTAACATAATGCTTGAAATAAATCAGTATATAGCATTTGCAATCAAGAGGCTACCGCTATTTCATGGCGAAGTTCTACCATCAATCTCTAAATGGCGGCCATTGTACATGTGAAGTGTTCTTTTTAGGAACCTATTGAGCTAGTCAAAAGTTTATACGAAAATCGAAGTGTGGTGAGAATCTTGTCGTCGCGAAATATCGCGAGTAACTCTAACAACCTGCAATAAAGGTTTGGCTATTGTGATAAGGTCGGCGCAACGAATTCTCAAGAACTGGTCGCAGGTAGCTGGAATGCTCATTGATACCTAGCATCTACTTCGTGGCTATGCTAACTAGCTCACCTTTGCCATTATTGCATCGCGTTTCCTATTCAATTTCTTCATCTCGTCGATTTGTATGGCCAGCCCTGGCGGTCCAATTGGATGGAGATGCACAAAATCGAAACCGAGGCCCTGTTGAAAGAGATGGAGCGGTCGATGAAGGAGGTGAGAGAAAAACAGAAAGAGGACTGCATAAATAGGACCCATAGAGGAAGCTGAAATGATGCTTGCTAGATTGGTGGGTAAACAATTTGGCTACACCGCGTCCGAGTGCTACATTCTGCTCGGCAGGTAATCCATGGCGAGAACGTCAGACTATATGGAAACTTCCAGCGGACATAACGGAGACATAACGAATGATGCAATATTAGTAGTGATGCCGAATTGGTTGAGAGTCATATACTCTGGGTTACCAACTCCAAGGGAGCATTCTTAGCATCATGTGCAAAATCCCTTCTGCTATCTATAAGAGGGCTAGACAAGCATGCTTACTTTTCTTTCCCTCTAACACCAAAATGAGTGGGCTTGTTGGAATGTTCCTGCAGAGCTGATGACAAGTAGTACGTCTTGGGAACTTGGGAACCGAATGAAAAGGGCCGAAAGGAACTTTACGGAAAATGGTTTTCTAAGACGGAAAGGATTGCGATATTTAGACACGTTTCCAGAGCGTAAATCAAAGGAGCTGTTCAGTCCGTAAGAGGTTTATTGTATCTATCATAGACTTTTTGTCTACTTTTTGTTTGAGCGAGGGCTGTCTACAGAAAAGATTAGCTGTGATACCCGGACAAGAGTATAGAAGATTTACCAGGCTGGTCCACTCAGATATCTGGCTGATTCATGATCTTGGTATCTTAGAGGTGTATCTGAAGAATCCTCCAGATATCTAGGTATACAGAGCACTCAAAAATGTGGAGTGGCGAAGTCGCTTCTGTGAAAGTAAGATGGCAGGAAAAGTGAAAGATATCTCTCGTTACTAAACCTCTGTCGTAATATTGCACGCGAAACCAGTAAGCCATTGGCCACTGTTGGCAATCAATTGCGACTTTCTTATTCTCATCCCACGACCTCACATTGCTTGTTGCGGATCTTCACTGACACGCGGGAGCGGAAGCGTTGAGCGGGGAAGAGTGGAGCTAGTACGTCAGTTCCGAATTTTCTACTAAAATCACCATCTCCTCGTGAACATCAACATTCATCTCGAAAAGCCCACGTTCTGATCCAAACTCTCTTCAATTCCGTGCCAGGCAGTATCATCAACTCAAGTCAAACAGACTACATTACCATATCAACCAATCACAAGCCAGCATGGTCTATACCATCGTCGTCCACTTGTACGCGAACGACAATGAGGAAGACATCTCGAAACTGAAAGCCAAGCTCGCGGAAGCCAGTGCAGTATACAGCAAAGATAAAGAGACGCTTAGCTGGTTCGTGATGCAGGATGTGAGCGATCCAAGGAAGTTCACGATTGTGGAGCGGTATTTGAAGGAGAGTGTATGTATTCTTAGACTGGAAGACTCAAAGAGTTGAACTGACACGTGATACAGAGCCAGACGTATCATTTGAATGTACGCAAAGCACCCCCAGTAGTTGTGTGAAGTTGCTGGGAGGGATGGATAAGAAAGAACTGCGCTGACGATTGAAACAGAACCCTTACTGGAAAACATTTGACCCATACGTGAACCCTCTCCTGGATAAACCTATGGACCTTCGACGTCTCGTTGAACTCGAGCCCAGCACTGCGGCCGCGAGTGCGCACTACCATGAAGACGCCTCGAAGGACACGACTTTGAGCGAGATGTACGCGGAGGCAGTGTAATCGACCGTTCTTCTTGAAACGCGGAGGAAAAGAGACGGACAAACTCTGCTTCATTTGAAAGTCTGCATGCAAGTACCTTTCGACATCGAGAAAATTTGATTATCGCAAAGCTGCTTCCGAAGGATGGGTACTGTCGACGGAGGACCTGAATGTATAATGTACTCAATCTCATCGCTCAAGTTACCCTCTTAAGCCCTATTCTGATGCTCCATGCCTCGGTGGCTGCAGTATCAAATCTATATGCCAAAAGCCAAGCAAACGTGCCGCCCACGAGGTCCCAAAGGCTTCATCTATACTACATGCAACTCGTCCAAGGCAAGCTTCGGCACCTTTCGGCGTCTCAAGTTCCCCTCTCTGTGCCTCGTTGTGAATATCATGGATATTGAGTGTGGGGTGTATACACCCTGGTTGCTGGAGTCGTTCCGCACATCTACCGGAAGTGCAATATCGCAGCCTACACTCCATTCGTCCACACCAACGATACTCTCGAAGCGTATACAAACTGGCATCCACTCCCTCATATAAAGTAGATATGGCTTAGAAATAGTGTGGGGATACCGAGGCTTGCAGGCTAAACTCTTGCGGGGAGTTAGAATAAGTAGAAGGCTTTTCGTTGATTGTTTCTTTTTCTCACGCCTGGTATCACATTCCCTCATATTCAAACAGATCTACACTTCTCGACAGACACGATGCACTTCACCACCGCCGCCCTCCTAGCCCTCATCCCCTCGGTCTTTGGCCACGGTCTAATTCAGACTCCCCCCTCCCGTCCCGTCGGCCCCGCCATCATCGCAAACTGCGGCAACGGCGTCGTGACTCAAATCAAACAAGACAACACCTCCCACGTTGAAGGTCTCCCCGAAGCCGCTGCCAAGGACTCCGCCTACAAGGCCTCGTTGTGCAACCTCTGGCTGTGCAAAGGCTTGCAATTCGCTGACAACCCAGCTACCAATGTCCAGAAATGGACGGCTGGGCAGGTTGTGCCATTGAAGGTGTGGGTAAGAATTCCGCATGAGGGAAGTGCGAATGTTAGTATTGTGGATACGAAGACAAATCAAATAGTCGGACAGCAGTTGAAGGTTTGGGCGAAGGGATATGCGCCCGGGTATAAGGAGAGCGATGTACCGGCCGATCAGAAGGAGTTCAGTGTTACTATTCCCGCGGGATTGGAGAGCAAGTGTGCTGTTGCTGGAGATTGCGTAAGTGATGAGTCGCTTCCCTTGACGTGCGAGCTTTGCTGATCTTTGGTGCAGGTGCTCCAATGGTGGTGGTACGGAGTTGCTGCGAAGCAGACCTACGAGTCGTGCGTTGACTTCACGATCGCTGCGAAGCCTGCTGTCAGACACCGCGCTATTAGATCTTAGATTGGGTAGATGTTTTGGGCAGATGATGACGGGATAGATGGGCTTCGAAACGTTATGTATTAGATTATGGATTGGATTTCGCAGAGACCTGTGTAATGGATAATCAATTTCGACGAGATGACATCCTTAACTTCTACAGTGTTTCGCCTATTGTGTTGTTCAATGTGATTGTCCGGCATCCGGTAATTCGAGATTGCGCCGAAGTGAGGTGGAGTTTCGGGTGTTGCTCTGTAGAAGCTAGGTTCAGGTAATATAGGACTAGCGAATCAAACGCCTGTCGATCTGTGCCATTGAAATTGCTTCATCAAGATCAGTTAAAACCTCGCGTGGCTATGCAGAATCCACCCTTGAATGACTGGAATTCCAAATCATAGATCTGCAGGGAACATGTTCGATTGTGAGTGCCCAGTTGTGGTGCTTGGCACGAGACTCTTCATCACAGTTCGAGAAAGACAACAGATGGATGGTAACAGAAGAATATGACGGGGCGAAATGACACTACATTTGGTTGATATTTAAGACAGTAGCGAAGAATAGTAAGAAAGAGGCAAGTCATAGAGAAACAAGTATTACCTGGGCTGACATAGGGGAATCACAACACCAAATCTAACATAGGGCTACCAACGAGGCTATTGTCGTCCTTCGACTCGGCGAGCTCAGTCGCAACATACATAGTCTAATCGTGTCCGTGTCTACCCCTCTTGTTCATCGAAGTCGTAATAACGATTCCAAGAAGTAACAGGCAAACGAAGCCGACCATGAAGGTGGCCGCTACCATACCGCAACAGTGTTTCTGATTCTCGCGTCGCTCCCTCGCCATTGTTTGTACGTCGCACTGCTCGCAATGAACGTGTGGTTTCGGTCTGAACACTCCGGCGAGTGTCTCTACGAGACCTGGCGCCGCTGGGGCAGGGCTGTGGGATGTGTGGTTGTGGTCATGTTGCGCTTCAAGCTCAACATCATTTTGTGGGACGGTCGCATACTGATCATGACATTAGTCGTTGACACTGCGAAACAAGACCCTGGCTCGTGACTCACTGCTGAAGCCGACCCAGTCGGCTGGTACTGATTTACCGGATGATCGTGAAAGACATCGTCGTAGGCTGGTGCGGCGTCTTGCGGGGTCGTAGGGAGGCCCATCGTAGCTTGCTGTGGATAGTAGTAGTGTTTGGAGTACGGTCTGATGTTAAGCTTTAGTTTAGTGTATTTGATAGCTTTTCAGTGCTGGAACAGCTGATAATGAGGGCGTTGTCTGGAGACTGCGGCTGTGTTGCGCTGTTAGTGCCGCGTCAGCGAAGTCAGCCACATTTAGTGGGGGTGATCGCAACACGAGCCAAACGAAGCAGCGACCCAGAACTGAAAGACGGAGAAAGCTCGATTGCAGCGCTAATTAGGGGACCGGTGAGATTCGAGCGTGCTTGCAAACTCGTGTGTTGAACGCTGCTCTTCCATGATGGGACATGAACATCTTGCGCCGGTCGGATAGCAGACACGAGATGATGATGTGCAGAGGTTCCCCACGTTTGCCCAAGTGCGGGATCCAAGACTTGGTGCCTAGCACGTGATTCGTTCGTCATCATGGATGCGTGCAACAGTTGCCATCTCAACGTAAGGAGCCGGAGCATCGTCGTCCTGCATCATTCTCCCAACCAACATGGCCTGCGCACGTGCAAATGTATCAACGCATAAACGGCCCTTTTTGGCTCGTTCAACCAACCTATTGGGATTTGTGCCTTGCGTAGATGAGGCACAGTTACGTACCAAAGAGTGCCAACCGTGTGCCTACTGACATGCCGCGACCTATTCTCTTCGCCTTCCTCTTCGCGCTTCGCCCCGGTGTGCACTCAACATTCGACATCCCTATCACGGATCCCCCGCCGCGCGAATTAAGAGATATCAAGCATTGACAAGACCTGCAACCGAGGCTTGACATTGCAAGACTTCAGCCTCCCGGCTCTAGCAAGATTGTTCCCAGCTTCATGCAGCGAACAATCGAATTATCAGTGCGATTTCACCGATTCCCCACTCCGAAGCAAGGATGCTGCAGATTGTGCCTCTTCGCGGTAGATATCATGGTCCGCGCTATGCTCCAAATGGAAGGTGTTCCATAGCATCCGGTCCCCGGCTGCTGTCATCATAGTCTACAGGCATCTTTTTGCTGGACCAAAAGTTGTTCCTCTTGTGAACGACGGGATACGGCCAACAGCCGGGTAGCATAGCTCCCAGGCTATGGGCACATTTGCCCCAGTCTCCTTCTGTTTCTGGTAAGGACCTCGAAATCATGCTGGTCCATTCCGTCATGCTGGAGCTCTTCAAATATCGCCGCGAGCCCGCTGTTCTGTTCCTTTGTTACTGCCTTTTCCACCCAGCTTGTCAATTACAAGATGAGGCTCTCTCTACTCTTCAGTGCACTGTTTGCGAGCACGGCTCTAGCTGGAAGCTCTCCCCACAAGCGCAATGTCTTTAACAAAGCAAGACCAATGGTGGAGAGGAAAGCTGCCAACCAGCATTTCCAACACCCAGAGCTTCAGAAGCGTGCAACCCGTTTCTTGACAGATAAGACGGCGCCGTTTGAGGTTAACGGTACCGGCATTCCTGAGGTCCCCTTCGACATTGGCGAGTCATACGCAGGATTGCTTCCCATTTCTGATGATCCCGAGGAGACTCGCAAACTATTTTTCTGGTATGAAATGCATATATCCTCGTTTCAACTAGGGACTGACTTGTTAGGTTCTTCCCATCGACCCATCCTGATCACCCAGAAGAGGTTGTAATTTGGTTGAATGGAGGCCCGGGCTGCAGTTCCGTAAGCTCAACTTTGTTCTTTCAATTGAACTATACTGATACAACTCGTAGCTCAGTGGTCTCTTGACCGAGAACGGACCCTTCACTTGGGAATCTGGCACACTAGCTCCCGTGCAGAACCCATACACCTGGACGAACTTGACCAATATGCTTTGGATTGAGCAACCGATCGGTGTAGGGTTTTCTCAGGGCACTCCTAACATCACCAATGAAGTTGAGTTGGCCGACGAGTTCCGCGGCTTCTACAAGTCATTCGTGGACACCTTCGATACGCACGGCTGGAAGACCTACATCACTGGAGAATCATACGCTGGATTTTACGTTCCATATATCGCAGATGGCTTCATTTCGGCAAACGACACTGAGTACTTCAACCTGGCTGGTATTTCCATCAACGACCCTATTATTGGGGACGAGACTATCCAGCAGCAGGGTATGTTATGGTGACAACCTATTTACCATATTTTTGCTAACAGCGGCTAGTTGTCATTCTCCCATATGTAGAGTACTGGCAGAACCTTCTCTATCTCAACGACTCGTTCATGGAGCGAATCCGCGAGCACGACAAATTCTGCAACTATACTCAGTACTTCGAACAATACTTCCAGTTCCCGCCGCCTGCAGGACCATTCCCGGTCCTCCCCGACCCGTTCTACAGTGATGAGTACACTTGCGATCAATTCGATAATTTCTACAGCGCCATCCTCCAAGTCAACCCCTGCTTCAACATCTACCACATCACCGAGACTTGCCCCCACCCTTACTCCCAATTGGGTATAGTCAACACTGGAGACTACAAACCACCAAACTCGCAAGTTTACTTCAACCGGACCGACGTCCAAGAGGCTCTACACGCAGTCGTTGGTACCAACTGGCTCCAGTGCTCTGATGTCAACGTGTTCGGCAACGGCAATGCCTCCAGCAATGCTCAGGACTCCTCTCTAGGCCCAGCCCAGAACGGTGTACTGCAGCGCGTTATCGAATACACCAACAACACCATCATCGGCTCCGGTGACCTCGACATGCTTCTCAGCACCAACGGTACCCTCCTCGTCATCCAGAACATGACATGGCACGGCGTCCAGGGCCTCCAAGAGTATCCTAGCACCCTCCTATACGCCCCTGACCACCCCGAGTACAACGGTGGTGCGCTCTCCGGCTCAGGGTACCAAGGACACTGGTCCACCGAACGTGGCCTCACCTTCTACACCGCCCAGCTTGCCGGTCACGAACTACCGGGATTCACTCCTGGTGTTGCTTACCGCATGATGGAGATTCTACTCGGCAGAATCGACAACTTCAGCAGCAAATTGCCGTTTACGACCCAATCGGGAAACTTCTCAGGCAACTCGACGCTGTACAGGCGCAGTATGGAGATGCAGATCGAGTACCCGCTTCTATAGAGTTGGGTCAGATTGCGCTCCAGCCAGGTGGTGGCTAAGATGTAATGTTAATGTCTGTAATGTTCACACTACTAAAACATGTATGCAAAAATATTGTGTCAAGATCAAAACCATATGAATGAAAAAAATTCATTCTCAAGCGCGCTTTGTCCCTATTCTCGACTGCTTGCATTTTTTGGTCGTCGTTCCATCTCATATCGTGCGCGTCTTCAGTCAGTCGTCCCATCTTCACTTCGTCGCGCTTCCCGCCACTGACATTTGACTCATCACATCGCTCTGACTCAACAACAAGTAAATAGTCACTGCAGGTGGCACCTGCCACCTCGTAAATGCTTCAGCACATCTCCTTTGCGGCCTTATGTTGCTTTAGATCCATTTTGCGCTTAATTTTGTTGTATACCTATCCTAATATCTCAAAATCATCATATAACAAAAACACATCTCTGGTAGTATAGTGGTCAGTATATGAGCTTGTCACGCTCGGGACCGGGGTTCGATTCCCCGTCAGAGAGCTAACACTTTCTTTTTGCTTTTGTTTGCTGCGTTCTTCTGCTTTGGGTGGGTGGTCGGGCAAGGTAAGCTGGTCAGTCCAGACGAAGCTCGCGGTTCTTTTGGAAACTGCGCAGTTTACACGAAAATCTTGTGTGTAAAAAGGCCTCTTACATGGAGATACTCTCACGCTTAGTTATGGTAACGAACCAATATCTCTTTGCACATGTCTAAGAGTCAAGATCTTCTTTGCGATATTGCTACACCACTCGATTAGCAAGTGCATTACACGACTGCCTACTATATCCTGCTCCCAGACAGTATCTGCAACTCTATATCGCAGCTTGCACTACACACGCTCCTAGCCGTCACCTTCCTATAGTACTTTCCCTAGGCCAGCGTAATCGTACAATTACTCAAGGGTAAATCCTTCCCTGAACATCAGATCCGTTTGGCTACTAAGCAAGGTTGTGGTACTGGTAGTTTTTGGTTTAGTGAGGGCTATGGGCCGATGTTTGCCGAGGCGTGGAATGCGTAAGACGGGAGCGACAGAAATGCATTGCTGGCATAGGGCCCGGAAGAGGTGTAGTTATGAACTCATTTATTTGATTTTCCAGAAAGAAAAGGGGAGGGGGATGAACATAAACCCCATTTCCTTCCTCGAGCCCTATGTAACTCGTTTGGAAGATGCTGCCATCTCTAGTACTCAAGAATTTCGGGGAACTGGAGTCCTAGAACAATCGTTGAGATCGCTGTTTATGACGATGTTGGGGTGATGGAAACAGTAATACTAGGGGAAAGACTTACGCAGTGCTCGTGTACTGCGATTTGGGTGCTGATTACCATCGTTTGTATTGCAAATACCGCAGACCTTGTCTTAAAAGCGATCTTGTTGTCCTCGTGAATTAGAGACGAGCAGAACGAGGATGCTTTTTGTGTAATGAGAGCACTGATTACTGGCTGTAATCTTTTACAAACATCACCGTAGGCATCTAGGATGCGCTCAGCTAAAGGTAGAGCCAGATGGCTGATGATTACCTAGAATCGTACAGGTATTCGAATCGGAAAGTCCATGCTTGCCAGCGAACTTGTGAATGACCGCTGTGCCTGATAGTGCATCGCCAAATCCCCCACCCTCGCAGTTTGAGAAAGTCGACCATCCTATAGGCATATGCCAGCATTTCACTTCAAAGGAATGCACGTGCATTGGAGTTTCGTTGCCTTCTCCATTCCTCTTAACTCTAATACCATCTTCATAGACGTGACATGAGGATCATATGGTCTCGGACAATCGATTTATACTCTCTTCTTGGCCTAGTCCCTTGTCAGTCTCACCCAAAGATTCATGTCGTTGACTAAAGAGACTGTTTGCCATCCATGCCGTAAGGAAGCTTTTCTCGTTGAGCAAACGCTCTTTAGGAAAGATTCGAAGATTAGGTGCTCCTCAGAGTTCGACATTTTCGTATGCAAGTCTCGCAAATAGTGCCTCCATCTAATTATTGGAAGCGGCACGTTAGTTGATGAATAGATATTCTATGCGCACAACGACACTTTGAAGGGTTCAGAGGTTTCTGCTATCCGGGAAAATAAAGCAGGGGAGATAGAAAAGCTTGAAAAGAGGGGGATTAATCTTCCTCGTGGAATTAACAAAACATCACAGCGCTTCTTGGTGGGGAAGAGACCGACCGCACACCATGAGAGCGCGGGAATGGCTCTAGTAAGAGAAAGAGCATATATTTGTTCATAGTGAAGACTGGGGTACTCCTTAATGAACCCATGCTCGGTGGTAGAACATATCACGGACTTTGCAGAAGTGTGGTTGGGGTTGTTTCCCCGGATTCTTTTTCCAGATCACCCCACACGTGCCAGCCCTCATTAAGACTTATCTCCACTATTTGAGGACAACATCGTACGATCACTAACGAAACTAGCTTCCATCTCAAACAGTTTCGACCCTGTGTCAGCGCGAGCCTTGGCATATCACATCCTAAGCACGTAATTGCCACTAGACAACAGAGCACTTACCATATTTAGGGCGTACAACCCTGTGGCCGGCCCGTCCTCCGCGCTATAAAGGAGTACAAGGGATAGCATGAACGAATCGGAACCCATCCAGAGAGCTCGGGCTTTCGAAGCGCATTGAATATCCTTTACGCCAATAGCAATCTGTATATATTTCAAGAAGCCCAGATAACTAATAATGTAGCAAAGCTTCTAATAGCATCTAAAACACCTCGAAGTCACTTTATCTACCAAGAACGCGCCCGCATCCATGCTGGCCGGTAATGGTCTGCTATATTCAAGGAAGCTTGATATTCCCTACGAGAGAGTCTGCCGCACCTGTCAAAGCTATATTACACCTAAAAAGCATGCCGGTCGTCTTCTGATACTGATTACACCAACTCGAAGAAACCTCATTAAGCATGCTACCTCATATTATGAGCAACGTCTCAAGCCTCAGAGAGATTGCTCATGAACCTAGAATTGACGTCGACCATTGTACGTCCACGAAGGCCTTTGATAGAGAGCCATCACCGTCCTCTTCTTACACTAAAAATCAGAATAATTGGCTCTATTGGAGCGAGCTTACAGTGAGATGGCCACAGTATGTTTGGAGCTGAGTGATGTAAAGTGACGAGGCGTGGCCGGGACTAAGTACACGTACTTGACGGGCCGAGGAGAAGTATCTCAGCGATTGCTGCGTACCAAAGTGCAAGGATTTCAGCTGTGTTCATGTGTGGGCCTGTAAAAGTGGTGACGGTTCAAAAGGTACATTGCTCACACATGATAGAGATATCTTTGGCACTATTACATTAGCCATGTACACCCAACACGTCTTCCCTTTAATCTAGAGTTTTAAGATGGAGCACAAGATCTTCCGCAGAGGGATAGGCAACGCCTTGTTCATGCAGGATAACGTTAGCCCCGACCGAGCAATTGCAACGAAGCAGTGTTTCCATAAGAGGGTTATCCAGCTGCTCTGGTGGCTATCTAACTCACTCGATTTTAACGTTCGGCGATTGCTCAAGTGCTGCATACAGAAGCGCTTCCTATAGGGAAATCAGAGCTGATAGCCTGTATGAAAGAGGAGTGGGCTAGAATTGAGTTCAGCGACATTCAAAAGTACCGTGTGAACATACGACAGCGTTGTGAGATTGTAATCAATGCTAAGGGTAGCCATACGCCATCGTTAGGTATCTGGCTAGTCGCAATTAGTATATCAATTGCGCTGTAGCCAAGAGAAGTTCGCTACACATCGTGGTCCAAGCTCTCCGGACCGTGACCCATTCATCCATTCTACCCCTTTGTAGATAGCTAATTATTCCACCCTGAATCATGAAGGCGGATTACTAGTCCGGCATTCGCACGAACGTATAGGGCCCAAAGTTTCTACGCTAATTTGTAAAACTGAACGGCCCGTCCCATTGCGCAACTAGCCGACATGATATTAATACTGATTTAGCATCCAACACGAGAGTGTTGTTTCCCTTCAAAGCTAATATCACGTTGGCAAGATTGGCATTTCGTACAACCCCAAGCAACTTTAAGCCACTAAAACGCCACAGGATTCGGCTATAGTTCGATTCATGGCACTACACACCCCCATAGGCTTGCAAGATAAGCGGGAAATAAGGAATATACAAAACTGCACGCTTATGCAGCAAAAAGGATTTGCTTATTCTTTTGCTTGCTGTACCTTCACCGACCTGTTGATTTTGAAAACAGAAGTGGGCTGTTGTGTGGTGTTGTGACGACCTGTGTGATTCGGGAGACTTCGTGTTTCCAGCTTATTTTAAAAGCTTAAACTGCGCTAGCAACCCGTGCATGACTCCCTTGTGTCACTCCTGACAAGCTCTAATGCGACGATCAGGCGGACTTTATTCCTTATAACGTGCGTCTAATAGCACGTTCTCACTAGCAACTTGTTTCCCGCTTCTAAATCCACATGCTTAGGCAAACCAGAGAACTTTTTTATGATTGAGGAAGTTGGCTTATCAGAGCTTTCTCTGTCCTCATTCAGTTCGCGCCCTATCTTCAAATCTTCTGCGCAGTCCAGGCATATTGGGCTTATCCTTTGAACTTGCAGCAAATGGGTGTCTCTGATCCCATTCCGCCGGATACCAACTACGCGCCGAATTTCTTAATCTCTACCGGATTGGTCTTAGCATTAGCAGTAGGCCTCTGCGTCGCCCGGATCTACTCCCGTATTTTCCCCACATCGCGCCTATCGTTGGACGATTATTTCATTGTTACTGCAGCGGTATATCTCACTAGTCCTTTTGTCTGAGCGAAAAATAACACCTTCATAGATAATATGCATCGGTAGTTTTATTACTGCATGCATCAGTACCGCCCATGGATGGGGCCATATCTCTCACTACGTCTCCCCTGCGGATCGATCGATTGCTTTTAGATGCTTGTTTGTCCAACAAGTTCTTTGGTGCTTCTCAACCGCCCTGATCCGAATATCCGTAGCATGTTCGCTCCTACGTCTTAGTACTTCGAGAGTCTGGAAGCAGAGTTTGTACATGATGATAGCGGTACAAATTATTACTTATCTCGGTTTCCTCATATTTATATTCGGACATACGTCGCCCATACGCGCAAATTGGGATCAGGTGCCTAATGCGACGCGTTGGGATGCGAAATATGAAACTTTGTACGGCCAAATCGTAAATCGTAAGTTCTATATGCGGTCTGCTTCATCTGCTAAACTAAGAAAAACTAGCCATCATTATTTTGTTAGACGTTGCCCTAGCGCTCATGCCAATCCAGCTTATACGGACTCTTCACCGAACTCTCCATGAGAAGATTTTGATTTGCTTGTTGATGGCAATGGGACTTTTCGCGGCTGGCATTGCCGGATACAAAATACCCATGTCCAAGAAAGTTTACAAAGGAGATCTTCTTTCGACTACAGTTGAATTGTCTCTATGGAACAGGCTTGAGGGACTTATAGGCCTCATAGCGGCTTGCATGCCCTGCCTTAAGTCTCGTGCCGAGGACTTCCTCTATCGCATTAGCGTTCTTTCGAAAAATGCTCGTCTCTCTAAGCCAAGTTTTGTCATGTCGCTGGAGGAACAGCATATAATGGCTACCAAGCGTTCACGTAGTGAGACTTAGTGAGTGGAGTCTATAAAGATATGTGAGAATGCATTTAGGAAAGACATGACAGAGGTCGTGTCGAAATGCCTCGCGTTGTGCTTGATGTCCTACCTTTGTTGTTACTGCTATAGTTCTAAGAAGAATTGCGCACATAATTTATTAATTACTCTCTAAGAGCTCTAAAAGCTACCTAATATAGATTTCCTTTCTTATTTAGAAGAGCTGTAAACTACTAACTTATTTCACTACTTAAATAATTTTCTTTGCAGATGTAAAGTTTAGATCGTTTAGTGTTAAGGACCTCCAGGCAAAAGTAGTAAATGTTATTTACAAGGGTTGTACGATATAAGAGCTAAGCTAAGAGTTGCAAGTACTCTATAAGGGTGCATAGAATGTCTATAAAATAGCAGTAAGTATTATTCTATTATAACTTTGTAAAAGAATAATGTACTTCATGTATTTAGTTAAATAGTATTTAAGATATTTTAGAAGTATGAAACATTATTATTACTATATTTATAGGATGTAATAGGAGTGCATTAAATGGATAAGTTTATGGAGATAAACACTCTAGGCCGCTATATGTATAAGTTGCCTAAGCAGAATCTTTATCTTAAGTATAGTTAACAGCTTACCTACACTACGTTCTAACAACAGCTCCTAACGAGCTTCAAAACCACGGCTGAGTCGAAGGGTTTGTTTTGACAGCGGAGGACGAATATTTCATCCCCCGAGACGCGATGCGCCGGACCATAACGCTCCTAGGGTCTTTGACCTCAGCATTCTATTTCACACCAAGAAAACCCTTCTTGACAGTACTTGTACATCCTATTCAGGACATATAACCCTATGGCGAGAACGGGTCGTCCACCCTCCCTGTTAGTGTATTGCAGAGATAAGAACCTTGCAACATGTATCATTATATCTTGTAGAAACGCGTAAGATTTTCAAAAACCAGCTTCAAGGCATGAAGGTAACTTCTAGAAGTCGCTATATAAAGCCTTTCTATAGCATAAATACATTTTGTGTAGGAAGGTAGATATATATATGATCGAGTGATTATTTTCTTTTTAGCAGATCCAGCAAGCTACACACCAATCTTATCTGCATTAATTTGAAGTATCGTCAAATGTCCCGAAGGATGCCCTACGCATACTGTGTTACCATAGATAGCTGAACAGCATACTTGATATTCAACAGGGAACTGAAGTAAGCGTACTCCTTTATATGTTACCCACTGATCAATTACAAAAAAGAAGGTAGGCTGTCCTTTTCCATAGAAAGGAATGAAGGGGGGAAAGCAGGTGGAAGCGGAGGATGAAAGAGGGGTAGAAAGAGAAGATTTTCCTCCTTTTGTCTCTGGGTGTTGCCCGTCTGGCGAGAAGACGAAGGTGTTAGCCCGTCCAGAGCCGTCCTTAAGAGGGAGGGTGCTACGGCAAGACCCTACTGCCACATCCCAGAGCCGCACTGTTTTTTCGTCAGATGCAGATGCTACTAGCTGGCCATCTGGCAAGAAGGCTATAGCAGAGACCCCGTTAGAATGGCCCTCAAGTGTGCTG
>BLYF01000032.1:443217-504091 GCA_014905255.1 Herpotrichia juniperi | reverse complement strand
ACGAAGAGCTCGACGCCGTCATCGGATCCTCCTGCATGCCCACCTTTGCAGATGAACCACGTCTCCCGTACATCCGAGCCCTCGTCAAAGAAGTCCTCCGTTGGCGCCCCGTTGCTGTGCTTGGCGGTACACCCCACGCCTCGACCGAAGACGATCATTACGAAGGGTACTACATCCCAGCTGGTACTACTGTGCTGGGAAACTCATGGGCTATTAACTTGAACGAGGAATACTATCCCGACCCGCATCGTTTCTATCCAGCGCGTTTCCTCTCTCCTGATGAGAAGACAGAGGCACAGATAGACAAGGGGACGGATGGGAAACCGCACCCTGCCAAGTCTGGACACTCGTCCTTTGGTTGGGGACGTCGTATCTGTCCCGGTGCTGATCTGGCGGCGAACAGCTTGTTCATTGCACTTGCGAAGATCTTGTGGGCTTTCGATATCAAGCCGAAGAAAGGCGTCGCCTATGACACTTTTGCGTATACGGAGGGGTTCAATATCAGACCTAAGAAGTTTGAGTGCGAGATCACGGTGAGGAGTGAGGCACACAGGGAGGTGCTGAAGAGGGAGCTGGAGGGCGCCCATGAGGTGTTGGAAGTCTTTACTCCCTTCGAAGAGTAAAGCAATCAATATCATGGACGAACTAGCATACACTTCCGAAATGTCGAATACATAGTTCATGTCCTCTATTCAGTCTCCCCTCTCTGATCTATCTCCCCTCCCCGCCTACGCACCCGGCTTCAAGTCCACAAAAACCTTACTCCCAACCTGCGTCGCCGGCTCAAACGGCTTGACCCCCTTATCCTCAAAACTGCCCATGTCCACCTGGCTAACAATATACCCCTTAAACGGCGCCTCAGGCCTGCTCCACACACCCGCCACCTTATCATGCACCGCCTCGATCTGAATACCTCTGAACCCCTTCATCGCCGCCTCCCGCATCAGCCACCGCGCCGTCCCAGACATCAGATGGTGATCCACGTAATCCTGCCGCGTCGATGTCGCATTTCTGAACAGCACCTCGCCTGCCGCTGTCGGAGTGTAGACGGACGGATCTCGCGTGTCGAGCGTGTGTAGGTAGTGGTACAGCGGGCCAAACAGGGGAATCGTCTCCAGCATCGGGCCCATTTTCGCCATGTCGAGCGGGTTGATGGCGTCGTAGGAGAGCGCGACGCTCACGAGCGGGAAGTCCATTTGCTGTATCAGCCTCTTGCTCTCGGCCTCCAGACCCTCAGTTTCCTGCACCGAGGGCTCGCTGGCGTCCCAGTACAGCTTCCCGTCGGTTTTTGCAGAGTCCGCGTTCTTGAACGAGTACGCCGTGTCGAAGACGCCGTAGGAGAGCCCCGAGTTGATCTGGTGGTCTACGAGGTATGCGGCTGTTTTGAAGGCTTGGTGTACGCGGGCGGTGATGGCGGTGGGGTAGAGGACGGGCCATGCGGGCGAGTGGAATAGGTTGCTGTGGACTACGATTGCGGAGGCCCAGTCGGAATGCTCGGGGCCTAGTTGGCGGATTGCGAATCTTTGGGGCAGCGTGGATGGGTTTGAAGGCGTGGGGACCGCGGTGTTGGGGGCGAACTTGGTGTTTTGGATTGGGGTCGTGTCTGCCATTGTGGTGGTTGGGGGGTTGGTGGTGTGTGAAAAAGTGTTGATACCGTCGTCTTAGTTGGATTCTACTGCGCTTGTTAGTCTCACGTCTGAATAGAAAAAAGGTTGCACGCTTATGGAACGGCGCACGTACTACGAGTGCTATGGCAGGCGCGGGATACAAGCAACAATTTCAAGTATTCTCTGTCAGATTTCCTAAAAACCACACCTAGCAACAATAATAAGCAGAGCAGAAGTAGCAAAAAGCACAAATAAACTTCCTGGCAGATCCCGCGGTCATCGGCCGCGGTACTTTATATATACCCTACGCGCCACCCGCCTCACTGCCACCGAGCGGGTACCCGTGAGCCCAACATCGTACCACGCAAGGCGTAGTCTACACAAAGGAAGGTCGTCAGCCCGATCGACTAGGTTCGGTTTATTAGCTCCAGAGCGTTAGTCGTGTCATCATTGGGTATGCATGTCAGACCATTAAAGCACGACTTGTTGGTTTCAAGTATAGGAAGTGCAATACTGGACCGCAGATGCCGAGTTTTTCTTTCTTTTTTCTTAAGGTTTCGGTAAGCCATTTTGGGATATAAGAAATCAGCATATTGTCCGAGAGACTATACGGGCTAGTTCCTCTGCGAAGTTACCTAAACGGGAAAGCGGTACTCACGTTGCTTAGAGCTAGGCAAACAAAGGCACGAGGAACGATGAAGAAGAGAAGAATGAAGTAGAAAGTATTTCCTTGTATAAACCGCCCAGAACATTTTCCGCAAAGAGCAAAGTACGCCTGAAGTTCGTAAACCGCCCAAGCAAGCTTCCCACGCCCGAACATGCTGACCCCTCAGGAAACCAAAACGAATATATATTTACAGTGTTTTCAAAAAGCCGCCGCAGTAGGTCTTTTCAGATCTAAGCCTTGCTCAACATCTTAAGCACCTCTTCTTTCTCCCCTGTGGGCAGTGTAGCCAACATAGCCATAACCCCCTTGAGACCGCCCTCACGATCCCGTCTCAACATCTGCGCAACCTCCATTGCAATGCCCTCGCGCTTGAGCGCCTCAACCTTCTCATGCACACTCTTCCTGTTCTCCTCATACCACACCGCCACACTCATATCATCCTGATCGAACTTGTGGATGTTACTCCAGGCCCTCAGCATCTCAAGTCCGCGCACACGGGTAATAGGGTCGGCCTTGGGAGCATCGGCGGTAGGTGCAGCGGCGGATGCCATCTTCTTGAGGATGTACTCCTCGTTGAGACGGCGGCGTAGACGCCAGTAGAAGAAGCGACGTGCGTTCTTCCAGACTAGAGCTTGTCGAATAACGCCCTTGGCCTGCATGCGGCCGGCGCGATCGTGGAGATCGGCGAACTGAAGCGAGATTTGGCCGTAGATGGGGAGGAGCAGTTGCTCGCGCTGCGTCATCTGCGCCTTGATGCTCTTGAGGGTGTCTTGAGGTGTGGATGGATCGTTCAGCTTGCGCTTGAGATCGCCGTAGGTTGGGTCGAGACGAGCCATAGTCTGGAGTTGCTTTTCCTTCTTGTATTTGATGCCAACGATACCTTCGGGCTCGAGGACACCGCCACGAGAGTCTTCGTCGGCGTACATCTCCATGAATTGCGGGTTGATGGTCGGGTCTACAACGACCCATGAGCCACCACGGAGCTCGCCGAACGGAGGAATGTAGACAAAGATGGGCTGCTCAAACTTGACAAGGGCGTCAACGATGTATGATCCGTACTTCAGGACCTCGTTGTACATGTCGCGTTGGCCACCAGAGAAACCACGCCAGTTGGCAAGAATCATCAGCGGCAGTTGCTCACCGTGGTTGAAATCCTTGATAGCCTGGGCAGTCTTGTAGGCAGAGTTGGGATACCAGACACCACCAGCTTCCGACGTGATTTGTTCGATGGAGTCGGGATTGGCAGGGTCAGCTGGAGTGACGTTCTCGACTGATCTGTTCTCGACAGCAATGACACCCATAGGGATACCACCGAGGCGAGCACGACCAACGACAACAGTCTTGGCCCAGCCACCGAGAGCCTCCTCGAACGAGCCCTTATCGAAAAGACCCGAGAGGAAACCCTCGTCGTCCTCCTTACCAGCGATCATATGCCTGACATCGTAGGCAGATTTGCCAGGTGGGAAGAAGGTGACATCGCGGTCCCACTCATCGGCGGTAGGAGAAATTGGCACGGGGTTACCCTTCTTGTCTGGCACGTACGAGATCCACTTGACGATCTTGGAGACACCTTCGAAGTCATCGGCGGCGGTCATGTGAGAAACACCGTTCCTGTACATGATTTGGGTACCACCAAGCTGCAAGTTGGAAGTGTAAACTTCACGACCGAGTAGCTTGTTGATAGCTCCAGCACCAGTAAGAATGATGGGCTGACCCTCGATCTGAATGGCACGCTGGCCGAGGCGGACTAGGTAGGCACCGATACCTGCAAGTTATTAGCAAATGTAGAGCTCTCAAGAATGTGATATACATACCAACTGAACGGCAAGTCACTAGCGTAATGGTGAAGATATCCTCGTAAGCCCTGGATGTTTCACCAGCAATCAAACCAGATCCACGAAGGGACTCAACACCAAGACCATCCTCAGCACCGATAATGGTAGTGATCTTGTAGCGCTCCTCACCATCATCATCGACCTTCTCGCAAATGACATCCTGGCGCTTGCCATCAACGAAGTGCTTGTACTTCTCAGGAGTCAAGTAAAGGTACTCAAAGCCAGCCTCAGGCTTAGCCTTATCTTTCCAGGCGACAGAGAAGTGAGGAATGAGCTCCTCAGCCAGACCAATGCGAGCACCAGAGTTGGCAGAGAGGTAGATTCGGGGAATGCCGAGCTTCCGTGCAAGCTCAGAGCACTTGTGGAAGAACTTGTCTTCCTGGGGTCCGAAAGAACCAATCTTGAAGGTGATATCGTTGGCAATGATGATGAAGCGGCGGCCACGAGGATACTCGGGAGTCTTCGCAGTGACGATCCAACCAACCATACCGATAGAGTTGGTACCAGGGTCACGGTTGACTTCAGCAAGATCATCATTGTCATCAAGAACCAACTCGTAGTACTCGATGCAATCTCCCTTGGGTGGCTGCTTCTCGCGAAGGTATGGGTGCTTGGCAACTGCGACGTTCCAGCTGTTTTCTGTGGCCTGGCGGAACAGCTCAGGGAAGTCGTAGACGTACTGAGTGCCCATAAGATGAGCCTTGTACCTCTTTGGCTGGAGAGCTCCCTTGGTTGGGTAGGGAGTGGATACAGGCTGCAGGTGAAGCGAGCCCTTCTTGGTGGTACCGCCGATGCTGAGGAAGACCCATTTGCTGGACTTCTCAGACTTGCGCTCAGCGTACATCTCGACGTTGATGATGTATCCAGAGGTGTTGGTGATGACCACGCGCAGAGGATAAGGGGTGCCAGTGACAGGATCAGTGACAATGATGCGGATTTCAGCACCAGTAACACGGAGTCTCCATAGGCGTCTACCGAAGCGATCCAAGAAGCCAGCAATGGCCTCCTCGACCTCACTTGGCGCAAGAGGGAAGACGTGTGAGAAATTGATGAAGATGTGGTTCATGTCAGCCTGGTTGTCGCCAATAAGCTCCATGGCATCCAGAATGTCAGTCATCAGCCTGTCCGCCTCAGAAATCATGTACTCTGCGGTGGAGATATCCTCCCGCAGACGACCAGGTCGGACGACGGCCCTCAAGAAGTACCGCTTGTCGCTCTCGGCGCCCTTGCCCACAGCCTCGTAGATGTGGATGTTGCGATTCTCAGTGAAAACGGGCTTGATGTTGAACTTGGAAAGTCTGCCAAGCTCAAGCTGGAAGGCAAGAGCAGGTTCCACGTGACGAATGCTGTCGTCTTCGTTATAGCTGGGACCACGGAAGGTGAAGTAGCCGGGGTACGTTCCATCCTTGTGACCGCAGATGAAAGTGAGGCGACGAATTCGGCGCGCAAGTAGCTCCTCTCTGTACTGCTGAACGATCGGGACGATGCGGTCGAGGAGTTCCTTGTCGTCGAAGCTCTCGCAATCGCGCACGGCAATGTTCAGCACACCAGTGAGCTCATCGGGGCTCTCAATAGCAGGGGCAGTTGGGGTACGCCTGATGCTCAGGCCATCCTTGAGGCTCAAGCCACCGCTCTTCTTCTTAGAAGCACCAGCAGCCGGGAAGAGGTCGAGAGCTTTGCCAAGATAATCGTCGGCGTCGTCTAGGTACTCAACTGGGACAACAACACCTTTACGTGTCGGTTCGCCAGCCATGCGATCATTCAAGTAGGTCATGTCGCTAATGGAGTGGATGCGAGGAGGTCGCTCGAATGCAGGGGTTCCCGGGGTGGCGGGTTGGGATGCCTCTACAGGAAGGCCGAACTCTTGCTCGCCAACCTTGCGCAGGATAAAGTCCCAGGAGAGCATGTACGGCTGGTCGTCATCAGTGTGATATTGAATATCCTTGAGCTGGTAAGCACGATAGGCTCGGCGAGTGTACACTTCCAAGGCAGCGAGAGCAACCCAAGGATCAGACTGGTGAACGAAGAACTGAGGAAGAACGTCGAACACGGTGTGGTTGGAGTCGACGACTTCCTTGATGACCTCGAAGTTGGGCTCACGGTGGTCCCAGCCGCTTTCGCCATAGCGGGATTCTACGACAGCGGAACGAAGAATGTGCTCCATCTGCGAAGTTCGCTCCTCGAGAGAGGGCATGGCGCATTGGATGAGAACTTCACGAGCCTTGAGTGAAACCTTGGCGGTCTGTCTCGACTCGAGTTCAGTGAGCCTCTTGAGAGCACCCTTGAAGTACTTGGCGACATTGCCGACGCCAGGTCTATTGGGTCGGTATAGATCCAAGATTGCGATGACGAGGTTGTTCTTCGCGTTGACTTTGGCGTGCGACAGAACGGTGTTCACAACGCTGAGGATGTTGTCACGGTTCTGGTCACGCAGCTGGAGGACCACTTCCTCATCTCGGCCAGCCCGTGAAGAGAAGATTGACTCAACATCGGAGTACTTGTTGAGCAGCTTGATCATAGTCGCATACTCATGCACCTTAAGACCGTCGGAGTAGCGGGCAATAACATCAGTAAGCGGCGACAGAGAGGACATGAGCAAGTCGGCGTCGCCCTTTGCCACGTTCTCATCGATGAATCTCTGGAACGCCTTGCTGAGCTGCTTTCCAGGGAACTCGAGCTTTCGGCTGTTGGCACGTTCGACGATCTGAGACAGATTGCTATCCAACTTCTGGGGCATGCGTGCATGGAGGGCAGACGCTTGCGCATTCCACTCGCCATATGGGAGCTCAGGGTCGCGGAGGACTTCAATCAGCTCCTTTAGCGTGCTCTGCATGATGACCTGATTGTCATAACCGTCAAGGATGCTCAGGAGAACACCTGAAGAGTATGCGAGTCTCTGTGGGGGCTTGTTACCCATGACCTGGGGCGGGCCAAGATCAGGAAGAAGACCCAAGAATGGCTGCGCTGACTTGACCCTGGAAGGATCATCCAGAGACAATATACCGAGAATGTCACCAGCCTCGAGAACCGCTCCTGGCTGCTTGATGAGGTTGACAAAACCGTCCTCTTGTGCAATCAGAGGCATGAACATCTTCATGACCTCGACTTCAGCGAAAGCCTGGCCCTTCTTGACGTGGTCACCGTTTTCAACCATAAACTTGACAAGCTTTCCAGGTGATGGTGAGCGAAGTTGTGTGGGGTCATTCTCCTCCTCGAGCAAGCATGTCTTGCCATCAACGGAAAGACGGGTCGCGCCGACCTCCTCGGCCCAATAAGCATTGTGAGACTTTCCGTTGAGCAGAATCAGAAGACCGCCGTCAGCCAACACTCTGACACCAACAGAGCACTTTGAACCGTTGATGAAAAGGGTGAAGCTGTCGATGCTGGACCTGGTTGCAGTAAACTTGTATCGATGACCTTCGTAGATGAAGTCGATGGGGAAGACCGTCTTAAGAACATCCTTGGACGGGACCTGACCCTTCTCCAAGCTGGTCTTGTATTCGTTGATGCAGGCATCGCTGGCAACGTGCGCTTTGGTAACAGCACCGCAAATGACAGCGACCATAGGATCGGGTCGCTCGGCTGTCAGCTTCTTAGAGATTAGCTCGTCTAGCCATCCTGTTGTAATTGTGTTGTCCTCGAAAGCGGGTGTTTCAAGCAGCTTGATGAGATATTCGACAGTTGTCCTGAAGTCACCACGAATGCTCAGTTCCTTGAGCGCAACAACCATGTGTTTCCGTGAAGCTTGTCGGTTTTCACCGTAAGCGAAGATGTGACCGAATTGGGAGTCGGAGAAATTGTGAATACCACCGGCAGTACCAACGGAGAAGTAACCCCAGACGTTGGAGCTAGATCTGAAGTTGAGATCATGCATAGTACCACCAGAAGGCTTGAAACCCTCATCGGGATCCTCGGAGGTGATACGGCAGGCAGTGGTGTGGCCCTTGGGAGCGGGGCGTCGCTGACTTTGCGCGCTGCCTGCCTTTGTGAAGTCGAAGTCGATAGAAGAATCGGTATGGGGATCAGCGCCATACAAGAGTCGAATGTCGCGAATGCGGTCCAACGGGAGACCCATAGCAATTTGGAGCTGAGCAGCAGGAAGATTGACACCAGACACCATTTCGGTAGTAGGATGTTCGACCTGCAGACGGGGGTTCAGTTCCAGGAAGTAGAACTTGTCGTCGGCGTGTGAGTAGAGGTATTCGACGGTACCAGCAGAGACGTATCCGACGAGCTTTCCAAGCGAAATAGCCGCCTTCTCCATCTCGTGGAAAGTCTTCGAAGGAGCGACTGTTACTGGCGCTTCTTCGATGATCTTCTGGTGTCGTCGCTGCACGGAACAGTCACGACCAAAGAGGGAGATGTTGTTGCCGTACTGATCAGCCAGGAGCTGCACCTCCAAATGGCGCGCACTTCCAGCGAGCTTCATAATGAAGATGGGCGATCCAGGGATTTCCGACGCAGCAGCCTTGTACAGCTGCTCAAAGTCTTCCTCTCGGTCGACCTTGCGGATACCCTTTCCACCACCGCCTTCGGACGCCTTCACCATGACGGGGAAGCCAATCTTCTTGGCGGCTGTCAGACCCTCTTGCCATGTCTTTGTGCAACCCTTCTGGTAGATATGATCCTCGACAGTGACGATTCCGTGCTTGTCAACCAATACTTGGTCTACACCCTCTCCTGACCACGGAATACATGGCACCTTGGCGTGCTGTGCAACGATTGTGGAGGAGATCTTGTCACCAAGTGACCGCATGGCAGATCCAGGGGGGCCGATGAAGACGATCTTCTTTGGCGACGCAGCAAGGGACTCGGGCAGCTTTGGGTTTTCTGAGGCGTGGCCCCTGGGGAATCTTGTCAGCAAAAGCTCAGCCCGGAAACAGCCAGATATGCCACTTACCATCCTGCCCACACAGCGTGGACGTTCATACGTTCGGCAACATCAACGATGAGCTCGACATTTGCGTAGTTGTTGTTGTTTGTGCCTCCAGGTACCTGCTCCCGCGTTAGCATGCCTGTCTCTCACAAATACTCAAATGAGAACTTTGAGGACTGAAGTGGGGAAAGGTTCCAGCTGCTATCTCGAGATTGTACCCACCTCGACGTACTGATCTGCCATACGGATGTATTCAGCATTCGCCTGCAGATCCTCAGGCGTGGCCATGACTGTGAACTGGATGGCCCGCTCATCGCCAAAAGTCTCGTATGCCCACTTCCGCACAGAGCGGATCTCCTTGACCGCTGCGATACCGTTGTTTGCAATAAGCACCTAGAACCACAAACGTCAGCACACGACCCCAAACTGCCTTGCCAGCTCAATAGGGAGCATAGCATAGTCTCTCACATTTTTGATGACCGTGTGTCCGCCATGAGCAGCTACAAAATCCTTCACTTTTCCCGGCTGAGCTACGCCGAGATGCGAGCCGCCGATAAAGTGGCTCGGGAGGTTATACTGAGCGGCCGCGGGGCTGGGTGACCCGTTGGCGGTGCCATTGGACGCTGATTTCTGAGCGCCAGCCATGATGTCTGTCGGAATCCCCATGCAAGAGGTTCAGTGCGGGGAGGAAGCGGCGTCGGGAGAGAGGGAGCGCGAGAAGTAGAAGTTTTTTGGGATGTCGGGCAAAAGAAGAGCTCGGAGCTTGCGGCTCGCTAGAAAACGGAGAGAGAGATGGGATGGCGGAGGCTGCTCAATTGCCTGCGCGCGTGATGGATCCAGACGCTGCCGGGGGGAAAGTCCGGGCACACGGTATTAGTAGTAGGGAGTAGTTCTATAGGCTGGCGGATGGGGTGGTCGCGATCAGCGGGGGACAGCTGTGGACTCAGTACCGGGGCATCAAAAAGTCCAGACGTGCAGGAAAAGCAGCAACGAAGGGACCGCACAAGGTGAAGGAGGGAGAGGAGGGGCGAAGATGGGTATATTGAATGTCAATGGCAATCAAGCAAAGAGAGAGAGACTCGGGCAGCACTGAGGGGAGGCGGCTGATGTATGTAGTCAATTTTGCTACGGCCTGGGGCGTCTGGCACCCCAAGCTCATCCCGAGCTGTGTCTGTCTGTTGAGGCCCCCGAGCATCCATCGCGAGCTCTGCCGAACCGGGCAGCCTTTTGCACCACGACCCACCCCGCGCCCCCTGCGTGTTGGACTATAGCGACTCAGGCACCAGAAAAGCATCGTCGGGACCCGCAGCAGCCGAATGCGGCGCAGAACGAAGCACCGCGAGGCAGTCAACAGCAGGTCTCTATCAGCGAAGAGCGATAGCGGGTCTGGGGTGCATCGCTGCTGAGGCCTTAGGACGCCGGGGGCAGCGCGTTGTTGAGGCCCTCAGGCTGTGGCAGCTCCTGTATAACTTCGCGTTGGGACTGCGCGCTCTCACCAACACCTCACCCCCGTCAAGAGCCCGCTAGCCCGCTGCCGTCCCTGCGTGGAAGACGTCAGAAAGCTCATATGCAGTCTGATTGGCAGATAGAATACCCAAGAGACACTGTATCTCGAGTACATGTTGATAGCCCCAACAAACCGCATGCCGAGTAGACCGAACACCCCGATACAATGACTCTTTCCTTCTTCTTCTCGCTCCTTCTTCCCCTTTCCCTCTACTGTTCTCGCTCTGCGCAAATTACTCCAGCTTGTCGATAGCCACCACCCACTCCAAAGTCGGTTCCCCACTCGCACCCTTCGGAGTCCGCCCGCCCCCAATCAGCGCCGTTCCGGTACCCAGTCCCAGTCCAGCTCGTCATCAAGAGCCTCAAGCTGCCAAAGATAGCTCTCGAGCTCCCTCTGAGCAACAGACGACTGGCACATACTGCTGCTGCGTGGCCGGGTTTCAAGTACTGCCCTCAGCCGCTGTCACAAGCCTCCTCCCCCTCCTCGGCACCGTCAACGTCGAGAATAGAGAAGCGGCTGTGGGTCTCATGTAGGAACCGGAAATCTCTCCACCATTCCGATACCCCTTTCCGAGATCCAGGGTCGACGGTCCGACCCATGGTCCGTCATAATCGTACCATCTCCGATGTGCTGTGCGTGCAACACCACGAGGTCTGTGCTTCTGCGTCTATACAAACATCAATACATTGTCGACTCTGGCGTATATATGTATCAAATTTATTCTCGTTTACTTCTAGTTGAGTGGAGAAAACGTTTCGATTACGTGACCAAAATAATTATGCCAATCCGCGGTATTCGGAATGTTGACAACGTGCCATTCTACTTCCTCGAGCTATATAAACATCACACAACTAGTGCCCATCTCATCATCACTGCATGCCCGTGCAGCTCCAAACCATGCCAGAAGGCCAAGAGGTATAATGCCCATCGAACAATAAACAAAAGAAAATAGCGTGTCATTCCGCATGTGTCCCTTCCGTCTCCCATCCTCCAATCCATTCCACCCCACTCCACTCCACCTAATAACTCTCGCCAATCTCGCTCATCTTCCTTGGTCGTGCAGGAGGCCCCATGGCCATATCCTCCGGAAGCCCATTGCTGATCCTCCGTCCCGCGCTCTGTCGTCTTGGAGTCGGCAGTCCACTCGGCGTCGGAATCCCCGTTCTTTCCACTGTGCTCATCCTCCTCGCCATTGGTGTGGCCACATTACTCCCGTCACTAAGCGTATCTGTATCCGTATCCCTCAACGAACTTGACGTCGAAATCGACATGGACTGGGAATGACCGTGACCCCCTGGCGCCCCGCTCATCGAGCTTCTTGGCCGCGGGATCCTCTTCTCCATCCCGCTTATCGACGATGAGCCGTAGTGGCCCAAGGGTGTCCGTATGCTGCTCCTGCTCGCCGGTCGTGGCAATGACATCCCTGACATCCCTGACATCCCCGACTGCGAGGCGCGGCTGCTTGGGCGGCTGCTGCTTGGCTCCCGTGAGCCACTCGGTACACCGAAAGAGAGCCGGCTTACCCCAACTTCGCCTACGCCCGACGCTGTCGACGCTGCCGAGACCCGCTTTGTTTTGCTTCGTACCGTTACTGTGTTTGGTATGTGATGCCCCAGACCGCTTCCGTTTCGGGGGCTTGCACGTGGTGGCGTGTTGGTTGGGGCGGGGAGTTTCGATCTCGCCGAGTACACTCTTTCCTCCAGTTTCTGCATCTTACCAATCAGCCCTCGAATCTGGTACAATGAGCCAGACCTAGGTAGACCGCCAACCGAATTTCCTCCAACACTAGACCCCACACTAGACCTAGGTCCCCTCAGCGATGACGATGGCGGTGGTGCTGTTGTCCGTATCGAGGGGGTGGCACGTCCGCTGGAGCCTGTCTTGGTCGACATAGCAATGCTTGGGCCTCGTGAGTGTCGTGGCGGTCGTACCTGGTATAAGCTCGGTCGTGGTGTGGTAGCGGGGTCATATGCGATCGACCTTTTCCGGACAGACATGGGCGTGGAAGGAGGCCCCTTGACGGTCACGGACGCTTCCGATAAGGGCGGGGATGGTGGAGTTGCGTCTAAGCGTGCGGTGCCTGCCTTGGAGTTGGGCGGGGTGAAGGCTGTAGGCGATGATGATAGCGTGGTTGCAGAAGTCGACGTCTCTGAGACAGGTGAGCGGGGACGCAAAGAATCAGCGGAGAGCAGCTGAGAGGTCTTGCGCTGGTGATGCCTCTCAATCGACGCCTCTGCCTGCCGCAGCTTCTCCTGCTGGATCTCCGCCTCGATCCGAAGGTCGGAGTACTCGTCTCGCAGTCTTTGGGTCTCTATCCTTAGATGTTCTCGCTCGTTCTCGCCAATCTTGATCTCCTCGTCCAGCATCACCGTACGCTCGATCGCAACGTTGTATTTCGACTCCAGATCCTCGAGCGAAGAGTTTTGATGGCGCGTGTGTCGTTCAAAGTCGTCGTTCTGCACCTCGATGTCCCGGAGCTTCAGTTGCAGCGTTCGTTCGGAGTCACGGAGTTTCGTGATTTCTTTCTGGAGGAGATTCTGCGCACTGGTGGCCTCGGCTTTGCTCTGCTTGTATTTGGCCTGGAGGCAGGCGTCAGCATTCACTCATAAAGTAGTCAAAAGCCGCTCGAGTGCCAGCTGCCCATGTCAAGGCACACATACCTTCCATTCCTCAACTTCAAATCCCAGTCGTTCTACCTTCTCTTGCAACCGCCTTTCCCGTTTCTCGCTTTCCTCCACATCCTTCTCCAACTCGGCCTCCAGCTCCTTGCTCGAGTTCTGGAACTCCTGTAGTTCGACCTCAAGCGTCTCGTACTGCGTCTTGTAATACGCCAGTTCCTCGTTTATGTTCTTCCATCCGTCGTTCGGGGGTGAGGAGGGGTGGTCGACCGCCATTCGGGGCGGCTTGGTGGTTGCGACACGGAGACGATCCGCGGGAGTCAGGGGATGTCGCAAGGAGTCCGGATGCGGGGTGACGTCGTGGGCGCTGCGGTAATAAAATGTTGTAGAGGTCCTGCCCAGCCTGTGTGTAGGCGAGTGTTGCGCTCAGGCAGCCGTGTCGTGGTGTCGTGATTGCTCCTTCCCTCTGTCTCTCGGGTGCCCAATGTTTCGGTGCGCTGGCGACTGTCATGCGCCTGACTGCGGACCCCTAATTTCCTTTGATCTTCCAGAATGGAAGCCCTGTTCGCCCTGTTGTGTTAGTCCTGCTACGCTGCTGTGGTTAGTAGTCCTGGATCCGGAGGCCTCGGTGGCGGCGGGGTTGGGTCGTTGTTGTGATGCCAGCCTTCTGCAGGTGTTTTTGGGAGGGAAGGCGTTGGCCGGGGGAGAAGTCCGTGCGCTCCGATCCCCACAGTTTCATGACACGGACAACACCCGCCATTGTTGCTCATGCCAAAACTTTGTAATTATGCACAGATCAATTAGCTAGATTCCATCCTTGCGACTTGGATGCGCTACGTCACTGTCATTTGGGAACTCTCATTTGGGAGATATAGCATTCATCATTTGCATCGGGTAAACCTTCCCAAACCGATCATAACTCTTCGATATACCATGACGCATGTCCATCCGAATCCACTAGTTATGATTCCTCTATAGCTCAGACACTCTGTATGGAACGCACATAAAGGTTTGATTTCGAATATGCTTCATTTTTTAATTACAGAATTTACCAGCCATGATTGCCGCTCAATATGTACATCTCAACACTTTCCAGGTATCTGTCTGTTCCTACAATTTTTCATGACCAGTTGCTAGATTAATTTTGTCCATACTTATTCCTTCACGTTCTTCCCTCCAGACTCAATATCCATCAGGTCCGGTTGGTTCAATGTATCTTGTTTGCCCGTCGGCACGCTCGCCGTCTCATTCGGCACACTAGCTGCTGAAATCTGTGGAATTTTCGCACCGGCCTCGATGTCCCTTACGTCCGCCACGTGTGCTCCACCCAAGGGCTCTTGGACTTTGTTCGAAGCGCTGGTCACCACGCTCTGCACCTGGCTCGCTGCGCCGCTCGCAGCATCTTGTGCTTGGTTTGAGGCGCCACTTGCCGCATCCTTCACTTGGGTTGATGCGCTACTCGCTGCACCTTTGCCGCTCTCAAATAGCTCGCCAGCCTTCGATGAGACATTTCCCGCCACCTCGGCACCTTTTGTATACACCCCTCCAATCCGTTCCTTGCCCTGCTCATAAACATTCTTTGCCTGGTCTGACGCCTTCTTGGCCAACTCTTCAGGGCTGGGGTACTGTTTCAGTGACTTGAGGATGAAATAATAAATGTTGATAATAGCAACATGGATCCGGTCTTTCATCAGCATAGTGATACCATGGGAGAAGAATCCCTTCAAGACCTCAGCACCCAGACCTTGGTACAAAGCCCACAGACCTTCAGTCTGTACTATTTCAAGAATAGTGCTAAAAACTGTCCGCTGTCGTGCTCGTACGGCTTTGGATTTGACGTAAGCAGCCTTATCAGTAGTCGAAGTGGGTTGGGACGTATGCGTTGGCTTTTGTGACGACACTTGTGCCCTAGTCTTAGCCAGCGAGAAGGGATATGTAATGGTCGAAGCCATAGCTTTGCTGACCGCAGCCAGCAGGAAAGTGAGGCGCGCGCCTGGATCTGATCTTCGCGATTTCGGAACGACTGTTCGTAACAGAACTTTGTGAAGAAGCATCGTGATCGCGGGATTGGTGGTCAACACCAAGCTAGCCGAGTATCCAGACCAGAACCCCTGGAGTCCCTTCTCATCTCGAATTTGGAGCGCAATGTCTTTCACGCTGAGTTCTGGTCTGATGCTAGATGTGGAATCCCGCGCCGCGATCAGAGCAGCGGTCTGCTTCCTCGTAACAATATTCTGTATCGGCGTGGTGAAGGACTTCGAGAACGCACCGGCAAGAACACCAACCCCTATCTCTTCCAACGCCGATAAACTCCTTAAACCCTGCGAAGTTAATCGTCGTTGACGTATATAGGAATATGCGAGGAAGAAGAGAAAGCTGTCCGCGACCCCTTTCAGTGTCTCTTCCAGGACTCCAGAGTAGAACGCGCTGATTCCTCCTTCATTGTTGTAGATCTTCTCCACCGCGTCGAGGATGCCCTTGTAATCTGCATTTTCATCGTCGGTTTGGAATTGCTTTTGGGCTTGGAGGCGCGTTATAACGAGGTCAAGAGGATATGTGAGCAGCTTTGAGATGGCGGTTCCTGCTGCGCCGGATATTGCATGCCCAAGCGCTGGGAGGGCGGGACCGAGGGTGGATCGTTCGCGTTCCTCGTGTGTGAGATGATATAGGGTGAACGCGTCCTATGTCGAGAATCAGCATAAACTCCATAAGCATGGCGAACAGGAAGCTTACAAGCTGTGAGTTGTAGACGTAAGACATGGTGATGTTGTCGCGTCGGTCGCGCTCTCTTTTCAATGCACTTGATGATCAATGGCGCCTGATGGAAGAGAGTATAACATGGCAAGCAAAGAGGGGGTTGGTGATGCCGTCATGGTGTTTTCGGAGCCGCTTTTCGTGTCACGTCATCTGCAGCTCAAACCTCGGGAGGAGGCGCCCCAAATTTCAGCTGCACGTGAACGGTACTTGGCAAAACAACAAAAACCCATCGTGATTCTTCCTCAAAATTCAAGTCGCAAGAATAGCGAATTGTGGATGTTGCGGTACGGCGACGCTCAAGTTGAACATGGTCAGAGGTCGTGAACACCAAACAATGACATCACACCTCACAACCCCCTCGAGCTCACCGACAGCTCACCTCTCATCCTCCCCAAAGTCTAGACCGCTGACCTGCATAACCCCCGTTGCAAACATCCCACGCGCCCATCCCAAACCGTCTCTCAGGGTCCAAGCCTCGAAAATGACCTCAGTGGCGCCCGCGCGCCTCTCGGCTGCGCCTTCAGCTCCTTGCACGTAAACCTGACCACCAACGACATTACACTCCGCTGGCAATCGTATCTCACGACAATGTGTCTAGACCGTTGGGATCGAGATGAAAGTATAGGAATATGATGTCAATCTTGGTTTTGAAGGTATAGGCAGCTGTTTCGCAGCTGTGCGCCATGTGTATGTGCCTGCTCAGCCTTATAGGGCTTGTCAGATGGTGGGAGAATAGGAAAGAGGTGAAGGGTTAAGGGTCTGGACTGTAGGAGACGATAGCATCTACAAGGCATAATAGATGTGTATAGAGCTAAGGAGCTAAATACGGTAGTTTGTATAAGGGTAGGCTATTTCTTCACCTCTCTGTTCCTATTACCCCATTATCAGTATTCAGGCACCCATCTCAACTTCAGTTACTTCTGCCTCATCTGTAGAATTGTATATCTAGTTATTCCTACAATCATCACCCCTTTCGACCAAGCACACATGCGTTCCCCAACCACTTCCCAACCAATTCGGGCCTCCGAAAACGACATCACAATAACTACCTCGACAGCCCTCAACATCTCCATACCCCTCGGTTCAAAAGACAATACCAAAACTAAGACCAAGACCAAGAGCCGCAAACCCCGTCCCTACCGCCCAATCCAACGCCCGGACGGAGTGATCACCGAATACCCCCGCTACCAACCCTCCCTCTCTCCACTTTCGTCACCGCCTCTAACAACAAAAACTTTCCAACCCATCGCAACTGTCCTCGAAATCCCTACGAAGCCTATATCTCGCCACCTCCAGCTCCAACAGCTCCGCGAGCAGAACTTGCGCGCGGTTCGCAACTTTGATGCCGAGTTAGCAAGGCAAAAGGGACGAGACGATTACAATGGAGTTGTGGAGAATGGAAGGGGCGGATACAATGGGCCTGCCAGTGGTAATGAGTGGAATGTGATGAAGAGGTTCATGAAAGAGGACGGACCATGGACGACGTATTCAACGGTTGAGGAGAACATGAGAAGTGAGGTGTGAGGTCATGAAGTTAGCATGCGGCCACTAGGCGCAAGACTTTCACATTCTCGAGTATTGCATACTCGCACACAAGCACGGCTTGCTTCAATGACATTTCCCGATGTGAGGATACAAGGCGGGACCAAAGTATCATCACATTGGATGGGTTGTTAGCAAGAGGGAGGTAGAAGGATGCGTTGAGAATAACGCTCGGGGGAGGAGAAACCAGCCCTGGAGGCATGTATAGTAGAACTCAGCTAGCAAATGTAAATTAACACACCACTGTATACTACCTTTTGTTGCTTCCAAGAAGAATAGCAAAGCTCATGCGTGAGAGAGGTAAAATTGCACCCAGAGCGCCTTAGACCCTTTAACCCCAGCCTACACTTGGCACGATCGCTTCAATTGCCCCCATCTTTCAACGTTCTGTTCCACGACTTTCAACAACGCTTCGGCAATACCCTCGATTCCCAGATATCTCGCTGTACCACATCGCGTAGCACCCCTGCAGCAGCCACCAGCGCCTCTATCCCCAAGATTCCCGTCCTTCTGCGGTGTAACCGAAAAGCAACTATGCATGTGCAAGTGCTTTCGTGGATACTGACGGGCTAGCATCGAAAAATGTCGACGGTTGGGAATATTGCACAAGCAGAGAAGAACTATGATGGACACTAGAACGTGGAGCAGAGTTTAAGGAAAGGAGACTTTAGCGAATACACACGGCCGGAAACGTTGCAAAAAAATGTCATTGGTAATTGATTCGAAGCGAAAGAAACCATACGCCTACATGTGCTCATCTTCTACGACACTTGAGTCTTCTTGGAGACTCATTTTCTGTATCAAAGTCATGGGTCAACCAAAATCGACTTGCATGTGACCAAGGCATTTCATCCTATGTCATGGAGGCGTGGGAATGGTTAGTGAGAACGCAGTCTCCGCCATATCCACGAGTTCCTCCGCCTCTTCCAAAACCCAGAGATGTTTCTGGAATCTGATCCCGTTCGACTCGCCGTCTACTTCTCACGAGGCGTAATCTTAAGAAGTTGCCGTGCGCTAGGTTTTGTGGCTGCGCGGCCATTAAGATTGACCATCGGCGCCTTCGTCAACGTAACACCTTTCTCGTTCTGGAGAGTGAAGTCGAAGGAGGCAATGAAGTACGCAGTGATGATGTTTTGTTCGAGCTTGGCAAAGCGCACACCGACTAGATAGACGAGTTAGCTTGTCAGAATAGAACAAATGTAAGTTAGTTACTTACGGCAGGGATGTCTGCCAACGCCCCAGCCCAGAAAAGCGTATGGCGCCTTCTTGTCCTCCGCTTTCTCGGGTAGATACCGGCTTGGATCCCATTTCGTGGGATTGGGGTAAATATCAGGATTCAAGTGGACATCGCCAATCGGATAAGTCGCGAATGCCTCTGGGGGAATGACCTCGCCTTTGCTGCCTGTTGAAACAGGCCTGCCACTTGTATTCTTTCGAAGCGCTGCGCCAACAAGATTCAGGCGAATGGAATCCCTGAGACACATATCGATTATGGGAAACTCAGTCTCCCAAGCCTCGAGTGGTACGTCGTCCAACTGATGGAGAAGGGAAGCGTCTGGATTTGTTGCGTATTTTGTGGCGGTAGTTCGAACCTCCTCGCGAACTTTGCCAAGCCATTCCTCATTTGTTGCGAGGTAACAAAGCACCCAGGCCGCATTGACACCACTGTTGAGAAGACCCGCAAAGAGTGATCCAATAATGAACTCAATGATCTTGTGCATTCTGTCTCCCTGGTCTATCAAGTATTGCAAAGCATCATCTTGCTTCTCTCCACTCTCAGCCCGCCCCTTCACAATCTTTTCCAACATCATGTACAGTCTAGCTCCAGCATACGTGCGCTTGAGAACTGCGATTGATGGGAATTTGGGGAACATGACCGAGGTCGCAGTCGCACTTGCGTCGATCATCTCGAAGTATTTCAGTGTCTGCTCAAGGAGCACAGGATCATTTGCGATATCCTCAGCACCCACCATCCGGATCGTAAGGCGGAATACAATGCGGTAGATGCTCTCGAAAGGGTCGGTAATCCCGTTAGGCTCGTTTTTGATGGCCTCAATAGCCGCTTGCACGTCAGACTTGAGTGTGGGTAGCTTCTTGCGGAATTGCTCATTCTTCAGCAGGTGGGTTAATCGGCGGCTGAAGTGATTGGAAGCTTCTCCGGGGGCTTCTGCGTTATCGTAGTGCTCGACTCGGGGTGCTGAGCCAAATAGCACAGCGTAACTAGTATAGTTGTCAGTGATACTACTTCGACCCGGTACTGAAAGTGTGGATGTGAATGCATACCCTTCTTCAAACCCAAGTTCGCGGCTGTCGAAAAATATCTGGCGTGCTTTGTCCCCAGACAATCCAACGAGATGATGGGAGCCAGCATGGAAGCTAAAATTGCCAGTCGGTGAGCGACGGCAAGCATTCTGAAAGAACTCCCATCGACGATTCCAAAAGCCCCAAGCACCTGTCAATGGATAGTTGTCTCTGACCGCTGGAGGGGCATCTGGCGATATGCGGCGCAGGAAGAAGGTATGCACAAGAGCATAGGCCGTGAAGAGGACAATCGTAGTTCCAAGTAAAATAAGGGTGGGCGACGTTTTCACGCGCTCGAAGCTCTCGTAAATGGCCATTGCGAGCTACTTTCACAAGACAGGTCTCTATTTCGTGACAATGAAGGAAGCACGCGCCGAAAAAGTGAAGAGAGAAAGACAGGAGGAAGAAAGAGGCGAAGGTGAAGGTGGCACATACTCCATAAGGAACATGCCACCTGGGGGACCCCGATCGCGTATTGGTCTGATCGAAGAGTTTCGAGTATCTGCATAGCCCATTACCAGGGCCGCTGTCGCTTCATCCCTACACATGTCGCAGTAAACGCAAACGCAAGCGCGGCCCCGGCGTTGCGATACTGTTTAGCTCTGGCGGATGCAAGGCGTGCCGCCTTGAGCGTTGGCTGCATCTTCGGTAGCTCGGCCGGAGGAGCACATTGGTTGATTGGTGATACAAATGGTACGCACGTTGGTAGTTGGGAAGACAAGTGGATTGATGGCGGAGATGAAGGCGGAATCGCAGCTCCCCGAACCCAGCGATCAAGTAGCGTCCTCGCGTATGTACAAACTCCCCGGGCTGCTAGCGTGTTACTGTGCACATGCTGAATTTGTATGGAAATTTGTCAATTTGGATAGCAGCCATACAAACCGCGTTAGCAGCCTGTTTATGATTCTCTCGTGTAGCTTCCTCTTTAGCTCAGCGGCTGTCCCGCACCTCAACTCCTTCCGTCTTGGCCTTGCAATAATTACTTGTGCTATCTCGGATGGCGGCTAGCAAGGGACGTACGCGTCGCACACTTCGCAGCACCGTATTTTGCATCGCGTAGACGAACTACGCCGCATGTCTCATCAACCTGTTTCCGTATTGAGCGTCGCTTAGGCACACTTCATATCAACGCGCATGCCGCGGTCCTTTACCTCTTGCTGACGGCGGGAAATAGTTCCGGAAGGACCTCCTCATCTCATATGTGTTCCTTTCTTCCGAGCTACTCGAACCTCCCCTTTTCTTGGTGATCAATTGCGTCAATGTGAGTTCTACCAAAGAAACTATACGATCTCGGGAAGTTCCGAATCTTTTTCGCGGGGCGTGAAGCTTTAGCAGATCTAGAACAAGACATACAATCGATCATTCGCCTACCTTCTCTGGTAGCACCAATTCGCGATGACCAATAATCTAGAAGGATACCAAGCTGTTGGGTGTTACCGTCATTGTGTCAGCAGTATCCCTGATGGATAGCATGGACCTGCATTGGAACTTGTAGTTCTTGGCGATTGTTATACGTAGGCACGCGCTGGCCAAAATCAGCGGGACTCACAAATATTACCATTGTTGACCCGCCACAGTACGTGTCAAAAGAATACGCAGTATAGAGATTGAGGCTGTGTACATCGTTTGTATTCAGTATTTCTAGGGATATACAAGCGTTGTTGCGTTATATGCTGTTATTCTGCAAGAAGTGTTGAAATTCCCAGTTATTGCCGAAGGATTTGGGCGAGCTCCGACTCCCGCTAATTTTAAGCACCGCGTGGTAGCCTGCCATGTGGCGTGTCTGTTGCATCGATCTCGTACCTGAGCATTCTTGAGTATATTTACTCTCTCAATACAACGATAACGAAGGAGGATGGTAATTGTCTTGTAAGTTTTGTATTGGGATCCATCCGCAGGCAGAGCCCATTATGGTGAACAAAACTTTGACCTGTTGCGATTCGCCTGAAATTATCAAGGCATTCTCAACAGTCTCTTCTACCGTGGTCATGCCTTCCGGGTCGGTTGAACCTCGAGTTACGGACCATATTGCGCAATTTCGATTGGCAACGAGAGAGGGAATTCAGTTCACGCTATGTTCAGCAGATGATGCGAGTATTATATTAGGTGAAGGTAAAGACAGTGTGATGCAGCTCTTCGTTACTCTTGTCTGCTACGCGCTATAGAGTACCCTAGATTGCGGACATCAGGTTCTTCTGAGCTCGAGAGTTTTCGTAAAGCTTCAGTCTTCTTCTCGTAGAAACTTGACTTCCCAATGAGTAGTTCAATTCCATTGCTTGTCTCCTTTTGGCAGCCAATTGTAGTCGAGGAGCTATTCACAACGAGGCTGCCAAGACGCTAGTGTAAGTGACCAACCTTGGGCCACCACGACTACTTCATCGTCGTGCACACATGAACACTCTTTCCTTTCATATCGCACAACTACGTTGACGACAAACACATCCTTTGCACAGCCCACCAGAAACCACCACGATGGACGAATCTCTGTGGTATCTCGACTATTACGATGCTCCTAGGCCGAAACCCCCCACCTTCCTAATGCTTCCTAATGAGTTGTTGGCCGCCATATGCCAACAACTCAAAACACATCGCGACATCTGCCAAGTTTCTCTGGTGGCTCAAAGGCTGAGAGATGTCGCCCAGTTGGCTCTCATGAAACCGGTTAAGCTGCCACACCATGGTATTCGCAAGTTCGTACAGACGATGGTCGATCGGCCCGATTTGGCGAGGCAGGTGAAGGAAGTCGACCTCGGCGACTTTGGCTGCGAGAATCATGCAGCACAACTCGGAGATTTTGATCAAGGATCCTTCAGGAGATGCGAAGAGCTTGTTACCAAGCTGGTTGGTGCAGAGCAATGGAGCAAGCTAGTCGTGGCGAAAGCGAAGGATCAAAATGACTCATGGGGACGGAATTCCAGCTTTTATCTTGCGATCTTAGCCATTATCGCCCCAGATCTAAAAACATTGTCTACAGAACCGCGGCCACTCGGAAATCTCTCAACCCGCATCCTGGTTCAATCGCCAACACAGTCTCTCTGGAAGCTGCAGCGTCCTAGTCCTCTGTTCCAGGGACCACTATTGGAGTGCCTGCAGAACAAGCTTGAACAGCTTACAATATCTACAACACACACTTGCTTCAAGGGTATCCACATGCGCAACATCTCCTTTGCAGGCTTCACCCAACTCAAACGCCTTAGCCTGCCAATGCAAACGCTCGTCTACCAGGGCACTGATATCACAAATCTGGAAGCCGTCCTACCCCCGAACTTGGAATGTCTAGAGATACAAGAATGTAACAGATTTGTACACGATTTGATATCAAAATTTGTGGGATCCCTACGCGAAGATCGGTTCTCAAACTTCCGCTGGCTGAATCTATATTTCCAAGAATGCCTCCAGTCGAGCTTGGTTATCATATGTTATGGAAACAGCGACCGAGTTATAAGGCTTCCATATCTTCTTGATGAGATGATGTCCAAGTACAACTGCAAGGTCACAGCATACACGCGCAGTCACCCATCAAATGAACACGAGGCCAGTGATCTACTGCCCGAACTACAAGCACAGGCTCTTCTCTCACCAGCAGAAGCCTGGCTAGCGGCGACGAAAGGTCAGCAATTCACGACTGCGGTTGCGAGGAACAATCGAGGAGCTCCACGAGCGAGGACGAAGTTAGAGCGCAAGATCGTGCTCAAGAATCCTCATGTACCCAACACGTTGATCTGCAGCCCAACATTCGACGGAGCAGCCTGGGAGAAAGTGGTCTTCTTTAAAGGATTGTCAGGAACGAAAGCTGAGTTTAAAAAGAAGGCTAACAAGGAGAACGAGAAAGCGAAAGCGAAGGGTGGAAAGGACGGGAAATCACCGCGCTCACCTGGCCACCAGGACAAGAGGCGAGGACCTACAAAAACCTGATAGAAACAACAAGGAATGAGGGTGAGAAGGAGCATTACGTTTGTAGGGGACTGATTAAGCGATCGTGAATGGAGAGGAGTGCAAGTGCTGCGGCACGGTTAGGGATATTTTTTCATGATCGTAGCATTAAAAACATGCTGAGATACACTAGTGAGAATTGCAAGAGCAAGTAGCTATAGATTTGATTGATAGTTCTGTTCATGATATACTGCCTTTCGCACCGTTTGTTGTTGTCCCTTCTTACCGTGCTGGCGAATGTCAAAAGCCGTCTACCAGACGCAGGAGGAATTAGCTAGACCTAATCCATCCTTTTGGTCCTTGCACGAAATAGCTGCATGAAGACATATAGGTGGTGGAACTACTACTTTTAGTAGTTGCTGGGTGAAAGACACCTCGCCAAAACTTCCCTTCCCGTACTTCCACCCACTTGCACGTAGCACCTATATAAAACCACAAACACCGCAACTACCGCAATCACTACTGCTGCTGCCATCAAGAAAGACTTTCGAAATTTCACCACAACGGTATCGCTTGGTCAACGATGGTACCACCAACGCTCGACACCCTACCCACAGAACTCCAAGGACTGATCGCCGATTCTATCGATGGCCACCTGCGCAATGCGTCGCTGCGCTCCATGGCGCTCACCGCACGTTGCTTCCGCGAGGTTGCGCGGGAGACGCTAATGTGTGCCCCATGTTTTCAGATCAATCGTATCCACGCCTTTATGTGGGAGTTACTGCATCATAGTCGCTTCGTGCATAAAATCAGTAGGCTGGAGTTGGCAAGTACACATGAAGGCAGGAAGCCGCGATTTAATCTCCGATCCCGCGGATTTAGGATGACTTACTGTGGCATTGTAGGGTGAGTATCATATAATTTTCAAATTCGTTGCGAAGAGTTCTACTCCCGCAATTATTCTTGCGGAGATGTACTGTTAAAACCTTTGAGAAAGCCTAGCTGTTCCTGGAAGAGACAGCGGTATTATGCAAGACTAGTTTGGTGTTTTTGTTTACGTTCTATGCAGGTGGTCAAAAATAGGCTAACGTAGTGTGTGTAGTGTCATTCTCGAGGAGATGCAAGCGCTCAAGGAGAAGTGTGAGGAGATCATCAACTTTTTCGCCGATAACGATGTCCATAGGCTCGCTTGGACTCAGGCCCTGAATACCGATATCGTGTCAGCACTCGTAGGGATACTGATCCTCGGTTTGCCCAACCTGAGGGAGCTATACCTCGGTCCAAGTTGGCTGATGGACTGCCCATTTTTCTCCCAGATCCCTTCGCAAGAAATCAGGAGCAGGTATCCATCATGGTGGAATCACTTGTACCTTGCCCCAGTTCTCAAGCAACTACAATCTCGCCTTACCATTCTCGAGTTTCCGGCAAATTTCGAGGGCTTCAACTTCATAGGTATGCCCCGCGCTATCTTCGACTTCCGTGGATTTCAACATTTGACCGAGCTGAATATCAGCATGAAGGCTTTCTTCTGGACGAGCTTTGCGCCCTGGCGTAGTCCCGCCGACCCCAGCACTATCCTCCCTCGGGCGCTCGAGGTCCTCCGCATCAGCGAGTGCACCGCAACTACCGCAAACTTCGCGAACCAGCTATGCTTGCTCGTCAAACGAGGTCAGTTCCCAGCTCTCCGTCGAGTGGAGCTCTACTTCAAGCATTGGAGACAGAAGATCGAGATGGACGCCGAGGAATTCCGCTGTATGCATCCAGTGAAAGATACCAGGCAGATCTTCTCGGATGCGGGCTTAGAGCTCTACCTCTACTTTCCTGGTGTGGAGTGGAATACGCGCAAGTTTGGGAGTACGCCGTGGAGCTGCAAGGCCGAAGGTCTACTACAAGAGACGGAGATCATAGCACTTAATTTGCATGGGTCCCCCTTTAACACGTTCGAAATGGAGGCGGATAGAGAAGGGGACGTAGAGATGGGTGGATCGAAGTATTAGGATGCGCGAAACCTCATCTTTTAGATAGGTAGTGTTTCGCGGAGCTGATTTGATCTTTTTTCTCACTGTCTGGATTTGTTTAGCCCTCACATCAGTTATGCAGCACGAATTCCACATTCTATAGGACAATAGCTGACGCCGGAGAGGCGGTTCTAGCAATACAGTTTCGGAATAGAAAAATAGACGGATCTGAAAATAATCGCTCGAAAACATGTGTTTATCTTAATCTAGAATAGTTATCTATACCTTAATTGAGATTCGCTGCGTACAGCAATTGGTACAAAAGAGATAAGTGGAATCACTTCAACTTGTAGGCCGCACGTAGCGTGTCACGTGTACCACTTGATTTCATGCACTGTTGTAGTTAGCTTCTAATGCAACCTATATATAGTGACCAACGGAGCCCCGAGCTCCGTACGACTCTCCCCTTATTCAATGCACTCAGTTCAAGCAAGGTTGATTCGTTCTCACTCTGCGCGGAATAACGTATGATTTGAACTATGGAAAGAATCTGCAACTACCGCAGAATAATCAATCTCGCTGATATTCCTAGTGTTAATTACAATGTAAACAAGAATGCCATCAGCACACTCATTAAGAGCCCCATCATAGGCATATTTTTGAATCCAGCGTTCGTAGTCTGTACAGGCGGAGTACCGGTCCCAATCAATGTAGCATTACCCGCCCCAGTAATACTATGAGGGACACCAGTTCCAGTACTCTGAATATGAGACTCAGGAATCACTGTACTCAAAGCTCCTTCGCTTCCACTTGAAGGCGACCCCGAAGCTGCCTCGCTTCCACTTGGAGCCGACGCTGAAGCTCCCTCGCTTCCACTCGAAGCCGACGTCGGTGATTCCGTCCTCGACGCATCTGTCGGGGTGGGTACCGCACCAGTCTGCGCAGCTAGCTTTTCTCCACCAGCCGTAATGTAGAGCGAATATGGCGAGAACCGATTCCTCACTCTTCCTGAGCCAGCATCACCAATATAGTCGCTGCCCTCCACACAATCTTCAGTCCAAGCTGGATTCGGGCCACTGATCGTCCAAGTCGAACCCACATCGTCGACAGTGGTTCGCGTGACTTGGTCTGCCACAAGATTCTTATCTTCCTCCCACGCTGTACACAGCGTCTCCAGCCATGCAGAATGAAGATAATTTGTGCACAGCACTGGATCTGCCAGAGCGCCTTCGTACTCCTCACACCGAATGATGTTGACGTACATGCCGTTCGCCCAGGCGGATCTGTACTCAAAGGCTGTCGTTCCGGATAAAGTGAACCGTGTGGCTTGTTTGTCGAACCACTGCTCGTAGTAGGAGCCGACAGATGACTGTGCTGGCGGCGGAACAATGACGGACCCAGTTGCGAGAATAATGCTTCGACCCTCTTCCACGTTGACGACAGACCCGACGTATTGTACAGCAAATTCGTCTAAAATATTCGGTGCTGTCATCCATAACTCTGTTGTGATGTCTTCGGCGGCGGCTAATGCCGTGAGCAAGAGTAGGGGAGAGGCGAAGTGGACCATTTTGGTAAGCTCTTGTATTTCTGGGTTGGAGTGAACCAGACGTAGAATCGCGACGTCGAAAAACTTCGTGGAAGTCTTTTCGGTGATTAAGTGCAAGAATCCGGAAGGCGAGGACTGAGCGACCAACTGAAGGGAATTTTAGTCACTTTGTAATGACGCTCCTCGGCGGCAAGCCTCCACATTGGTGGCCTATCGATCCCCGAATAAACGGCCCCCGTCTAGTATTCTTTCTACTTCTAGTCTAGCCAATCCTTGAATCTCTTGGAACATTGATATACCATGTACTTTTTTCTTGGCGAAGGATTAATACGAGAAAATCTTGAAACATTGTTCGACAATGACATTGAGCTCCTGAATAGAGCGTAAATGCCTAGAGTCTAAGAATAGGTAGCTGTACCTGCATAAAGTCAACACCGGTTTTTGGCGTTCAACTGCAAGTTGAAAAACGAGGCGAAAGTTATTAAAGGCACGAGAAAAGTGTCAGAATACATCTTCTGATATTGTCACCTACAATATTGCAATCTACTATATTGCCTTCTAAAGAAATAGCTAGATCCACTAGCGCATAGAACAGAACGAATCGAAGGTAAAGTATATACAACGTTGAAGAAGCGCATCCCGAGCCAAAAAGGTATGCCCCAGGTCTGCGAAGCTCTTGAGAATCATCTAGTCCCCCTGTCCACTCTCCTATGCTCAGTCACACTAGTCTAACAAGCAGCAATGTCGGCTGCAGTGTAGATGCACGAAGCGCTGATTCCAGTGCTGACCTCAGAAGGCTCAGCACCTGTATCATTGCCCTCGAATTCAGTGCAGATAGGATCGGTATTGGTGATGCAAGAGTTGGTGATCGTAGCAGTGTCACCGTAGTTAGTATTGATGCCGACCAAAGTAGCTGATCCACCGTCCGCAATGACACCGTCCATGATGACATGGCGCTCGAACATGCCGCTCTTGCAGTTACCACAGCTGCGGTAAAGCTTGCCGAAGTCGCTAGCATAGAAGCCCTTAACATTGAGAGTCCCGGCACCGTTGTGTTGGAAGACCTTGTCGGAAGCGCCCTTAGCTCCACCACCGATGACATAAGAAGTTCCGGCAGTTTGCTTGAGAGTGAGTGCATCCTCGCAGACGGCCTCCCACCAGACGTTTTCGATTGTGCAGGCGCCGAGGCAATGAACACCCTCGATTTGATCAGCTCCGATGATGACGTTCTTGAGAGTTCCGCCCTCCTCGACCTGGAAAACGGCGTCGGAGTTGCCACCCTCAGACTGTCCAGTGCAGCTCACACCACGACCGAATCGGACCATGCCGCCATCGAACTCACCAGTAACAACCATGGGCTCGCTAAGTGTGCTTTCGCCCGCTGCAGTAGGGAATGTCTTGCTAGCTGTTGTGCTACCACCGCTGTTTGTTGAATTTCCGCCAGCGGAACCAGTGGGCTCGGATACCGCTGCGCTTGTCTTGCTTGACGTCTCGCCGTCATCGGCTGGTGATGATGCTGAAGCAACTGCGGATGTTGCTGCAGATGTTGGAACAGCCTCGTCGTCGCCGCTGTCGGTGGGAGTGGCTGTCGCGGTCGCCTCAGCCATTTCCGTCTTGGCAGACTTCGATTTCTTGGTCTTGGTGCTCTTATCGGTTGAATCGGCTGCAGCGTTGACAGCGTTATTGAGGGTTCCAGGAAGCTCGAACGAGATCGAGCTCACATTGGGAAGTTCAGTAACGGCCGGGGCATCGGTAGGCGCTGGGCCTGAAGGAGCGGTAGTGGAAAGAGCGCCGCTGAGAAGATCGGTTGTGATATCGGATGTGAATTCTTCAGATGGAAGCCTTGTGAAGTGACCCTTGCCGCCCTTGCCATTTCCATGTCCACCAGTGCAGTTGCGGCCTCCGTTTTGGGCACCGATAGATGCCCCAAAAGGGAAAGGGACACCAGTTCCCTGTGGACGACCACTGTGGTGTCCACTAACTCCAGTTCCGTGAGGGCGGTGGGGGAAAGCCTCGACAGCAGCGATGATGAGAGTCGCAGTGGCGATGGTGGAAAGGGAGAAATGCATGATGATCAAGATGTAGAAGTAAGAATTGCACAGCAAATGAAGGCTATTGGAAACGCAAAAATAGTGACTAGCACAGAAGATAAAGAGGAGTGCGAGAGTGAACTGCACAAAGAGGAATGAAGAGAAAGATGTTGATGATGGTGAGGAAATGCAAGAGACGCGTAGTGTTGAGCATCTTTATACAGATGAAAGTGAGTAGAGTAGATGTTAGCATATGAATATGTGGGGTTCGTTGACTGGTGTGGAGTTCATTGACCAGGAGTACGTATACATGCAAATGTAAACATCAAACAGAAAAGAGCCAAGAGTGGAGAATTCGATAGGAAAAAGCTGGCCAAGCAAACGGCGGCCATAAATGCGGGAACAAGTCTTCAAGCGGAACACCTCCTAGTATCTGACATCTTCTTAGCCTTGCGTTTTATGTACGCCTTGTTCCGTTTCCCTTTCGCTAAACGGATCGACACCGGGCCAAAACAATTTATGAGAGGCGATGTTGTTTCAACCAGGTATTAGCCGCTTGGCAGAGCCTCAGGAAAATGAAAGGATCTGATGGGCAGCATCAATGATGATGCAACAGTGAACTCTACAAACTGAAAGATTGGGAGGTGGGTTTCGACTTTGAATGCCTGCAACTCCGAACGGGTTGCTTCTTCGGATAGATCTCTCCTTGTACGACTTCGATTGCCGAGGTTGGTGTAAACGCGCATGAACGATCCACTCTTAGTCTTGAAGCAGATTGATTCGTTGAAAGTGTTCTTTGAAGCTAGTTTCGCAATGGATTTAGATCTCCTTGGCAGACATATATCTTACGACGGCGTTTATGCGGAGAGGCAGTTGTTATGCTCTTAGATTACGGAGCCTGACCATCACCAATAAGTTTTTCCACGCTCTAAACGCTTGCCTATAGTTCATATCGACTTTGAGATTCTAGAGGGGTGTATCATCTTTGAATATGACATCGAAGTTCCAGAGCACGCAAGCAATCTGAATGCGCATTTTTATGCAAGTCATACGGTGCCCCATTAGCTATGTTGTCGCAGCGCTTAACATGACATAAAGTTATCGAGATTGCACGACCTAAATTTTCCTACACATTCTTTGGGCCTGAGCATCATTCCAGAAGAAACGCATTTGGATCGCAAAAGTGTGTAGATTGTGCGATGATGATCATGCACCGACAGAAGCCGTGACACCACCTGGAACCTAGCCGCCATCGATGATGTTGCCTCTAGGCGAGGTGGTTTTTCAAGGATTGGAGGAAGAATTTGGAAAACCTATTTAATACAGGCAGACAGATACAGCAATTCAAAGCGGCTTTGATTGTGATGGACTCTTGACAAGGCCCTGGGGGTTCCAGATGAGGCGAACCTTAGGGGCAGAGAGCGCTGTTGTATTTGTTTCTAATCCGAAGTTCTGGACCGTGGCTAACATGATGAACTCGAGCTCGCCTCGAGGGGAACACTACGTACGAAGGCTACAGTCCACCGTAACATTACCATGCTTCATATTGAACTTCTCTGCTAGTTTTAGAAAGTTCCAAATGACGTCTTCATATTCAAATTTGGTCGCTTGCAATTGCCTGAATTGATCATTCTTTGGTAGTTTTGTGCTTCTAGGGATGTAACTTTCCAGTTTTTCTCGCTTGTGGACTAGTGGTAGTTGCGGGCATCCCTCATCCCCTGGAATCAACATATTCTTCTAAAATACATACTTGAATCAGGAGACGCATAAATTGTTAGATTACATTTCTGACTATATGTCACTTGAAACATTTATTGCTTAAATATAGCCCTACAGAGCTCTGCAGAGGCTCTAAGTAGAATATTATTAATATAATCCCAGATTCTACTCCTACTATTATCTTACATAAATGGTGCACTGCGAGCGGAACATATGATTAAGCAGGCGATAAAGCTGCAACCTTGTGTTTTTGTATATAGCTGGTGATATGGTACTATCCTAAGTTACAGGAATTTAGCAGCGTAGATGGATTGCGTGGAGAACAACTGCACAAACCGTCACCTGAAAGGATGAGTTTGATTCCATTTACCTCTGCCGTGCTCTTAAGGGTCTTTACATGCGCCTTCCACGTCTCAAGAGTCCCGCGGAAGATTAATTCAAGCATAGAAAGCCCCGGAAAGACATTGCACTTATCATTAATAGCGTAGATTAGCCACTCGTAAGTAGCCTTGTCTACTTGGTGTATTTTCAAAACCTCCAGGGTTGGAAAGTAGCTGAGCTTACGCGCGACTTTGACTTCTGCATCGTTATAGTCTTCAGTTTCTTCGCCTGACCATGGTTTCGGTCTAACATCGAGGGCTGCCTGAGGAATAACAAGTCGGCGAAGTCGCCCCCAACGAGTCAGTCTGGGAAGTGTAATAATTGTGGACCCATTCTTGTCTCGTAATATCCAGTTGCAAGGAAGGTGGAGAGTCTCGATGGTGGAGGCAACTGGTGCGACAAAGGTAAGAAGAGCAGAGAAGTTCCCCGCCCAGACAGAAGTCGTATTTGAGGAAAAGTCATCAAGGTAGACGCGTGGATCGGACTTGTTCAGAACTGATGCGTCGTAGAGTTCAAGCGTGATCAAGGTTTGAAATCCACTTAGAATTTTATGCATATTCTGGTTGTTAGGGTTCCAAAGTTCGAAATGTAGGAATCGGACGTCAATACCAAGTCGCAATTTGGTAATTTGGTTCAATACCAGTATCTCAACCAAGTAGATGTTAGGCAATTGACGAACATTGAGATCTATACAATGCAGGGTCGACAAAACCTCCGTGCCTTGTGCTATGGTATAGCTCGAATACGAAATGGTCTTGAGAGTCACCAGTCCGGGAACCTTTGGAAGACATCGAACGATTTGCCGGGAGAGACCATTATCTTTTCGATCTTCGTAGCATCTGAACATGTTCAAGAAACGTTCGCGTGTGTCAAAGTCGTTGGTGGGAGTTTGGAAGGATAAGGAGCGGAGCTTTGGTGTCATCGAGAGAAGCAGACCGAAGAAGGATTTCTCCTGCCCTGCTTCTATGGCACTTATCCATGTTGAGCTTATTTGGTTTTCAAGTCCTAATCCTAGGATGATGTCTTTAGCCTGTTTAAAGAATGCGGGATTCGGCCGCTGTATCTTCCAAGAAAAGCCGTTTCGATTCTTAAATAACAATTTTGACGTGTTGCCGACTCCAATATAAAGCGTCTCTACCTTTTCTTGCAGTCTAGGGAGCTTTATCAACATATGGATCAATTCAACAACTGGCGAATTAAAGTTGTGAGCTCCACTTCGGTGATTGCGGTGAGATAATCCGACTCCATCTCTCCGGTGGGACACAATAGCAGGATCTACGATGAGAAGCTCTTGAGCAGGTGGTGCAAAGCGCCTACATGTAAGCGCAATACTCTTCAGCGTCCTTATTGATCCATTGTTGTGTTGCTGACGGGTGGAATCCCGAATATCGGCTTGTATGTAGGAGAATATTTGTACCAGAAGTTCATTTGATACCAATAAAATGGGAGGAACTGGCACAGGAGTTGCCGTGAAATCCATATTAAGGAATGATGAGTATTGAAGTTTCAGGAATGAGTGAGCGGTAGTGGGAGGTTTGGGATCGTGGTTTTTGAAGCTCGTTGGGAGTTGTCGTTGGAACTGTGGTTTGGGTAAGCTATCAACCATACTTGAGATGAAAATTTTGCTTATGGCGCCCACACACACGAAATAGTACCTAGGCTCTTAATCCATATGCTTCCTTTTTACTTAAATCCATTAATCTGCATTGCTATATGCTATAAATTATGTCTGGTTTAATTGCAGGACTTTGACGACAAACTTGCTAAGGGTCTAAGCTACAGAGTTACACAGATAACTACCTGCTCAGAACACGCCTATGCCGTACGATTTTTGGTAAAATGTGATAATATTACTTAAGGGTACACCCAGTAGAAAAAACATTTATGCCTTGCTAGCCTCCTAGAGAACGCCCAACATTAGAAAACTACATTTCAAGGGTAGATTTTGTATAAGGCAAATATCAGTGTTCACTAGTACGGTTTCGGGGGATGGAGCGAATACATCGGGGAGCACCGATATAGCACGCGTATCTAAACTAGAGCGACCTATGTGTGGATGCTTAGTTTGCTGGCATTTACTTTGACCATTTGGAAAATATTAGCATCCGGCTTTGTGATTTCCCATCATTGTGCCGGTCTTTGTCGCTCCACATCCACGGAACATGTGACGGTTTGGTGTTTTACTACTAGTATCTATGACCTCATGAAGTTGCTTTTTATCATTTATATAGAACCACCAGCTCAGCTCGTAGCAATTGAACAAGCATGATCTCATTCCTCTCCCAAAAACCTTTACAGAACATCAATAAGCGTTAACGTTAACGAGACCGCTAGTGAAATGTGCTCGCTCTATTTTTCCGTTTAGTTTATGTCTTCTCACGTAGCTATATGTTCAAACAGAAGGTCTTAAGCAATTGACCGGAAGCAACCACAAGTGTGCCAGGCTTTCATCCATTTAACAAGTTGATATTTGTCTTGGTACTCGAGGATCCATCCATGTGCACGTATGTGTTGGAAGGTCTCGGACCGATTTCGTCAATCTGTAAATATAAAAGGTTCGGGAGAGAACTTCATTCGGAAGACGAATCATGGGAGAGGGATTGATGGTGGTGTTGTCTATGCTTGAGATTTTGAAAGTTCAGATAATAAGAGTCTTGATATATTTATGATAACGCAGAGATTTTAGCGAATTGCATCGGAGTTAAGTCGCTTAAGGAGTTTTGGAACTCTGTTAGATGAATCAGAATATCCCCTATCGTTAACGGCTATGTAAATAATCCATTTCTTAGGTTTCAACGTGTTTGCATCGCACAACGAAACTGTTTCCCCTCTTTATGAAGAGGAGGGCGAGGATCCAGTAGCTGGTTGGGGAGGCGGAGAAAGGAGAAGAGGGAGTAGGAGATGGACTTTTGCGCGACACATCGTTGCATGCATATAAGAAGAGGGAACATGGGGATCTAGGGTTCAAAGAAATTACGTTAGATTATGCGTATGATGTATTAAGCAAATTTTTAACTGTCTGTTAACAAATACTTATTTGATCCGGGCGTCACATTTGATAGTTTTAGAAAGTAAGGTAGCCAAGAAAGGGCAAAAGTATAGGAGACTACTCCCAGTGCAGCAGAAGAGAAGGGAATGCACTTACTATATACTAGTATATACCTAGCGAAGTCCTAGAAGTGACATAACCCTGGACTGTTGCTCTTGTCTTCACAAACCATTACACCATCCAGATTCTATCCTTCTTCCAATCGTTGTTGCAATCGAAGTCGACAAGCGGATTTTCATCATAGTAGTTCGTACGCGGACTTCCACGGCGGCTCCACCAGCTTTCAACTCACGATACGCTACCCGGAATGCATCCAGAATAGTTTCCAATCCCACGGTGTCAAACCCCTCAACAAGTTCGATCTCCAGTATGATTTTGCTTTTGGGTCGATTGAGAGCCTCCAAAGCCTCCTTGAGTATATGCCGTCCCGCTCGAGAGCTTACGTGCACATATTGGCCAATTAATGTATCGCGCTCGGGGCATCTGAGGGGTGCAAGTTCGCAACGATCGGTGGCTTCTTTTAACGCGATAGAAATACTGCTTGAGGCTGGAGGGTCAGCATTCGATATGGACGTGAAGCATGTATTTCTTAACCATAAATACGCTGTATGCTGCTTCAACTGTGTTATTAGGCACCGAGGGCATCGTATATGGTGGCCGTTAAGGAAAAAACTCGAAACGAAGATGGACTCGAATTAATAATGAAAGAAACGCTTAATTATTTTAGGGAGAGATGAGGGAGATAGCGCCCGGGAGAAGGTGCGGGAAACCAATAGCTTAGCAAGGCCTTCCCTAAACGACAACAAAGCAGCGGTGTCGACTGTATCATCTCCTAGCCTGGTTTAAATCTCAACTTGGGTAAGCAGAGTACGCTTGGGCGTGAGCGCATGTTGGAAGCATCACCGACCGTGAAAGCTAGTGTTTTGGCGCAAAGGTGGTAAGCTCCGTAGCTTAAATCCGAGGCTAGTAGGTAGATGCAGGAGGGTTTGATGTACCACTCACACCATTCGGGTATAACAAGATCGATACCACACCTCTATCAACATATTCAAAATGCCTGGCCGGACTGTATTCTATCGTCAAGGTCGTCTTCCGACAACTGCCCAACGAACGCATTACCTCGACGCCAACTCATGCATCTCCTGCGGAACCCCTCTTGGACCATCTAGTCTGTGAACCTTTTCCAGAATGGAGGTGCGAAAACGTTAGTAGATGTGCCACCCGCTTCCAATATTTGTTCTCCCGGTCACCAGGTTTCTGTCGAGGCTGTCTCTCTCAGCACAAAATGGGGATAGCTAGATGTGACCGGTCGTTGACAGCGTCTCGGATGCAGTCCCGTCATCTCGCAGTTGCACCCCGCAGATGCCCGTGAATTCGACCGAGCATCCACCACGACTAAACATGCACCCTTACATCAGCAGTGGTTGACAATTCCTATTGTAGCCTCTGAATTCTGCAGGGAAGTACTCCCGTCAAGTCTAGAGCACAAAAATGATGCGGTGGATATGGAAATCAAGGCAAGAACCTGCTTCCCCGCAATTGCTATAAGAGCAGCATGTACTTCGTAAAGACAGATCTGTATATTCGGAGCCGTCTCAGAATTCTTTGTCTTCTGAGATTTTGAACAAGATGAGGTTGTGTTTTAGTGCTGCTGCTATTCTTGGCCTGGCTAGTGTTACAACTGGTACGTTATGTTTCGAAGAGTCGCTGTAGCAGTGGAGCATTTTCATCGGATCCCTGGCCTAACAGTTGGCAGCCCAAACCTTCACACGCGTCATTCCAACATTGGCACCACAGATCAATGCTTTGCCTAGTTTGACTCCAACTATCCAGGACCCAACGGCCCCCGATTCCCAGTCATGCCCCGGGTACAAGGCTTCCAATATCGCCCAGACTGGCCATGGCTTCACTGCTGATTTGACCATCGCCGGAGCCAACTGCCAGGCTTTCGGCAACGACATCGCTGACTTGGTGCTTGAGGTCCAGTACCAAGCAAAGGAACGCCTGAACGTGCGGATCTATCCCAGGCATATTGCTCCCCAGAACAGCTCCTGGTTCATCCTTCCTTCCAACCTTGTTGAACAGCCAGTATGGGATGGCAAGACCACAGCCGAGACTAGCGATCTCAAATTGGCATGGATCAATGACCCAAGCTTCCAGTTCAAGATATCCCGCACCAGCACGGGTGAGGAACTCTTCTCCACGTATGGACATGTTATCGTTTACGAGGACCAATACTTGGAGCTCATCACCAACATGATTGATGTGAGCACTTTGAACATCCAAACTCTCTGACACGTAGACTGATTAGCCTTTGTAGGACTATAATGTCTATGGACTTGCGGAGAACATCCGAAACTTTCGGCACGGTACTAATCATACACAGACATTCTACGCTGTGGATGCTGGTAACCCAGTTGATTACAACGCCTACGGTGTCATTCCTTTTTACCAAGAAACTCGCTACAACGGCGGCAACCCCACCACTGCTCACGGTGTATATGCTCGTAATGGTAAATTTCTACGCTCTTTGTTACCGGGTTCAGAGCTGACGTTATGTCTTTAGCGCACGGACAAGAATGGCTCCTCCGCAACAATACGATTGGATACCGCACGTTGGGTGGAAGTTTCGACATTTACTTCCTTTCGGGCCAAAAGGACGATGGAAGCTCTAGTGCACTTACGACCATTTCGCAATTCCAAGTAGGTTGCATTGGCCTTCCAGCCATGCAACAGTACTGGGCCTTCGGTTTCCACCAATGTCGCTGGGGATACGAGAATATCTCAGTCATGCAGGATGTCGTAGATGGATATAAAAACGCTAACATTCCTCTCGAGTCTGTATGGAACGATCTCGATATCTATGACCTGTACCGCGATTTCACGCACGATCAAAACACATACCCAGTGCCCGCGTTCACGAACTTCATCGAAACGCTCCACGCCAACAATATGCACTACATTCCTATTATTGATAGCAACATCTACGTGTCGAACCCCAACAACGCTAGCGATATATATGCGCCCTATGAAAACGGCAAAAATCTGGAGACTTTTATTCGTGATCCTACAACAGGCGACTTTTATTACGGCAACAACTGGCCTGGCTTCAGTGTCTGGGGTGACTGGCTCATCCCCTCTACTCAGCGCTGGTGGACTAACGAGATCGTTAATTACCACAAAACTTTGCCCTTTGATGGTATCTGGATTGACCTTAGCGAAGCAGCCTCCTTCTGCGCTGGCTCATGCGGCAACGGGCGTCTAATCGAAAACCCTGTGCATCCACCTTTCTTGCTTCCAGGCGACCCGCTAACCTTCGATTTTCTCTACCCAGAGGGCTTCAACGTGTCAAATGCTACGGAAGCAGCAGTGGCCGCTGCTGCATCCTCCTCGCAAGCTGCAGCTTCTTCAGCAAACCCTCCTATTCCCGCCCCCACAACTACCACGATGGGCCGGACAGAACCAACGCCAGGCATGCGCAATCTGAACTTTCCGCCGTATGTTATCAATCACGTACAGGGTGGTCACGCGCTTGGGAGGAGCGCCATTGCGCCCAATGCAACCCATAACGACCAGTACAACACCACCGAGTACGAGATGCACAACCTCTTTGGTCTTCAAATCTCGAATGCAACCTACCATTCGTTGTTGGAGCTGTTCCCAGGTCGCAGACCGTTTACCGTTGGTCGCAGTGTCTTTGCTGGTAGCGGAAAAACGACTGCGCATTGGGGAGGTGACAATACATCAACTTGGGGCTCCATGTTTCTCTCTATCTCACAAGCGTTGACCTTCGTAAGTTCGCCTCGCCTCTTCAATGACTGAGGTATTGATATGCTGTAGATGATGTCTGGTATCCCCATGTTTGGCGCCGATACCTGTGGCTTTGCTCACAACACCGACGCTGATCTCTGCTCTCGATGGATGGCGCTTAGTGCCTTCTTGTAAGTGTCATTACAATTCACTCGCACAACCCATACCTATAATTTTGACTTATCATCGCCTAGCCCATTCTACCGCAATCATAACGTCAAGGCTGCTATTGGCCAAGAAGCCTACCGCTGGTCCTCTGTCGCCGAATCCAGTCGCCGCGCCATGTCCGTGCGCTATAGCATGTTGACCTACATGTACACTCTCTTCTACTACGCCCACACCAAGGGCGAGACCGTCATGCGCGCTTTGGCGTGGGAGTTCCCTAACGACGAGTCGCTCCGTGAGACCTATGCTCAGTTTATGCTCGGGCCCTCCATTCTAGTCACTCCCGTTCTGATCCCCAACTCCAACACCGTTAGTGGTGTGTTCCCTGGTGTTGGTGACGGTGAACGCTGGTTCGACTGGTACACTCTGGCCGAAGTTGACGCCCAGCCACAGGAGAACAAGACAATGAGCGCCCCCCTCGAACACATCAACGTGCACATCAGGGGTGGATCCATTATGGCTCTCCAAGAGCCAAGGCTGACTACCGAGGCGACGAAGAATACTCCTTACAACTTGGTTATTGCGTTAGACAGTGATGGGAAGGCTAGCGGAAGTCTGTACCTTGACGATGGATACAGCCTTACTCCGACTTCGATCAAGTTAGTGGAGGTAAATCATCATACATGCTTTCCTGGTAGGAGCCTGCTGATATAAGATATAGTTTTCCTACACCGAAGGCTGCCTGAAGTACAGCTCCAAGGGCGAGTTTGCCTCTTCCCAGCCGCTCAGCTCTATCAAGATTGCTGGCTTGTCAGCCCCTCCCGGCGATGGCTATGGCCACAGGAAGAAGCGTAGCGATGGTTACTGGCACTACAGCAAGCCGAAAAAGACCGAGTACTACTATGGCGGCAAGCAGTGCAGCTCTGATGACTTAAAGACGTCATATGAGTACGGCGTGCTTAAGGTCTCTGGTTTAGATAAGCAAACTGGCAAGGGAGCCTTCGAGTCCGATCTAAGCTTGTGCTTTAGCTGGTAGAGATGTATGGTATCGACCTGACCCTTATGACCTGTTACTTAATAGGAAAGAGTGTTGTTTTGCGGGAAAGCGATAGTATCACATATACATATATGACACAACATGGACAGCACACAGAGAGTGTTTTGTCATACACAATTTTCTCCACTTCCAACAAAGATGGTCCCCATTATCTCTAATCACCGAAGTTCGACTCAGAATAATCTATTCGCTCACTCTTTGATCCCATAAACGCCCAGATCTGAATCCATACCTGGTTTTGCCCACACCAGCGCTTTCGCCACAATCTCCTCCTCCGCTCCCAGTCCACTCACCATCCTTACCCCCCGATCCTCAAATCCCAACCGCCGGAACATCTTCTTCGAGTTCTCATTTATTGGAGAACAGTACCCCAACACATCGTTCACGCCCTTCTCTTTCTGAAAATATTGTAGGAGGGCATTGCAGGCTTCTGTCGCGTACCCGTGGCCCCAGTACGGGCGCAAGACCGCGAACCCAATATCGGGGACGGTTGCGCCTAGACGACGTAATTTGAGGCCTACGTTGCCTATGAATACTGGCCCCGGCTCCGGCTCGGTCTTTTCCTCAGAGGTAGAGGTGCTGGTAGAATGGGAGGGTGGGGCGTTCAAGGTGACGATAAAGCGGCCAAACCCAGTGCGCAGTCGACCAGCGTTGTTTTCGGCAATGTTGCGACGGGCGGATTCACGGTCGAGCATCCCTGTTCGCACGTCGCCGTTTGCGAGCCGCACTTCGGGACTGTTGTGTAACCCGGCGAGGAAGTCGCAGTGGGTGTCATTGTTAGGGTCGTAAGGAAATAGGGTTAGGCGGGGTGTATGGATTGCGCCTTGGAGATTCTGGAGTTGGGAGGCCATGGTTGAGATTTATGCATGATGGAATGGAACTCGGTGGTGTGTTGCAGGACGTTCTTGCCTTATGAGCTAGCGAAGAGTCATAAGAATTTGAGTATGAGTCAATAGACAGCAATTACTAGAAAGGGTATGTGGGCAGGGACTTTGTGCGACCATCCGACTCTCCGAACTATGCCTGTGTGCTGCGCGTGGATGTGCGCAATGGAGCAAAGTTTCACTCCGTCATGGTATTCCGTGGGTGCCACCTTATGCATAGTCATCTTTCGCAGTGATTCTGCTTACATATGAGCCAGTCCTGAGTACGCTTGTATGCGCTGAAGAGCTTTCGTATCTATTGAGACGCAGCTGTCTAAGTACAGGATGGATAAGGCGTGGGGTGAGTTATTATATCACGTGCTCGCACGAACCTCGGATAAAGCTGTGGGTTGCTAGGAGAAAATTGGCCCGTTTTAACATTCATAGTGGATTTTACGAAGAGAGACAGTTTGAGAGCATCATTTTACCATTTAGCTCAGAGGTGCCGAGGTCGATCCCTGTCGGAAGAAGCGAAACCCCGCACTGGAGCCTTCAAGTAACAACCAGCCCCTACCACACCCTTGCGTGTCTTCTTTCTTGGTGCATCTCAGCTCTTGTCCATCTTCAAGATGAGAATCCCTCTTGAGTTGTTGCGCATCGTCCTACGTCAGGCGGAGAAGCTGCTTACAGTAGAGGAGCTGTTCAAGCTGCGGCTCGTCAGCAAGACGTTCAACCAGGAGACTCTTTTCGTAGTGTATACAGCCCGACGTTCTGAAGACCAATCGTGTATCGTTAACGAAGACACATGGTCTGGCATACCCTGGAGCCTCAAAAGGCAATATCTCCTTTTCAAAATCAAGTGGTACAAGTCGGAACCCATGATGTTCTCATACCTCTTCCTTGCCGTTGTGGAGCGGGAGATGGCGGCTCGGAATATCGACATTGGAAACCTGGAGGCCAAGAGGGAGCTCGTTGAAGAGCTTCTCAAATTCGTCATGCATTTCCAATCAAACCTCATCTGGGTAGTCACGCACAAATTAGGCGAATTCGGTTTTCTAAAAGATAGGTTTGCAGTAACCTCGGAGACAAGAATCGATACGCACATTGCAAGAGTATGCCGCATCATTCTGCAGCAGGATACGAACGCCTTACGGGACGCTCTTCGTACCGAGATGACTCCGGCTATTCCTGTCGACAAAGCTAGCACGTGTTTTGGAGGGTCAATTATAGAATTCGCTATCCGGTATGGAACTCTTGAAATGGTTACGATCGTTCACGAAACCTGGCCACCCATCGGAGAACATCATTATGGTGCGGCTAGCACCATGATTCGAGCCGCTATGTCTCGTTCTGACGACCAAGAAGCCGTGATCCAATTCCTGGTAGATTTTCACTATCCCGAACCGCTTAGTAAACACAGAGGAATCATGAATATCATGCTCAAGAGCTCCTGTATCCGCGGACACCTTCCCATTGCAAGATGTATTTTTGAGAAATTGAGGGAAATACACCGAGACGGTGATCGTACGATTCCATTTCGGTTATACGAGTACGCCATTTGGTATGGTCAGCTTCCTATTATCGAGTGGTTTTTCGCACAAGAAAATGTTGATATCAACATAACAACACCAAGTACTGGCCTAGGCCTTTTAGGCGTAGCTATAAAGAACTGGCGTGGACGTCCGCCGTGCGACGGTCGGGTATCATCTATGTTGCACAAGAAGGGAAGGAGAAGTAGAACGAGATATCTGCATACTAAGGATGAGAAGATCAGGCTTCAGCTCTTGGCAGACTCCGCTGTGGCTGTCTTAGAAATTCTACTAGATCTTGGGGCCAATCCTGACGGGCCTGGGGGCCGCAACACGTCTTTGCAAGATCCAGAATTGCCCGCGCCTCTATTCATGGCTGCAAGAGAAGGCCTAGTGAAGGGAATGGGCTTGTTGCTACAGAGAGGAGCGGACCCACGCAGGACATTCGATGGCGGGTCCTTGCTTGTTGAAGCTAGGGAAGGAGGGGTTCGGAGACAAACTGTCAAGCTCTTGAAGAGGTATGGTTGGGATATGGACGAGATTAGGAAGATCGAGAAGTCAACTAAAGACCCCGTTCCAGTGCGCGATAAGGTGTAAAAGTGATAGGACGGACATGGGCGAGAGTTTTGATGAGTCAAGCCAACGTCTTTTTTTCTCTGTCGAGATTCTCTATTTAGCCCGTTTCGATCTTCATTGGTCCATCACTCTAATCTTTTGCCGACTTGATCATGCATAAATCAGTCGTGATCAGATTCACTGTTGGCTATCTGAATAATTGGTTCGAGGCTTTTCAAAAGTCCAGTGACTGTTGCACTAACCTTTTTCAGAGAGCTCTTTTAACCGATGGTCAAAATTAAAGATTCCACTGAGTACGGATGTCTTGTATTTGGCTGGCCAGCTATTCAAAACTCAATTGCTAGTGCGGTGGACAAGACTTTTCACAAAGCAGATTTGCCGCGTGACGAATCACCCTCTTCAACAGTTCACACAAACTGAAAGCACACTTCCCAAGCGGGCACCAAAAACTCACTGCGCATATAAATCTCATCCTTTTATTACGGCTTTGCCTGTAACAATGGCAGTTACACCTTCGCCGGCTAGATTGCCAAGTGCATAGCACCAAGTTCAATAGACAACGGGAATTTGAAATGATAAATCTAAGCAGAAAGTTACACTTTATCCTTATTGTATGCAGTGACTTATTATCGCACCTTCTCGATTGATTGTTCAAGTCTGAGTAGAGTGAACGCTGCAATCACGTGCCTATGAGTAGTGTCTAGCCGTATCCACTAGCGACTCTTGGCAGTATCCTTGTCCCGCCACACGCCCGCCTGTTGCGCTCGCACCACCGCTACATCATCTCTACAACCGACGTAGAGCCGATTCTCATCGAGAATAACACCCTCATTTTGAGTAACACACATGTCTCAGTTGGGGGACTTACCGAACGAGCTTTTACTGCAAATTGCCTTGGTCCTGCATATGTCGACGACGGATAACAGCAATAAGGACGCCTACAGCCTGGCACTTGTAGCTCGAAGATTCCGCTCAATTGCCCAAGATGCACTGCACACATATGTGTCAGTGCGACGTTCATGTGTTGAGATGGACTCTTATCGCGTGGGTCGTCTTGCGCGAACACTGATCGAAAGGCCTGATCTGGCACGTAAAGTCAAAGAGCTTGATTTTGCGCTCATGTGGAAGGTATATTCACACGAAGAAGCTTGCAAAGCATCAACCAAAAAATGCGTTTGCCACTGGGACAATATGAAGAACCTGTTCCTTGGCTTCCTTGATACGAGAGAACTTTCGAACCAGGCCTGGACTGCGGCTCTCGAAGCCGGTTTCGAAGAGGCGATAGCAGGAGTTGTCCTTCACCTTCTGCCTGCGCTACATACTCTTACAATCGAAGATTATCACCAAACCAAATATCTAGATATGAACGGCAATAAGGTTCTCGTCCCTCGGCGTATTGATACACATTACTTTTTCGGTATCTCAGTACATGGATTCGAACCTAGTCGAGTACCTGGCCTTGCGAATCTAAAACACATCCGATCGTCTGCACATATACCTTGGCAGCTCATCAGTCTATCCAGTCTAGAGACTCTGCATATTGGAATACTTCCAACTATCCTGAACTACCCTTTTGACGTTCCGCTATCAACCGCTATGACCTCCATTATTACATCTCTTACGCTGCCCATGAACCTTGTGGTTCTAGAAAATGACTACATCAACGACATCGACGGAACAAACGAATACGGCATTTTCAGCGGAAAGCTCTTTGAGGGTCTGACTCGACTCAAGCGCTTGAACATTCAACTTTACAGAAATTGTGAAACACGAGGTAGCAGGCTCGGTGATCACAAGACCTCACCACCAGGACCAAGTAGTTACGACAGGCTCTTGAGCAAGTTCTACAGCTCGAGCTTGGAGACCATCGCGTTGGACACCTCTGACGTCGACGCTCGGGCTGTCAGGAATTGGAAGCCTGGGAGGAATTATCTTGAGAGTTGTATTGATCCTTTGAGCTCTTTAAAGCGGTTCCCTAACTTGAAGACCATCATTGCGCCCCAGCAAGCTTTCTTCAACTCACGAATCCAGTTCTTCCCACCGATTCTCTATCCGCCCTCCATCAGGTCAATTGGAATCATAGACCCATCGCCCGAAATTTCTGAATATATTAGCCTGATCAGCAGGACTAAACAAGCCAGTATTCCAGACTTGAGCAATATTGAGTTTTGGTGCGATCACAAATCCCCTCTGATATCCATCCACGACTCTTGGGATGAAACTTCATCACGCGTAGACAGCGATGACGACGTGAAATCTTGTCGCAGAAGCTTTTATTCTAAACTAAATTTCTCCAAGGGAATGGGAATTTCTATTATTACCAACCAGGAGCCTCGAGGATGGAGGATTGCGGATAAGCAGGGAGAAAGGTGCAGGTATGAGCTGAGGAGAGGAAAGTGGGAGCCGATTCAATGCCGAGCGTCAATACAATAAGGTGCCTGGGCTGGTCCTCGGGGAGCTGAAGTGACAATCTAGATGATATCTTGCGGACGACTTACCCATTCATTATCGAACGACACCATAGAGCCGGAATAGGTGTATTTTAGAAGCCACCCAGTTACGCTATCGCTACATTACTCCCTATCGCATAAGAAGGTCAGTATCTTCTCTGGACCATGGTCCTCGTCGAAGCTAACTTTCGCAACATTCAATCAGACCTCGTTATGTTTTCCTACAATGACGTCTTCAGAACTGTATAGACAGTCGCATTACTCAAGACCTAATTGCGAATCAATCTCCAACCTTTCTCCGTGTCCCAGTCTTCTAAAACCTCAACACCAGCATGCTTCAGCTGTCCCCACACACTACCTTTTTGTATCGCAACATGAATCGCTTCCGCATCCCCTAACGAAAGGCCTGGCGTACTCTGAACGACTTTCTCCAACCCCTCATCAGCAATGACATGCACCTTCTGCCGATCATACCAAAGCAGGATCTGCCTCACATTTTCATACCTATGCCGAAGTTCCATAACTTTCTTCGCAAACATTTCTGCAACATGCGTCGGATCAATGATCTCTAGATTCGTAATTGATACCGGAATCGCGCAGCGCTTCTGCAGTATTGTTGGATTCTCCCACCACGCATTAAAGAAAAAGGCCTGCGGTGCCACAATTTTCTTTAAATTTGGAAGCCCTACTAGTTCCGTCGCACACGGAATATCGTGATGTGATATCACCGGGCGCCGGGTGCCCCACCTCCTGCGACTCCAATTGATATTTGCCTCATCGATCACTAGCGTCTTGAGATTGGGGTTTTGGATTAAGGCAAGAATCTTGTCATAGCCGCCCCAGGGAGAGATGCGCGTGTTGTCTGACCAGGGCGGCATGAAAAGTTGAATATTAAGGTAAGTGAGGTATCCAAGACCTACTATGAAGCGGAGGAGGAACTGATATTTTGCCTCAACGAGGTCGAACTGGTCCTCGAGAATTGCGACATCAAGATGCACAATTAGAGTTGTGATGCGTGAAGTTGAACACGTCTGGGCGACCGTCTGGAGAATGCAACGAGGTATGCGCTGCATGCGAAACTCGACAGTACGTAGGGAATCCGCTGTCAAGATCTGGCCTGGTAGCTCGCCGTGGAAATAGATTGATTTAAGGTTCGCTAGTCCCGCTATGAGGCCAATTTCGAAGTCTTTTGTCTGGACGCCAAAGAAAGAGCGCGTGGAGAAGTGGTTTGCTCGTGTTGAGAAGTGGTTGATATTTTTGAAGCCCTTAATCATCCCAATGGCGCTTTTATACACGTCGTAGGTGTATATCCGCATACTGAGACACTCCAGCGAAGGAACGAGGGCGAGAATAAAACCGGCAAAGGCAGGCTCGTAACCTTCTTCCATACAGTTCATCCATGCCTCATTGTAATATTCCTGCTTTTTGAAAAGAACTAGGCCAAGATTCAGAGTGCTAAATGGCAGTCGAATCAAACGATTGAGCTTCAAGAAAGCATCTGACGGGATCTCACTTGATGCAGTAACTTTGTGTTTGTCGTACATTAGGTATTGTTTCACGACCACCATGTTCAAACGTCGAACATCCTTAGCTAGATCCGGGCGCTTGATCAACGTCCGTAAGAGAAGACCGATAGTGGAGATTATTGGATACTCGGTGTTGCAATCCCATTTCGGCTGGTTCAAATTGATCGTAGTGTGCAGCTCTGTCTGCGCGCTAGGTCGGAGTTTGTGGCAGACGAGTGAGAGCGAAATTAGGTCGTGCCTGCTGGGGAGGAGGGAGTAGATTAAGAAGAGGAGCTCGGCTGGTAATGAAGGTAGAGAAGCCATGTTTGTGAGTGTAGTGTGATGGATGGACAGGGTTCGTGTTGATGTTATACGAAAGAGGGGTGCGCTTCAGCCTCAGTTCGCCAAGTTTGCGGGGATTGTGCTAGCGTTATGTAGCTGCAAGCTAGAGACAAACACTTATGGCAGTATTGAATAGTTGCTTGTCAGATCTTTCTGATTATCAAGGTGTTCGCTTTCTAGAGACTAGTTTGTTTTATTCTCAGCATGGATACTCAGTAAGCGAGTGCGGTCAGGCAGTCTTTTCAACGCCAGTTCCTCATCACAGTGCTCCAATGACTAAATTTGTACTGGATACCTCACCTGCAGACAACTGCAATCAGTGGTCAGTAATAGTACTGATTTCATGACTGCCAAGTAGTAGTCGTGGTGTGGTATGGGCCCGTTAAAATATTTTAAAATATGTTACGATCAAGGCATTTATACTTTTCAATTGCTCTTAACGCTCTACAATGAATCTGAAGTACACACCACCACCCGCAGAAATTTAGTTTAACGTCGTGATCAAATCTGAAATACTATGCCAACTAAGTAGATGGTAATAGTAAACAAAGTTAGGAAAGTGTGAGTGTAGTAGGCTGCAGAAAGTAAGTAGTATGTCAAGATTTAGTGCATATAATAAGGTCACATGACCTTATATATCAAACTTTACGAATAATCATATGTGCACCATGGAACTTAGGACCTAAAACCTGTAAAATGAGGAAGGGTGTAAACCTGCAAATCGTCAGACGCAAATATCAAAAGACTACCTGGATACTTATCAGGGAATATATTGTCTTACTTGCTGCCTCTGACCAAAGAACAAGAGATTCGGCTCAACATTGGGAAGCCCTACTGTCTCTATTAGGAAGTACTATAAGTTAGATGCTGATAAATTCCCTTAAACAAAAGATATCTGGCTTGCCAATCTACTTTGGGTTATTGCGATTAGCGGGTCTCTATACTCGGCGCGACTTCCCCTAACATCCACAACACCGCCTTAACTACAGCCCTCCCACTCTGCCTCTTCGCGACAACGGAGGGCCGGCTGATCCCTCAGACGAGCTTCTGCTCGGGGATCTCAGGGTTTCTTTATCTACCACTTTGTCCGCAGGCAACTCATCGGCACTTGAAGCGCCTGTTCCTGGTCTCACGAAAATTTCGATCGATCATATAAGAAGTCTTACATTGCCTAATTCAACTTGTGCACTTAAAGCGATACTACTTTGACAGCTAAAAATCCATCGACACAATCTTACGAACTCTTCTTGAGAGTCCGGTTCTAGTCCGCATGATTCAGGCGCTTCGCTAACATATCATTGCCAGACGAGAAGGACATACTAGCGAGTGCCGCTGTAGGGTGCTCGTGCTGGCTAAGTACTTAGACCCTCAAAAAAATTCTCATGTCAATATTACATCCATCTACGCAGAATTCTCATCTTAAGTGTGGTTGACAGCTTGCCCAAACCGCAGTTCCAACGAAAGCTCCCAACGAGCTTCAAAAATACGATCAGCTACGCCTATCCCAGCTATGTACCTTTACAAACTTGGCCTAGCCCATTTTACCTTCATCGCATAGTGAACCATCCTGAACAAACGATGATCCTCACTTCTTCTTATACCACCCACTCCCCGTAGCACCATATTTTGCATCCCCCGTATAGGTTTTTGCCCATGCATCATACCTCTGCGCATACGTCCCGGTCCCACTCGCATCTGGAAAGTTCACCGAGCAACCAAGCGCCTTATACCCCGGCGCAAGATTTCCGACTAAGTAGTTTACAACAGTCTGTACTAAAATGACCGAGTTGAACAGCTCTGACGGGAAGTTTGCATAGATTGCATTGTATAAGAAACAGCTGAACGCCTGAGGCGTAGTCGGGATGCTCACCGGTCCAGCAACGAAGGAGTTATCGGCGCCGCCTCCGCCCATGGGCGGTTTGGCGTAAAGATACACGTCGAGGATGGCGGCAGCGGCCTCGGGGATGGTCATTGGTGTTCCGCGGCGGTACCAGTTTTCCGGAATACGTTCAGGGACATGAGTGTAAGATAGATCCGGGTCTTTATACGCAGAGCCACCAGTCTTCGCGGGCTTCGCACCGTAGAAGCTGGTGATTGATGCCTCGTTGGCAACACCCCCGGCGCCGATAGTGCCGTTGGAGAAGAACCCGGGAATGAAGTAGTATGCGCCCATAACGACCGCTGAAGATGGGAGGTTAAAGTAGAATTGCTTATTCGCTGCCTTCGACGCTGCGTACCGGTTTTTGAAATGCTCTTTGATGGCTGCCACGCTGTATGTTCCGTCACCCTTCGCAAGAGCCTGCTGGTGCAATTGCTTGAAGAGCTCGGATTGAAAGGCGATGTTGTCACCGGTGAGATAGAAGTCGTTACGTGTCGCCGAGGCATCGCCCTCGTTGAACTTTCCGTGGCCCGAGATGCCGGAGGGTGTGCCGAGGACGGAGTTCAGGGCACCATTAAGGACACCGACGCGGCTATCGGGACCGCCAATACTCATTTTCTGGGAGATGATGTCGCCACCGTCAATGGCGCTGCCGGTAGAGAGAAGGCTGGAGAGGTCGGTGCCCATGTTGAAGACTGCTGCGGTACCGGAGTTGATTTGACCGATGGTGGCGATGCCGTTACGAGGAATATCTGTGGAGTGTTGGAAAACTACAAAGGCCAAGTAGGACAACAAAGAAACTTACACCCATGATTTGCTAAGGTGTTGAGTCCTGGGCAAGGTCCTCGCTGATCAGTTGCGCTGGGAGCTTTGTATGGGTATGCCGCTGCAAGAGGATATATTAATTTTGTATATCTAGTAGACAATATCGAAAATGGACATTACCCTCTGGAAACTTCTTGAGACCCTTGACAGCATCATTTGTAGGGATGAGACCAAGTAAGTTATCTGCTACCGCTGAAAGGGTACCACCAAGCAGAGTCACAACACCATTAGCAGCCCCGGTGTTGGCTTGACGAGAAGCGAGCTCGGTTTCATCCCTTGTCTTGTACTCTGCCAGACGATGTTTGATTGCCTCCCGCACTTCTGGGTGGTTCATAAGCGCTTCAAGCCCTTCAGGCTTCAACCATGGAAAAGCAAGCGCAGAGGGAGCTGCAATGGCAGCGATAGCCAAAGAAAGACGCATGGTAACTAGATCAGGGAGAAAGTCAACGAACTGATGGTTGCTGTACGGTGCAAGAAGGTTCAGCCACAGTTCTTTATAGCTCACAACGTCCCCTAATATCAAGTTCTTTCCTGGCGAGAAGTCGACGGTAGCCCCTTTTGACACAGTGATGTGTACATACATGCCGGTCACCCATATACCCTTGTACCAGTCAGTTGGCCAGCCTGCCCAGCCTGCCTGTCGCGCCATTCGTTGCCAACCTGATAATCCCTGCACATTAGTAGATTGAGGTCTTCTTGGGTATGTGGCTCGAGATTTTCGTGCAAGCCTTCTTGGCCTGGGGTCTAGCTCTAGTCATGATCGCTATATGATTGGCACGGATGCTGATCAACGTTGAGGGGAGGTATATGGACAAATCATGCGATGGGTATTTGCCCGTTCCCGGCAGGCACACCAGGGCGTAGAGCGCCATCGGGATTTAAGTGACTTATTTTAGTCCTTGAAAATTTAGCCACTTTCCTTAAGGCATCTAGTGTGCTGTTCTGGGTGTGAGATTCCTTTCGTTTGGAGCAAACCCTCTTTTAGAACCGCGGCATTAAATACAGTGGCGACTGCACAGACATCTGGGAATCCCGGCGTATCCACCGGCCCGTTCTACTGCAGTTCGGTGTACATGTCTATAGTATGTTCTAATTGGTGACTCGACAGTTTAGAAAGGGAGGAGATTTCCTTTCAGGAGTGGAGTACAGGAGGCGATATCCGATGTGGTAATATCGCTGTGGTCATTATTCACGAGAGGAAGAAATGGAAGAAATAACGATGTCTCAATTTCACAAACCCGCATCATACCGCAACGTCTAGATAAGGTTGAGCGTACAAACTATAGGGTCGTATGCTCGCCCTCGCATAGAGCAACACGCAGGGGTCGTTGCTTGGACACGCTAAAGAACTAGCCCCGGCTTCTTAAAGCCACTGACGACGATCGTATTACCAAGTTCAGCTTCCCTGTGTCTAGATTCAGCACTCGGAAGTGAGATCATCCGTACAGGGACGTGTGTTGGCAGAATTTAGTTGCAGGTACCATACGTCAGGATGCTGTCATAGCCTCCTTCGGGACTCGCTTTCCTATGAAAACGGAGATCTAAGTCTCTAAATATACTCTCCCGCGGCATTCTCCAGATTAGGGGCGGAGATCACCGTTCTCTCCCTAGACCAAGACGTCCCTTTTACCGTGCGCTATATTTTGTGACATAGTCGAGTATATGAAGGTCAGATGTGATCATAGAGACTGTTGTGCTGTCGAAATCGCGCCTAATGGCAAGAGTACTATTTCCATGATTAGTTACCTGAAATAATTTTCTTCCTACTTCAGTAGAAGCCATGATGCGTTTGTCACTTACTCTACCCCATTCAAACACACTTACTGGGATCAATGGCTGCCCAGGTGAGGGGATATCCATTCAAGCATGCTCTCTCGTTCTAAAAATGTTAATAACTACACACTGAAACACAAGAAACATAATCACAGAATTACATTCAGCGTAATGGGAATTTGGCGCAGGACGCGGAAGTAAGGCGGGAAAATATTGTATCTCGGACCTAGGCTTCATCTGCAGTAGGAATCACGAGAAATAAATGCAATATACGAATTGAAGCAGAGCATAGAAGCTTACAACCACCTAGACTAGAAGAAATTCTCAATGGATCCCAGAGCTTAGGCGCAGTAACCTTTCTGTTAATCTCTACAAGTAGCGCTACTTTACCCTACTTTGTTCAAACAGCGATCGAAGAAGGCTTTCTGGAGAATTCAGGAGATCTGTCGATATAACGACTTTGGTGTAGAGGCTGCTACTGTTAGACATGCATATTCTAATGATACGCTAGAGGCTTACTTTTCTTGGCTTCGCCTTGGGCGAGGCTGGTGGGGTAGCCAAAGCCTTCTCCTCATGCTCAGATATGGCATTCGAATTTGTAGCGTTGAAATCAACTCCGGTTACACTCGCAAGACGTTGCAGCAATTCCTTGTTCTCAGAGTGCGTACCCTTTGCGATTTCAACAAGACCAATCGAATATCTCGAAGGCGCCTTCGAATGCGCCAGTTGCGCTTCCTCCAGCGAGTTGTTACTCTTATGCAGCTCAGTCGACACAAAGTTCTTCACTGCATCTCGTGTCTGCAAAAGTTCGTCGATCTTGCCATCCAGCTCTTTTCCTTTACGTTGTATCTCTTTATCCTTCTGTAAAAGCTGCTCCTCTTTCTCCTTCAAGATCTATAATCAATATCAGCCCATCTAATCATAACAACATGTAGTGCACTACTTACCCGTTTCAATTCCTGCACCTGACTCTCAGCGTTGCTTTTCTCTTCAACCAGAGATTGTGCTTCTTCTATGAGCGCTTTCGCCTGCTCAATTTTACGGAACGCGGCTTCTGTTGATGCCATAATGACGGGATATCAGTGTGCCAGGGAATTGATTTTTTAATATTAGTAAAGAACAGATATATCGTCCTGTGAAGGATTTGAGACGCGGGGTGCAGGGTATATGCGAGGAGGCGCGGGGTTGAGAGTAAGAAGAGCGCGGGTAAGGACTGCACAGACGCTGATGCGAGTATCCAGCGCAGGGTACCTAGAACAATCAAACCTAGGCAAGCGCAGTAAAAGGTGTCGAAGAGACCGAAAAGCGGTGTAGATATGTATGAGTATGTGGAGACATCGCTTTCTCCCATCTTTAATTTTTGCTGATGCTGACTAGACGAATCGCGTCAATTTCAGCCTCGATGGTGTCACGGCTTGGCTGCTGGAGACATCCCCGCCATCTTCATTTTCGACAATATAAATATCATCGATAACACACAAACTAAGGAACTGCTAATTCATTTAGCTATCTATCTGAAATATAGCAGGGCTAGTCATTCTAGAGAAAGGCTAATTAATTCAGATAGAGAATTGACATTTATCACGTGACAACGACAACCAACGGTTCCCATCCTTTTGCACAATCTATAGAACCATTTTTCCTTTAACATTACGTTATAACTGGGACTAATGGCTCTATAACCAATCTTATAAACGTTAGCCTCTTGAGATAAGACCTGGGTTATGCGTTAAATTTAGTTATTTTATTTTATTAAATAGCTGCAGCACCTATAGATTTATATAGTTAAAACATGTATGCGTTTTGCAGGCATTGAATAAACCACTAAAAAGATTTTTGTCAGTAGAGCAATATTGCATAGAGATAACGCTAGCTACCTTAAGCTAATGACTACAGCTAGTATGGGCTCCACTGTGTTCTTACTCTCCACCAAAATACATAATCGCATCCAGATACCGTTCTCATTTCAAAACTTCTTCTCGCTCTTTTCTACTGCACTAGTCTGACCTTGGCCTAAGTCTTCATCCACCCGGTCCTCTGGCTTTGCATCGAACTACTCTTTGCACTTTTCTCCGAGAGCTTCAAATACCAAGTCTTTTCGTAGTCTCCGACCTGAATTCTTCACTCTTCACATTTTCATCGGCTTTCTCTTCGTCTTCCACTTCTTCATCACCTGAATCGTCATCTGCAGAGTAGTCACCTCCCGACTCGTCATCCCCCGAATCTTCTTCCTTCGGGCCTTCCTCTTCTGAGTTCTCAACGAGATCTTCAAACCGTAGAATAGACTCAGAATCTCCTCTAAGCAAAGTAGAATTATTTCTCATCGTTATATTTGAAGGAGCAAGATATTTACAATTTCTCCTGATGAATTTTCTAGAGCTGAGACTCCTAAAAGTCTTGATCCCAACTAATCCGTCCCGCAAAGTCTGCGGTACCCTTCTCTAACATAAAATATATATCTTTTAGATTCGGAAATGCTCTCATATCTAACCTTAAGACGGTTTAGTAATGACCAATTGCGTCGAATTAGAAGGGAACAAATCCTCTAGTCAATTCTCATTCCACCATTTGTCTGTGTTAGCTAGACGACCAAGAAGAGCACTTTCGGTTATGACCAACTGGTTAAATGAGGTTAAGAGACTAAGATTTCCAATCGGAGTGGCATCGATGTCTTCAGAATCTTCAGAATCCACGCCCCCAATTCTAGGTTTTGAGAGAGACCTTGGAAATTACCAATGAGCGATGAGAAATTGTAAGGTGCATCCAACTTAGGCTTTCCAGCTACTCTAATATGAATCTTTAATGAATCAATGCAGCCAAATGCGTCAAATATATCAGCGAAGGTCAGACCGAGCAGTTTTTACCCAATCTGGCGGTTGATGACCCCAACCTTAACAGTTATGCCAATTTCTTTGACTTTAGCCGCTCCAGGAAGACTATTCAGTCCGTTCAGATGGGTCAAGTCGTCGGCCTCAATCATATTGATCTCCAGACTCTCCAACTTTAGAAAAAGGACCAGCAAGAACCGTTGCAACGTGGCATCCCAGTATCATGATGCGTTTGAGGTGGTTTAGTACTACTTGCACCGAAAAGCGCCACTATGGGTTCTGTCGACTCTTTCCCGAGTTGCCTTTATAAACGGCGAAGTTCAAATGGCATAGGTTCGGAAGCAGTGTAGGAAAAAATACCAGCGTACGCTGATTCTATAGAGGCTCCCGCCATGCGGTTTCATGGGTGACTCATGTAGCCCATTTTTTCCAGTTGAGTGAGGCTCTTCTAACAAAGGCCAGAGAACCAAACCCCGTTTTTCTCGTAAAGGGCAGAAAAGTTGTGCTGGATAGTCTAGAAGAAAGGAAAGCAGATCTCCAAGCTTAACTCCGGAAGTTTCAGTAGGGTGCGAAGAAGTCGTACTTTTTATTCGTACTGGGATCATGCAAGTATACAGGAGGGACCTCCACATTCCGTTGTGAACCTCATCTGCTTCGAGAGGCTAGTGCGAGCGCTCTTAATTTGGCCTTGTTCCGGATATTCTTCTCACCATCACTCGCGTACTGAACCACGTAGAGCAGAAGTTAGTCAGACAGTTTGTAGTGGCGCATCTAATAGAAAGTATTATGCCTCACTGCTTTAGTAACTTAGTTGCCTATAGTAGCGCATAAAAGTAGTGGTAGTCTCGTTTATAGCGTACATTACAACTAGGAGATTTTTTAGCTGTAATATAGCTTAAGTATAAGATTTAATATGCAAGAGGCCGGGCATACAAGGCTATCAGAACAACTACATGCGCTAGACTACTCTGCTAAAAGGCATATATAAATTAAATTAACTAGGATTTAACTTACATAGTTAATACTGATGCAAGCAAGGTCAGGACTGAGGGGGAAAAGGCCCAGAAGCCGTGTGCGTTGTTGATAATGCATGACGACAGGGACCGGTCGTGATTGGGTTTCTGCCACTCGCAGGCGAACTATGGTGTGGTAAGAGGTGGGATGAGTTGGGATTCTGGGTTGTGGGGGAAGAATAGAGGCGGTGACCATTATTGCTAATGCAGTACTGCTAGTACTAGTGTTCCAGCCACCCGTAGGTACTACGCGGTGGCGCGAGGGAAGGTGAAGGGTCTTTGGTGAAAGCATAATGGTGCCACTGGTGGGAACGGCAGGGAGGATCAACGAGCTATATATCGGAAGCTTGCCGTCGTCAATGTCAAAATTTTGCTCGCTGTGCAATTTTGGTTCGCTGATTCATTTGTCACATATGTTGAAATCTGCGAGACACAGTCAGACGCGCGGAGATATACGAGGTTCTGTGTTGTCCCAGGATATATAATACACAAGCGGCTACATGGCAACAAAGGCGTGGCTTTGCGGTTCGGTAGAGAGCGCATCACCCTAGAACCTACAAAATTTGCCAGGATTCTTTTCACCATGAAGACGTTGAAACCCCACGCTCGGCCAACATGATATAGGCAGCTCCACAGAACAGTCCGTGTGTGCACTACATAACCTAGGGTAACTTGCGACAGATAACTTCTAAAACTGCACTAGAAATAACAGGGTTCCCTGTGATATTAACCAGAAGAGCGCGTTGGTTTCGGTTCCAAGTCCTCGATGGGAGCATAGATCCGTCAGTACCTCAACTGTGTAGTTCGAGCTCGCTCTGGATATTTTTAACAATGGGCGCATCCAAGCGAAGAAGCGGTGCACAGTGCGTATACACTATGAGTAAACGAAAATCCGGAGACCGTTGTGTATGTGTTACCCGAGGGTAACACATGGTGTAAGATTCCAGATAATCTTGAAGCATGAGGTGTTTCAAAGGAGGATTCGTAGTTTGCAAATACGATGAATTTATCTAGCAGCATCCTCCATAACCACTGGCGGTTCTCGCTAAGATGCACTCTTAGACACAGATTTGTATAGGCAACTGTTGCCTATATATTATGTACCCTAGGGTAACACGGTGCAGGATTTTGTCCTAGCCAGATCTACAACTTGCGTATCAAACAAGTCCGCGAGAATGAGGTTATTTTATCTCAGCCATTGTAAGCGCAGGTATTCCAGTTTGACCTTCCTCGTGTTATGTGTTACCCCAGGATAGATAATACAAAGGCCGACAGTTTTGAAACTTTTGTCCTGTGGCTGTAGCAAGTGGGAGCACGGAAATAAGCTTGCTGAGTTAATGCAGCGGACGGTGCACCACCTACATGTTTTGTGAATACCCTTCCATCGAGCTATTAATGCACAATCCAAAATAGATCAATTCTCCAATCCGCAACTCAAGAGCCCCTTGCATAAATTGACAGCAAATTCCTTTGCCTCTTCCTCGGTAATCTGTATCTCCCCTGGCTGCTCATTCCACGATATCTTGACGATTGTGGCCCAATCCTTTGCCTCTGTCTCTTTGGGGTTGCAAACCGCAATAGTGAGCGAAAACTGCTCTTGTGATGTCCAGCTTCTGTAGGCGTGGACGACAATGTTGCCCTGAGCATCAGGCGTGTCGGTGAGGACCATCCACTTGTCGTCCATGTCTTGTGGCATGAAGCCCTTCAACATCTTGTTGTAGTCGCTGCGCGTGAGGGTACGTCCCCATTGTGCCGTTGCTGGGTTTTCAAGAGGGTGTACCTTGGCCATGTTTTTGGAGTCCAGTCGGGATCGGAAACCAGGCCTGCTCTGATGAAAAGCGAGGGAGAGGAGTGAGGAATTGATGCGAAGGTGCTTGGTGCGTTGGCGGACGCCTGGTACAACAGCCAAAGGACAGAAGCTTGAGGGCGAAGGCCGTATGCGTGGTGGGTATCCTAGGGTAGCACGACCCACGAAAAATTCAGTCCTGTGGTCTAGTAGTGTAAAGGAAAAAGGTTTCCACGGTCGGGCCAGGTGCACAAGGCTTAAAACTGATCAGCTTGGAAGGGGAAATCGATGTTGCGCTATGTGCAGTACGCAAAGCGCTGGGGGCAATGCTGGCGGAGACAAAAATAAGGTGCGGGGACGAGAGAATATAAATTGGGAGAATGATTAAGATGACGCGTATGCAAGCGCGATTGGTAGCGTGGCACGTGCGTTTCCAAGGTGGGCCCCGCGGAGACTACCCAGTTTCCAGGGTTTAGTTGCACGCACGTGCGGTGGCGTGTAAGGTTGTAAGCATAGTAAAGTCCGTCACTAGCGACTTGATTTACATAGGATTACGGACAGACCTTCATACTCGGCTCCTGCTCCAGATGTCCGCTTCTTTTCGGAGAAAAACTAAGCATCAGCCGTTAGGCCGAGTAAAGGGTATGATAGGCAACTCAGCAACCCGAATGTACCATTGACACCTTGCCGCCACAGAAACTAACTAAAAAAAGAGCATAAATGACCGTTTGTCGGACGTCCAATCCACCTAGCTGGGTAGCATCGCTGTCTTGTCCAAACAAACAGTGTGACCATGGAGAAAGTTGTCTTGTCCGAACTGCGTATGTACTTTGACCATAGAGTTATTTTCGGAGAGGCCAAAGAAAACAACCAGGACATGATGGCTATAAAGACACTCTTTTCTCCGACTCTTTAGAATCTTCAGAACGCAACATCTCAGGTGGTCTATTCCTTCTTTCATTCTTTCCTCTTTCTTTTTACACTCATTCACGTTTCATTCACTCATTTAGCGACTTGTCGTTCTGTCATTCGTTCAGAATTTGATATTCCTGCACAACCTTTGAGCTCAGTCCACTCGAAACACAAGCAACATGTTTTGGCAGAAGCCACTTATTCTTCTTGGAATCCTAGCTGCCGTTGGCAACACCGCTCCCTTCGCTCCCCTCGGAGAGGATCTCACGGCTCCTAAAAATGTCACCACGTCTCTCTTCAAGCGTGCCCTCGATGATCCGTCCGAAGAAGGATTGGTTTTCCGGGCTGATACGTAGGTCAACCCCCGGGTACAAAGTGGATGTATCTTCCAAGGTTTCTTCGCGAAAAAAAGTTTTCTTTTTCGCTTGGCGAAGACATACATACACGAAGTACCTATTACTACTTTCTTGACCTACGCTGACTTTATACCCGCGACTTAGCCGTACTCCTGATCAGATCAAAGCGACAGGCGGCTTCAAATCGAAGGCCAACTTCAATAAGGTGGCTGGTGACGTCAGTCTGTTTAACCATTGCAAAGGTGTTACCAATGGGTTTCAGAGTCAGGATAATGACGGTTACGTTTCCACGAGCGTTGATTTCGACGTTTGCAAAAGCTGGGTTGAAGACAAATTGGCCGGCAAAGGCGTCATCTATAAGATTGCGACTTACGGCAATCTTGTCGATTGCCAGGCGACACTTAAACAATGTAAGTAAGGCCCAGGTACCAAGTGGGTGTTCCTCGAGCAGCTCAGTGTCGCGAATGTTTGACTTTTTCAGACATTACCGGTTCAGATGCTGGCTGAGGCCAAACGCCTCGTGCCTATCCTCCGACGTGTACAAAATATGCTGACTTTATCTTTCCAGTTAATCCTCTCCACGAAGAAATAGAGTTCGCTGCCCTGGACGGCATCCCGTTTGAACAAATAATAGGCTGGTACGACCAATTCACCGTAGCTAGAGACGAAATCGTGGACGCCGTATACACTGAGAACACTCAATTCAACAAGGCCAAATACGACAATAAGGAAGACGCTGGGGCTCAGTTCCAGCTCGCTGGCTTCCCCAAAAACCACGCGGCATGGAAAATAGAACCTTGGAGCGCTTATACTGCCTGCACGGATAAATCAATCAAGCCAAAGCCGAGTCGCCGCGCCATCGACATCTTTGCGAGGGGCAGAACGAGCAAGTCCAGGAAGACTAAGACCACGAAGCCCAAAACTACGACGCCCAAGACCACGACGCCCAAGACCACGACACCCAAGACCACGACGCCCAAGACATGCACCGCCGCGCAGAAGAAAGCGGGCAAGTGCAAGACGACGCAACCCACAACGCAACCCACGACATGCACTGCCGCACAGGAGAAGGCGGGCAAGTGCAAGACTACCTGCACTGCTGCTCAGAAGAAGGCAGGCAAGTGCAAGGATGAGACGAAAGGTACCTGTGGTCCTATTAAGACAAACAAACAGTTCTACGACGAGTATCTCAAGCTGCTTAAGGCAGGAAAGGCTCCGAAGTCGGGCGCCACGAAGACTAGCGGTGGCAAGAAGACGAAGGCTGGAAAAAAGATCGGGGGCGCTTAGAGGCCCAGATGAGGCTGTTCGGTAGAGCGCTAGAGGGTCAGTGGACCAGATAGCTCAGTCTGCGATGAGTCTTTGAGTTTTGAGCCTGCTCTGTGAGGGTCAAGCAACCTTCCATTCGTGTAAATTACCGTTATAGATAGCGTTTTGGTATATAGAGCATGGAGTGTTGAGCGTTGCGCAATCCTGATTTCCACCATTTTTTCATTGCGTCACGAGGCAGTCGATCTATGCACAGCATTCAAGGCTTCCAAGGTTTGGCACTTTTTTGTTTTCTCGTAAAGCTTTGCATAGCCTCGCCATTGAGGGTGATGAAAGCTGTCCAGCTTTGGCACTTAAACTTACCAAATATGACATTGTTACTTTCCCTCTTCTGCACACCTCTTTCACACGCATGGAACGTTGTCACAGGTGAAGAGTCATAAAATTGAAGGCTTCGGTAGCGGCCCAGTGACGGAAGGATATTCGTAGTCCATTCCTGGTACAGAAAAATGTCTTTGTCGTCAGCTGAGTTCCTTGAAAAGTAACAGCGAGGGTCTCTGGAACATACGCTAGACACAACGCGGATGTAGCACTCTGAATTATATCCCCATCGCCACTTTGAGATGGCCGTTGCCTAACGCTGATATGAGTGGCATCTATCCATTGTTGTTGGTGGTGGTTGTATCGACTCCCTTCTCGAGAAGAAGCTTCACGACTTCTCCACAAGAGGAACATCCGGAACAGAAGATTCTATGTCACTAAGCTCCTCAGCAGCAGGTTCATCCACAGCAAGTTCGTCGGCAGCAAGTTCCAAAATTTCCTTATTTTCGAACGGGGAACTAAAGCCCGAACTAATGCAGACGATATAGTAATGCGCATCTCAAATGCGAGGGTATTGAGACTGAGGTTGATGTTGACCAAAGCGGAGGTTCTCTATCCACATTCTTTTTCAGCTCTTGCAATTGCATCTTCTTTAAACTCAACCTTTTGAATTGTGGGAATCCCTATTTATGAGTATACTCAACTCTTGAATAAAGCCAAGCATCGAAGGGCTTCAGTTAGGCCCAGCAATCTTGAGGTTCAAAGAGCGTCAGAATTGTATTTATACTATCCTCCAGTCAATCCTTTCCTATTCCAACCATAAAATTTAACTGAATGAAACTGGATAGCAATGCTAGTTAAACGCCAGCGTATATCTCGTCATGTACACCGGTCTCCAGTCTACAAATGTCTAAAAATTAGAGCTTACAATCCGAGCTCTATTCGCTTACTCCTTATTCTGTTATGCAACTTCGAGAAGTCTATGTGTGTCATCAGTTTCCATACCAAAACTGTGAATGTTGTGCGCTCCTATCACCAGGACAAATAAAGCGATGCCACAAGTTAGCAGTGCTCACATGGGAGTGCGAATTTCCTACTTAATAGTGGTTAGTTTTGTCGTGTTTCTGTATGAGCAATTACCATACCTTGTCGCGACAATTAACAATAGACAGCGTTTAAGACATGTTGGTGACAAAGATTAAATTATCTTTGTAAGAAGTAGCCTGTATAAGGCCTTTTTAAAGTTTTTTGGTTAAACGTAAGAGGTTACTGCGTACTGCTAGATGCAGAGCCTGCAGGCTTACGCAGATAAACTTAATAACTATAGTAACAGATAGTAAGAGAAAATAGAAGGAGTATAGATCAAACAGATAGTTTTATAGAGATAGAGATTCTAGGCAGCTGCGTGTATA